>JAMRXY010000047.1:600000-1069434 GCA_024447195.1 Panagrolaimus sp. LJ2414
TGGGGACAAAACAACTATTTTATCTCCAACTTTGGAGAAAGAGCTTCAACTTTATCGTCCGCACAGGAGACAAAATTCTAACATTATCTCCTGCACTGGAGATAAAACAACTATTAATAACATAACAGAAAAGAAAATACTTTTATTTTGTTTCTGATACGTTTTACGATTAAAAAGCAAACAACATTATTTAAGCTTATTAAACACATCAATTGTTTTAAATAAATTAACTGATAATTCAATAAATTCGGTTTTGAGAAGAAACAAATACATTAAAACTATATTTTTAGAAAACAAATAATTTAAAGCGGAAAATACAAAATATTCAAAAATTATGAAAAATAGTTGCAACAAAATAATTTGAAGTAGTTTCAAAAAAACGAAATGAAAATTGTCTTAAAAAATACTTTTTCAAAATTTTTTGAGACGAATTCGGACACTTTTGAGATAATTGTTTGTTTCTTTTTTCGATGACAAATTTGTTTTTTTTTCTTCGACATCTTTTTCGACGGCAGTTTTGAAACATATTTTGCCTAATTATTTTATTTTGTTAGACCTTGTTCAACTGCACTTTAGCAAAAGTGGTTTTATACACAGCCCTCAGGAAACAAAATTTTGCAGTATTTGTTTTAACTTTTATAAGAAGGTAAATAAAAAACATATGCTTACTTTTCCACAATAAATTATTTCAAACAAAATGAACAAAACTGAAGCAACATAAAAAAAGCCAAAAACCTCTGTGTACAAAAAATTGAATAAAAAAATGTATCACCTTTGACACTGAAAAAGGCTGTCACGAAAAAAACTCAGAAAAACAGCGAAGTACTTTTACACTTTTGAGCTTTCTTTTTTTTGCAATAACTCCGATGTTTATTGTTGAAATAATTCTATTTTTTTCAATATTAAAAGTTATCCGCTTTAAGTGATTCGTTTAACAACAATGAAAAACATAGTTATGTCCACGTTAGATTTTTTGATACCAAAAGTAAAAATTAGATCGCACATTATTAAAGTAAAAATTACTCCTTCCTCTCGCTTATATAAAAATGAAAGAAAAAAGATAATTTAATTCAAAACAGTTTTTGTTTTATCAAAAACAAACAATTTTAAAGAACAAAATATTTAAAACAAGACATAAAATGAAAAAAATAGAAGCATTAGCAAATACAAACACATTTTTTTCTGAAATTTTTGTCGGAGTTGTAAAAACAAAACTGCACATCAAAGCCAATAAGAAAGATGTCTATGAAAAGAAAGATATTTACAAAGTGAAAAGAAACAAAAAAAAAGATATAGCCAAAGTTTCTTTTAAAAATTTGAAAAAAAACATTGCAGCCGTGTGATGAAAATCTAAGATAGAGAACATTTAGCAAAAATGTTTTTAGGAAAAATAAACTTTTCCATCTCTTTTAAAAAATTATTGTTTGCAAATTACTCATTTTCTATTTGAATATTTTTTACCTGTTTTAAAAATGACATTAAAGTTTTTTGGGGCTCATCACAACAAATATTAAGGAAACCCAAATTTTGGCAAATACAACACTATTGTGTTACAATTATTGTTAACATTAATTATTAAAAATAATTAAACGGGTTTTTTCCACATTTGTTAAGACATTATTACTAATTCCAGAGCCGAATCAAACTTGAAAAAAAATTATTTTCAATATGAGCTCATCTTATGATATTTTGTTTCGAACATGAACTGTTTTTATTGTAAAAATTTAGCGAGGTCCGATTAATATGGACTCCTTATTGATGGAACCACAAAATGAGGACGTTATAACGAGGCTCGACTGTATTCTTTTTTTCAAAAAAATTTTGGCACTTATTTGCTTATGACAATGCCATAAAATTTCTTCTAAAAAATTTGCATAAAATTGACAGGATAATTGTGATCTAGATTCCAGAAAGCTATTGGAAAAGTATGTCGTTTCTATGAAAAATAATGGTTCTGTCAAAAAACGCCAACAAATTTTGAAATTTCTTTTTTCATAAACATTTAAAAAAGATTCTTGGCATTTCTTTTTTTGCAACTTTTTTGTGTTTTAGGGCAAATGTTCAAATTTCCTTCTTCAAATGAGGGCAAATGTTCAAATGTCTTTCTTTAAATTAGGGCAAATGTTCAAATTTCCTTCTTCAAATGAGGGCAAATGTTCAAATGTCTTTCTTCAAATTAGGGCAAATGTTCAAATTTCCTTCTTCAAATGAGGGCAAATGTTCAAATGTCTTTCTTCAAATTAGGGCAAATGTTCAAATTTCCTTCTTCAAATGAGGGCAAATGTTCAAATTTCCTTCTTCAAATGAGGGCAAATGTTCAAATGTCTTTCTTCAAATTAGGGCAAATGTTCAAATTTCCTTATTCAAAAGAGGGCAAATGTTCAAATTTCCTTATTCAAAAGAGGGCAAATGTTCAAATGTCTTTCTTCAACTTAGGGCAAATGTTCAAATTTCCTTCTTCAAATGAGGGCAAATGTTCAAATTTCCTTCTTCAAATGAGGGCAAATGTTCAAATGTCTTTCTTCAAATGAGGGCAAATGTTCAAATTTCCTTCTTCAAATGAGGGCAAATGTTCAAATGTTTTTCTTCAAATTAGGGCAAATGTTCAAATGTCTTTCTTCAAATTAGGGCAAATGTTCAAATGTCTTTCTTCAAATGAGGGCAAATGTTCAAATTTCCTTCTTCAAATGAGGGCAAATGTTCAAATGTCTTTCTTCAAATGAGGGCAAATGTTCAAATGTCTTTCTTCAAATGAGGGCAAATGTTCAAATTTCCTTCTTCAAATGAGGGCAAATGTTCAAATGTCTTTCTTCAAATGAGGGCAAATGTTCAAATTTCCTTCTTCAAATGAGGGCAAATGTTCAAATGTCTTTCTTCAAATTAGGGCAAATGTTCAAATTTCCTTCTTCAAATGAGGGCAAATGTTCAAATGTCTTTCTTCAAATTAGGGCAAATGTTCAAATTTCCTTATTCAAAAGAGGGCAAATGTTCAAATTTCCTTATTCAAAAGAGGGCAAATGTTCAAATGTCTTTCTTCAACTTAGGGCAAATGTTCAAATTTCCTTCTTCAAATGAGGGCAAATGTTCAAATTTCCTTCTTCAAATGAGGGCAAATGTTCAAATGTCTTTCTTCAAATGAGGGCAAATGTTCAAATTTCCTTCTTCAAATGAGGGCAAATGTTCAAATGTCTTTCTTCAAATTAGGGCAAATGTTCAAATTTCCTTCTTCAAATGAGGGCAAATGTTCAAATTTCCTTCTTCAAATGAGGGCAAATGTTCAAATGTCTTTCTTCAAATTAGGGCAAATGTTCAAATTTCCTTATTCAAAAGAGGGCAAATGTTCAAATTTCCTTATTCAAAAGAGGGCAAATGTTCAAATGTCTTTCTTTAACTTAGGGCAAATGTTCAAATTTCCTTCTTCAAATGAGGGCAAATGTTCAAATTTCCTTCTTCAAATGAGGGCAAATGTTCAAATGTCTTTCTTCAAATGAGGGCAAATGTTCAAATTTCCTTCTTCAAATGAGGGCAAATGTTCAAATGCCTTTCTTCAAATTAGGGCAAATGTTCAAATGTCTTTCTTCAAATTAGGGCAAATGTTCAAATTTCCTTATTCAAAAGAGGGCAAATGTTCAAATTTCCTTATTCAAAAGAGGGCAAATGTTCAAATGTCTTTCTTCAACTTAGGGCAAATGTTCAAATTTCCTTCTTCAAATGAGGGCAAATGTTCAAATTTCCTTCTTCAAATGAGGGCAAATGTTCAAATTTCCTTCTTCAAATGAGGGCAAATGTTCAAATGTCTTTCTTCAAATTAGGGCAAATGTTCAAATTTCCTTCTTCAAATGAGGGCAAATGTTCAAATGTCTTTCTTCAAATGAGGGCAAATGTTCAAATTTCTTTCTTCAAATTAGGGCAAATGTTCAAATTTCCTTCTTCAAATGAGGGCAAATGTTCAAATGTCTTTCTTCAAATTAGGGCAAATGTTCAAATTTCCTTCTTCAAATGAGGGCAAATGTTCAAATTTCCTTCTTCAAATGAGGGCAAATGTTCAAATGTCTTTCTTCAAATGAGGGCAAATGTTCAAATTTCTTTCTTCAAATTAGGGCAAATGTTCAAATTTCCTTCTTCAAATGAGGGCAAATGTTCAAATGTCTTTCTTCAAATTAGGGCAAATGTTCAAATTTCCTTCTTCAAATGAGGGCAAATGTTCAAATGTCTTTCTTCAAATGAGGGCAAATGTTCAAATTTCTTTCTTCAAATTAGGGCAAATGTTCAAATTTCCTTCTTCAAATGAGGGCAAATGTTCAAATGTCTTTCTTCAAATGAGGGCAAATGTTCAAATTTCCTTCTTCAAATGAGGGCAAATGTTCAAATGTCTTTCTTCAACTTAGGGCAAATGTTCAAATTTCCTTCTTCAAATGAGGGCAAATGTTCAAATTTCCTTCTTCAAATGAGGGCAAATGTTCAAATGTCTTTCTTCAAATTAGGGCAAATGTTCAAATTTCCTTCTTCAAATGAGGGCAAATGTTCAAATTTCCTTCTTCAAATGAGGGCAAATGTTCAAATTTCCTTCTTCAAATGAGGGCAAATGTTCAAATGTCTTTCTTCAAATTAGGGCAAATGTTCAAATTTCCTTCTTCAAATGAGGGCAAATGTTCAAATTTCCTTCTTCAAATGAGGGCAAATGTTCAAATTTCCTTCTTCAAATGAGGGCAAATGTTCAAATGTCTTTCTTCAAATTAGGGCAAATGTTCAAATTTCCTTCTTCAAATGAGGGCAAATGTTCAAATGTCTTTCTTCAAATGAGGGCAAATGTTCAAATTTCTTTCTTCAAATTAGGGCAAATGTTCAAATTTCCTTCTTCAAATGAGGGCAAATTCAAAAGAGGGCAAATGTTCAAATTTCCTTATTCAAAAGAAGGAATGTGTTAAAATGTCTTTCTTCAAAACAGGGCAAATGTTCAAATTTCCTTATTCAAAAGAAGGAATGTGTTAAAATGTCTTTCTTCAAAACAGGGCAAATGTTCAAATTTCCTTATTCAAAAGAAGGAATGTGTTAAAATGTCTTTCTTCAAAACAGGGCAAATGTTCAAATTTCCTTCTTCAAATGAGGGCAAATGTTCAAATTTCCTTATTCAAAAGAGGGCAAATGTTCAAATTTCCTTATTCAAAAGAAGGAATGTGTTAAAATGTCTTTCTTCAAAACAGGGCAAATGTTCAAATTTCCTTCTTCAAATGAGGGCAAATGTTCAAATGTCTTTCTTCAAAAGAGGGCAAATGTTCAAATTTCCTTATTCAAAAGAGGGCAAATGTTCAAATTTCCTTATTCAAAAGAGGGCAAATGTTCAAATTTCCTTATTCAAAAGAAGGAATTTGTTAAAATGTCTTTCTTCAAAACAGGGCAAGTGTTCAAATTTCCTTCTTCAAATGAGGGCAAATGTTCAAATGTCTTTCTTCAAAAGAAGGAATGTGTTAAAATGTCTTTCTTCAAAAGAGGGCAAATGTTCAAATGTCTTTCTTCAAATGAGGGCAAATGTTCAAATGTCCTTCTTCAAAAGAAGGAATGTGTTAAAATGTCTTTCTTCAAAAGAGGGCAAATGTTCAAATGTCTTTCTTCAAATGAGGGCAAATGTTCAAATGTCCTTCTTCAAAAGAAGGAATGTGTTAAAATGTCTTTCTTCAAAAGAGGGCAAATGTTCAAATTTCTTTCTTCAAATGAGGGCAAATGTTCAAATTTCTTTCTTCAAAAGAGGGCAAATGTTCAAATTTCCTTATTCAAAAGAAGGAATGTTTTAAAAGGTCTTTCTTCAAATGAGGGCAAATGTTCAAATTTCCTTCTTCAAATGAGGGCAAATGTTCAAATTTCTTTCTTCAAAAGAGGGCAAATGTTCAAATTTCCTTATTCAAAAGAAGGAATGTTTTAAAAGGTCTTTCTTCAAATGAGGGCAAATGTTCAAATTTCTTTCTTCAAATGAGGGCAAATGTTCAAATTTCTTTCTTCAAAAGAGGGCAAATGTTCAAATTTCCTTATTCAAAAGAAGGAATGTGTTAAAATGTCTTTCTTCAAAAGAGGGCAAATGTTCAAATTTCTTTCTTCAAATGAGGGCAAATGTTCAAATTTCTTTCTTCAAAAGAGGGCAAATGTTCAAATTTCCTTATTCAAAAGAAGGAATGTGTTAAAATGTCTTTCTTCAAAAGAGGGCAAATGTTCAAATGTCTTTCTTCAAATGAGGGCAAATGTTCAAATGTCCTTCTTCAAAAGAAGGAATGTGTTAAAATGTCTTTCTTCAAAAGAGGGCAAATGTTCAAATGTCTTTCTTCAAATGAGGGCAAATGTTCAAATGTCCTTCTTCAAAAGAAGGAATGTGTTAAAATGTCTTTCTTCAAAAGAGGGCAAATGTTCAAATTTCTTTCTTCAAATGAGGGCAAATGTTCAAATTTCTTTCTTCAAAAGAGGGCAAATGTTCAAATTTCCTTATTCAAAAGAAGGAATGTTTTAAAAGGTCTTTCTTCAAATGAGGGCAAATGTTCAAATTTCCTTCTTCAAATGAGGGCAAATGTTCAAATTTCTTTCTTCAAAAGAGGGCAAATGTTCAAATTTCCTTATTCAAAAGAAGGAATGTTTTAAAAGGTCTTTCTTCAAATGAGGGCAAATGTTCAAATTTCTTTCTTCAAAAGAGGGCAAATGTTCAAATTTCCTTCTTCAAAAGAAGGAATGTGTTAAAATGTCTTTCTTCAAAAGAGGGCAAATGTTCAAATTTCCTTATTCAAAAGAAGGAATGTGTTAAAATGTCTTTCTTCAAAAGAGGGCAAATGTTCAAATTTCCTTATTCAAAAGAAGGAATGTGTTAAAAGGTCTTTCTTCAAAAGAGGGCAAATGTTCAAATTTCCTTTTTCAAATGAGGGCAAATGTTCAAATTTCCTTATTCAAAAGAAGGAATGTGTTAAAAGGTCTTTCTTCAAAAGAGGGCAAATGTTCAAATTTCCTTCTTCAAAAGAGGGCAAATGTTCAAATTTCCTTCTTCAAATGAGGGCAAATGTTCAAATTTCCTTATTCAAAAGAAGGAATGTGTTAAAATGTCTTTCTTCAAATTAGGGCAAATGTTCAAATTTCCGTATTCAAAAGAAGGAATGTGTTAAAATGTCTTTCTTCAAATTAGGGCAAATGTTCAAATTTCCGTATTCAAAAGAAGGAATGTGTTAAAATGTCTTTCTTCAAATGTTTAGGGTTGCTGGCGCGCCCGATTTTCCGAAAAAGGCGGGCGCGCCTGGGCGCATGCGCCCGTGACCTCAAAATCCAGATTTACTAATATGTACAGTATAAAAATGCCAAAAAGGCGTATTTTAGCTATAAATAGTATTATTTAAGCATGAATTTACTTATTTTTGTCGTTACTAATTTTTAAAGATATAAAAGCGTGAATTTCTTAAATTACATGTGTTACAGTATCCTCAGGATACTGCAACACATGCTAAAAATTAAAGACAACATAGCTAATTGTTCCACTTATCGTTTTTTGGCTTAAAAATGAAAATTATATAAGGAAATAATTTATTGTTTTGTCAATTTTTCGGAAAAAATTACCATCATTTGGATTTTGGACCGGGCGCAACCATCGGGCGCGCCCGGACGACAAAACCTCTGCGCCCGGGCGGGCGCGCCCAGGCGCGCCACCCCATGACAACCCTAAGTATGTTTAAATAGTAGACAATTTTATATTTATTTAAACTAATGTAAATGCATAAAAAAATGCAATGCTTTTTAACTAAAGATACCACCAAAACTATGGAAGCCATTTCAATGAATACAAATCAAATGTATAACAATTTTGAATTTCTTTTGTTTCATTTATTTAAATTAATTCAAAGCAGAAAAACTAAAATATTCAAAAATTAAGAAAATTTTTGAAAGCATAAAAAGATGAAATTGTTTTAAAGAAAGAAATGCAGTGTTTGTAAACGTGTTATTTAAAGGCTTTGAAAGAAATGTTGACACTTTTGTGCTTTTGTTTCTTTTTTCTTTCACAAAATGTTTTTTCCATCGACAAAAAAAATTGACCCATTTTCCTTTGCAACTATCTTTCCCCAATGACGGCAACATTTAAGACACCTATAAATAAAATATTTTTGAGCTGACGAAAAAACACATAGAAAATCTGAATTTTCCTCCGAAATTGTTTACAAAAAATTTTGATGTTAAAGTTTCAAGTTTCCTCATCTAAAAAAAGTTGTGAGCTAAATCAAAAAAAAACAATTACATTTTGTCTTTAAAAATGTTCTTGAAATTTAACTTTTTTTATTTGTTTTATTTTTGCAATTTTCCTCTTTTTTGAGGAAATTTTTCATCAAAAAATTTCCTCAATTTTCTGAGGAAATTTTTCACCAAAAAATTTCCTCAAATTTTCTGAGGAAGTTTTTCGTCAGAAATTTTCCTCAAATTTTTTATACTATTATTAAAAAAATAACTTTTTTGAAGTTTTGGAAATAAATAGAAAAGAGAATCAGAAAGCATGCGCACGGGTGACTTTGGCGTCAGAGAAACAAAGAAATGCGTGCTCTTTTTGTTCTCTCTCATTCCTTTTGATTTTTTTTTTTTTTGATGAAAAATTTCCTCAAAAAAGAGGAAAATTGCAAAAATAAAACAAATAAAAAAAGTTAAATTTCAAGAACATTTTTAAAGACAAAATGTAATTGTTTTTTTTGATTTTGCTCACAACTTTTTTTAGATGAGGAAAATGTCAAAAATATTCGATGTTTTTTCATCTTGTGAGGAGATTTCGATAAATCAGTTTGATTTTTTGTCAGCTCGAAAATATTTTATTTATAGGTGTCTTATTTGCGCAAAAAAATGTGTTCTCACTATGCTGAAGAGTTTTTTCCTAATTTTTTGTTTTGTTTTAAATATTTGATTCTTAATTATTCACAATTGCTTGAAAACAGTTTGGAAATAAATATTCTGACTCCTTTGATTTGTGAAGAAAGTTAAAATTATCAAAGTCATTAGTGAAAATTTAATTTACATTTCCATCCGAGAAAAAAGGAACTGTGAGATAAGATCTAAAAAAATGACATCTTTAAAACTCGAATTCAGCATCTCGAAAAGCTACAAATTTAAGGAAAAACTAAAAAAAGACAATGGTAGTATTCTTACAGTAATAATTGTTAAAATTTTTCGCTTGATTTAAAACAGCAAAATGTAATTTAATTTGCGATAAATAATTTAACATCTCGATGAAGATTACAGCATTTTTGCAAACAGAAACAAATTAATTTGTGCTTTTTTTAAATAACTTCTCTCAAATTCAGGTTAAAATAGAAATTATTTTTAATTAAAATAACGGTCTGTTAATATTATATGTTGAGAATTATAACATTTATGAAAATTCATTTGTCATTTTTTTAAACAAAATTATTTAACACAGAAAACATTAAATATTCAACAATTTGGATGAACATGAAAAATTAAAGTTGTCTCACAAAAAGAATTACAAAATGGCTTTGTAATATTTTTAAGAGTTTATGAGAAAAAAAATTCGACACCTTGCGCATTTTTTGTTTTCTGTTTTCGTTGACAAAATTATTTTTTTCATCGACATCTTTTCGATGGCAATGGTAAAACACATTTTCCTTTGCAAAAATTTTTTTCACAACTCCGGCAACATCATCAAAAAATTTGTTTGTATCTATTGATGCTCCGATTTTGTTAGTTTTTGTTTTCTTTTGAATATTTTAGTCCTGAAAATTGTTCTATTTTTAATGAATTTGCACAAAAATAGTCTTGAACTAAATTTTCAAAGTTTTTTTTTATGGCAGAACGTAACAATAATAACAGTAATAATTAAATGGAAAACAGAATTTACATTTTTACTGTTGAGGTTTCTCTTTGATTTGCAATCATTTTTACTGCTTTTTTTCTGATAAATTTGTTTTTCATCCGAAATTTCTTCTTCTTTTGAAAAATTAATAGAAATAAAATTAACAAAATACTAGCCAACGGGGAAACAATAATTAAAAATTATAACAAATACGGCTGTTGCAATGTAAGACGGGAAAAGAGATTAAAGGTTGCAGACGGGATTGGCTTACTGTAAGACGGGAAAAGAGATTAAAGAGAGATTCTGAATCGGCTGTAAGACGGGAAGCGAGATTAATTTTTTCTACGAGACTACCGTACAACAGCCATCGCCCTCTGCAACACATATGGACATCCACCGGTCCTCCTCTGGGCTCTGCGAAATCGAAATTTGAAAAATCGAAATCGAAATAGTTTTCAGCTTATCCGAAATCGATAGTTCGATTTCGCAGAGCCCTGGTCCTCCTTTTATGCATTCTGTGGGGGCATGCCTTTAATTAAATCAATTCATTTAAAAAGGGATAAATAAAAATCAATATGAAGTTGTTTTACATTTAATTAGAGGACTTTTGGAGAATAAATTGTTTGGGGGGGGGGTCGGGGATGATCTCTTGCATAAGTAAAAGTGGGCATGGATGACAACATGCATACCTTTTCTTTATTGCAGAGGGCGATGGCTGTTGTACGGTAGTCTCGTAGAAAAAATTAATCTCGCTTCCCGTCTTACAGCCGATTCAGAATCTCTCTTTAATCTCTTTTCCCGTCTTACAGTAAGCCAATCCCGTCTGCAACCTTTAATCTCTTTTCCCGTCTTACATTGCAACAGCCGTATTTGTTATAATTTTTAATTATTGTTTCCCCGTTGGCTAGTCTCCTGAGCCGTCTGCTGCGAAGCAGTAAAAGTGAATAAACGTGTTGAGGATTTTATAAGAACTATAATTTAAATAAAGTTATTTCTGACTCTATTGATATCTTGTTAACCCAATTATTATTGTTTTATATCATAACGAATCTAATGTTACGGATAAAATAATTTAATACTTATTAAATAATCCATAAAAGTTTTTGATTTTAATATTAAAATATAAATTTCGTTGACAATCGGTCTATGAAGATAATTTTGGTTTAACATAAACGACTCAACAGCTACAGTAATTTTATTTCTTGTAATTTTTGGCATTTTACAATGGAAGATATTAATTTTATCCATCCACAAAATTTTTAATTACGGTACAATGTGTATTATTACTTTCAGAATGTTTAAATTGTTGTCATAATATGAATATTATTCATACAATTAAAAAAAATGAATGACAAATAGATCGGCGGAAGCCCTATTCCCTTTCGTCTCTAATGCATGATACTCATAAATGTGCAGCAATGACAGAGTTTTTTAAACAGAAAAAATGATAAAAATATCTAAACCTGCCACTACGCATTTTCATGTAAAAAAAGCCCCTAGGGTCAAACATGAAGATTATTTCATCAACACCGGTGTCGATTCATATGTATTCGGCCCCGGGTTATTGATTTTGATAAATTCTAAGCTTGTACTCGACAAAAAATCTCAAAACCCCGTGAAACCCAGCCAAACCCCGATTTTGAAGGAAAAAATACTCCCTTGACCCCAAAAACGATGATATCCGATTAAACCAAATGTCGATTCATACGTAATTGGACAAGGGTTATGGATTCCGATATGTATCTAAGCTCATACTCAACAAAAAATCTCGAAACCCCGCAAAACCCCGTTTTTTTAAAGAAAAAGTGGTCCCCCGGGGTCAAAAATGGAGGTATTTTATCGACCCAGGTGTCGATTCATATGTAATCGGACAAGTTCTATCGATCCCGATATGTATCTAAACTCGTATTCAACAAAAAATCTCGAAACCCCGCAAAACCCTGTTTTTTTAAAGAAAAACTGGTCCCCCGGGGTCAAAAATGGAGGTATTTTATCGACCCTTGCTAAACAGCCGCAGCGCGCCCCTTCGGGGCGCGCTGCGTCTGGTATTTAAACGTTATATATGGTTGAAATTGATTGATTTATAAAAGGTTAAAGTTATTCATCATCAAAAATTTTTTAACCAAAAAATTATGTTTATAATGTTTTTGTTTTTGTAAACTTATTTCAATTTTTAATATTTTATTCAATAGTCAAATCATACCATATTTTTTAAGAAACGGTAAATATTTAAACTTTTGAGTATCAAAATGTTAAACGTCAATGTGTATATGCGCATTTTTTAAATAAAAGAAATCTGAAACTGACTATGTATTCTTTACGCAAATTCAACATTGGTGTTGAACTTGCGTAAAGAATTTTTAAATGATTCTCAGTTATGATAAGTCAAGTGAAAGTTAAATTTGCATTTTTAGTGTTTTTATTCATTTCTGAAGATATTTCATTACGCAATTTTACAAGAACAAAAACTACTTTTTAAACAAATTTATTGGTTGATTTAATTTTAAATGACTGCAAATTAAACAAACAAAATATTTAAATAATAAAACGTTGAAAAACGATTCAAATCCAAATCGACATCTTCTTCAAAATAGCTTTCGTAAAACATTTTTCTTTTTCAATTTTTTTTCGCAATATTGACAACATTTTGTCCAAAAAACATGTTTGGCTCCGATGTCCATTGCGATTAGTGTTTCAGTTTTGTTCATTTTTGTCTTGTTTGAAATATTTTGTTGTTAAAAATACTGAATATGTTGTTAAATTTACAAAACTATTTTTTTAATTTGAATTTATAAATAATCACTCAACAAAAGAATCTCAAGATAATATCCAGTAATAAGGAAAAATTAAAAGTAATATTTACATACTGAAAACAATATTTTAAACGTACTCTTTGAGAAAAAGGCTTACAAAAAGGATGACAATTTTTTGAAAATGAGTTTTTTTGAAAATTATTACATTTTATTCATTCCATAAGAATAATGATTATTTAAAATACTTTTATTTTTTGTAATCAAAATTCACACTTGTAATTTGTAGAAAGTTCAAAGCGAGGATTTTTTGAACAACAACAACACATAACCCCTGAGGCATTGTATAAAAATCACTTAATGAAAAGTATTGTCAAATTATTCCTGACAAAAAGTTGTAAAAAGATTTGAGGGTATTGTTAAGTCGAAAATATGAGAACTACAGTAGTCAATTTTTAATGGATGATTCGACCTCCATTGTTTTGTTAAAAAAATTTTAATTCTTTTTAGTAACGAAATAAAACCTCAAATAAAAAAATATAATTTTGTTAAAAATTGTACCCTCATGGAAAAGATTACAATTTTTTTCTTCTTTCAAATATGAAAAAAGTGTCTTTTGATATATTTTTTTTGCGATGTGTTGTTTCTCGTGGTAAGGCATCAAGTTTGTCTTTGGCAAGTTTTACGATTTCTTAAAAATTCATCAATTATGTTAAATCCAATAAGAATTTAGCCTTTTTTTTAAATAAATACAAAACATTCAAAAAAACCACTTTTTTTTTCAACCTACAAAAGTTAAAATAGTAGCAAAAAAAGAAATGAAAAGTAAGGGACTATCTTAAAGCGGACGTCAGCAGTTTTTGATTGTTTCACTTTTTGTCCATATACTTGATGAACAGAATGTATCAGACGATTGCAGTTGAAATAAATAAACAATATAAAAAACGGGAAAGATATCAAAAACTGTTTAGCCAGTTTGTTTTGTTGAGAAATTTGCATATATTTTTTTAAAACACAATTAAATCCTAAAAAGTGTTCAAAAACTGAGTAATTACGGTTGAAACAAATTGACAAGAAAATGCAGAAAAATATTCCGCGACAAAAATATTTTACTGAAATGTATTTATTTTTTCTATGATTTTTAATGTCATTTAAAATGCAAAACATTTCATTTAATTTCGAGGTGACGGCTTTATCATATAATAATTTTAATATAAATAATGTTAATGCAACGATTTGTAATTGATTAAACTGTAGAATGAACATCACAGTTTTTTTTTCACAGTCATAAATCCTTTCAATCAAATGTTAAAGAGATCCCAAAAAATTAAAAAAAAAACAGTTATTTCATCATACAAATTTCAAAGTTGTTTAAAAAAAGCTAACATAAAAATTTCATCAAAATTTCTTAACAAAAATTGGATATTCGTGCTTTTCTAGGGTTTTTTATTTGTTTCTTTTTTTGCCGACATATTTTTTGATGGCTGTGTTTGAACATATTTATAAAAAATATGTGTTTCTAAAATATATTTCGTGATGCTTCATTATTGTTTTTCATTTTTGGCGTGGTTTTAATATTTAATTGATAAAACATATTTTTATGTAAAAAAAATTGAAAACAAAAAATTTGAATTTATTTATTTGTGACTAACAATTATCAAAAAAACTTCACAATAATGATTAAAATTAAAATTTGAATTTATACATATTTATTGATGAAACTTCATTTATGTTGACAGTTTCTCCAGCATAAATTTACTTTTGAATTCGTCCATGAACCTTTTTTTAAACAATTTTTTTATGATCAAATCACTGAAAATAAAAAAAACAAAATATTCCGAAAAAATTTTGGAAAATCATTAGCCTGACTTTATTGTTTGTGAAAAGCTTGAAATCGACAAAAAATCGGAAAACATAGTGAAAAAATTGAAAATAAAAAACTGGGAAATGAAACGACAACAAAATTTACGAAAGATGCTTACGCCAGTTTTTTTGCATTTGTTTTTTAAATTCGGTATTTGAAAGAAAGAAAAATACATGACGCCAGTTTAATGTTGCGGCAAACATCAAAGGGACAGTATGACGCATAGGGGTCCAAAAAAGTCGAAATTTTGATGACGTAATATCTGGACTGCCCCTAGTCAAAGAACAAAATTCGCATTTTTCGCGTTGGAAGGAAAAAATGTTTATGTTTTTTTCGTCGGCACTATTCCTCTTTGCAATGGTCATAGATATTGTGTTAAACAAATGTGTTTTTCGCAGAAAACACGGAAGACAACATTTGGCTCTACGTTTTTATTTAATAATACTTTGAATTTTGCAAATTCTTTTATCTTTTTTTAAATATTTTATTCTTAATAACATTGGTCATAAGTTTTATCAATTAAAAACAATTGAATTAAAAATATTTTTAAATTTGTTATTCGTAACCACATACATTAAATGACCCATTCAGTAATAATTTAATTGAAAATTGAATTCACAGTTTTTTAATGTTATAAATCATTTTAATTCAATGCCAAAATTAAATGAATAGAGATAAAAAAACGCAAATGAGAAACCAAGTTAGTAAAAAAACAGTTTGGCTGTGTTAACTTTTTTTTCAAATAAACTTTTTCATTTTTAAAAAAAAGATAGAAAAGTTTATTTTTTTGCAAAAGGCTTTTGCTAAATGTTCCCTATATCAGATTTTCAACAAACGACTGCAATACTTTTTTCAAATTTTTAAAAGAAATTTTGGCTTTTTTTTCGCTCTTTTTTTGTTTCTTTTCACTTTGATAAAATTTTTCTTTTCATAAATATCCTTTTTATTGCCTTTGATGTGCACTTTTGTTTTTACAACTCCGACAAAAATTTCAGCAAAAAATGCGTTTGTATTTGCTAATGCTTCTATTTTATTCATTTTATGCCTTGTTTTAAATATTTTGTTCTTCAAAATTGTTTGTTTTTGATCAAACTAAAACGGTTATGAACTAAATTATTTGATTTCTTCCATTTTTAAAAAAGCTGTTTCAACAGTTCTTCTTGCAGCTTTTTTTTAAGGTACAAAATATTCAAAAAAGAAAAGAAGGAAGGAATGTGTTCAAACGTCTTTCTTCAAATTAGGGCAAATGTTCAAATTTCCTTCTTCAAATGAGGGCAAACGTTCATATTTCCTTCTTCAAGAGAGGAATGTGTTCAAACGTCTTTCTTCAAATGAGGGCAAATGTTCAAATGTCTTTCTTCAAATTAGGGCAAATGTTCAAATGTCTTTCTTCAAAAGAAGGCAAATGTTCAAATGTCTTTCTTCAAATGAGGGCAAATGTTCAACCTTCCTTCTTCAAATGAGGGCAAATGTTCATATTTCCTTCTTCAAGAGAGGAATGTGTTCAAACGTCTTTCTGCAAATGAGGGCAAATGTTCAAATGTCTTTCTTCAAATTAGGGCAAATGTTCAAATTTCCTTCTTCAAATGAGGGCAAACGTTCATATTTCCTTCTTCAAGAGAGGAATGTGTTCAAACGTCTTTCTTCAAATGAGGGCAAATGTTCAAATGTCTTTCTTCAAATTAGGGCAAATGTTCAAATGTCTTTCTTCAAAAGAAGGCAAATGTTCAAATGTCTTTCTTCAAATGAGGGCAAATGTTCAACCTTCCTTCTTCAAATGAGGGCAAATGTTCATATTTCCTTCTTCAAGAGAGGAATGTGTTCAAACGTCTTTCTGCAAATGAGGGCAAATGTTCAAATGTCTTTCTTCAAATTAGGGCAAATGTTCAAATTTCCTTCTTCAAATGAGGGCAAATGTTCAAATGTCTTTCTTCAAATTAGGGCAAATGTTCAAATGTCTTTCTTCAAATTAGGGCAAATGTTCAAATTTCCTTCTTCAAATGAGGGCAAACGTTCATATTTCCTTCTTCAAGAGAGGAATGTGTTCAAACGTCTTTCTTCAAATGAGGGCAAATGTTCAAATGTCTTTCTTCAAATTAGGGCAAATGTTCAAATGTCTTTCTTCAAAAGAAGGCAAATGTTCAAATGTCTTTCTTCAAATGAGGGCAAATGTTCAACCTTCCTTCTTCAAATGAGGGCAAATGTTCATATTTCCTTCTTCAAGAGAGGAATGTGTTCAAACGTCTTTCTGCAAATGAGGGCAAATGTTCAAATGTCTTTCTTCAAATTAGGGCAAATGTTCAAATTTCCTTCTTCAAATGAGGGCAAATGTTCAAATGTCTTTCTTCAAATTAGGGCAAATGTTCAAATTTCCTTCTTCAAATGAGGGCAAACGTTCATATTTCCTTCTTCAAGAGAGGAATGTGTTCAAACGTCTTTCTTCAAATGAGGGCAAATGTTCAAATGTCTTTCTTCAAATTAGGGCAAATGTTCAAATGTCTTTCTTCAAAAGAAGGCAAATGTTCAAATGTCTTTCTTCAAATGAGGGCAAATGTTCAACCTTCCTTCTTCAAATGAGGGCAAATGTTCATATTTCCTTCTTCAAGAGAGGAATGTGTTCAAACGTCTTTCTGCAAATGAGGGCAAATGTTCAAATGTCTTTCTTCAAATTAGGGCAAATGTTCAAATTTCCTTCTTCAAATGAGGGCAAATGTTCAAATGTCTTTCTTCAAATGAGGGCAAATGTTCAACCTTCCTTCTTCAAATGAGGGCAAATGTTCAACCTTCCTTCTTCAAAAGAAGGAATGTGTTCAAATGTCTTTCTTCAAATGAGGGCAAATGTTCAAATGTCTTTCTTCAAATGAGGGCAAATGTTCATATTTCCTTCTTCAAAAGAAGGAATGTGTTCAAATGTCTTTCTTCAAAAGAAGGAATGTGTTCAAATGTCTTTCTTCAAATTAGGGCAAATGTTCAAATTTCCTTCTTCAAATGAGGGCAAATGTTCAAATTTCCTTCTTCAAATGAGGGCAAATGTTCAAATGTCTTTCTTCAAATGAGGGCAAATGTTCATATTTCCTTCTTCAAAAGAAGGAATGTGTCTTTCTTCAAATGAGAACAAATGTTCAAATTTCCTTCTTTAAATGAGGGCAAATGTTCATATTTCCTTCTTCAAAAGAAGGAATGTGTTCAAATGTCTTTCTTCAAATGAGGGCAAATGTTCAAATGTCTTTCTTCAAATGAGGGCAAATGTTCAAATTTCCTTCTTCAAAAGAAGGAATGTGTTCAAATGTCTTTCTTCAAATGAGAACAAATGTTCAAATTTCCTTCTTTAAATGAGGGCAAATGTTCATATTTCCTTCTTCAAAAGAAGGAATGTGTTCAAATGTCTTTCTTCAAATGAGGGCAAATGTTCAAATTTCCTTCTTCAAAAGAAGGAATGTGTTCAAATGTCTTTCTTCAAATGAGGGCAAATGTTCAAATGTCTTTCTTCAAATTAGGGCAAATGTTCAAATTTCCTTCTTCAAAAGAAGGAATGTGTTCAAATGTCTTTCTTTAAATGAGGGCAAATGTTCAAATGTCTTTCTTCAAATTAGGGCAAATGTTCAAATTTCCTTCTTCAAACGAAGGAATGTGTTCAAATGTCTTTCTTTAAATGAGGGCAAATGTTCAAATGTCTTTCTTCAAATTAGGGCAAATGTTCAAATTTCCTTCTTCAAACGAAGGAATGTGTTCAAATGTCTTTCTTTAAATGAGGGCAAATGTTCAAATGTCTTTCTTCAAATGAGGGCAAATGTTCATATTTCCTTCTTCAAAAGAAGGAATGTGTTCAAATGTCTTTCTTTAAATGAGGGCAAATGTTCAAATGTCTTTCTTCAAATTAGGGCAAATGTTCAAATTTCCTTCTTCAAACGAAGGAATGTGTTCAAATGTCTTTCTTCAAATGAGGGCAAATGTTCAAATGTCTTTCTTCAAATGAGGGCAAATATTCATATGTCTTTCTTCAAATGAGGGCAAATGTTCAAATGTCTTTCTTCAAATGAGGGTAAATGTTCATATTTCCTTCTTCAAAAGAAGGAATGTGTTCAAACGTCTTTCTTCAAATGAGGGCAAATGTTCAAATCTCCTTCTTCAAATGAGGGCAAATGTTCATATTTCCTTCTTCAAAAGAAGGAATGTGTTCAAATGTCTTTCTTCAAATGAGGGTAAATGTTCATATTTCCTTCTTCAAAAGAAGGAATGTGTTCAAATGTCTTTCTTCAAATGAGGGCAAATGTTCAAATTTCCTTCTTCAAAAGAAGGAATGTGTTCAAATGTCTTTCTTCAAATGAGGGCAAATGTTCAAATGTCTTTCTTCAAATTAGGGCAAATGTTCAAATTTCCTTCTTCAAAAGAAGGAATGTGTTCAAATGTCTTTCTTTAAATGAGGGCAAATGTTCAAATGTCTTTCTTCAAATTAGGGCAAATGTTCAAATTTCCTTCTTCAAACGAAGGAATGTGTTCAAATGTCTTTCTTTAAATGAGGGCAAATGTTCAAATGTCTTTCTTCAAATTAGGGCAAATGTTCAAATTTCCTTCTTCAAACGAAGGAATGTGTTCAAATGTCTTTCTTTAAATGAGGGCAAATGTTCAAATGTCTTTCTTCAAATTAGGGCAAATGTTCAAATTTCCTTCTTCAAACGAAGGAATGTGTTCAAATGTCTTTCTTCAAATGAGGGCAAATGTTCAAATGTCTTTCTTCAAATTAGGGCAAATGTTCAAATTTCCTTCTTCAAAAGAAGGAATGTGTTCAAATGTCTTTCTTTAAATGAGGGCAAATGTTCAAATGTCTTTCTTCAAATTAGGGCAAATGTTCAAATTTCCTTCTTCAAACGAAGGAATGTGTTCAAATGTCTTTCTTTAAATGAGGGCAAATGTTCAAATGTCTTTCTTCAAATTAGGGCAAATGTTCAAATTTCCTTCTTCAAACGAAGGAATGTGTTCAAATGTCTTTCTTTAAATGAGGGCAAATGTTCAAATGTCTTTCTTCAAATGAGGGCAAATGTTCATATTTCCTTCTTCAAAAGAAGGAATGTGTTCAAATGTCTTTCTTTAAATGAGGGCAAATGTTCAAATGTCTTTCTTCAAATTAGGGCAAATGTTCAAATTTCTTTCTTCAAATGAGGGTAAATGTTCATATTTCCTTCTTCAAAAGAAGGAATGTGTTCAAATGTCTTTCTTCAAATGAGGGTAAATGTTCATATTTCCTTCTTCAAAAGAAGGAATGTGTTCAAATGTCTTTCTTCAAATGAGGGCAAATGTTCAAATCTCCTTCTTCAAATGAGGGCAAATGTTCATATGTCTTTCTTCAAATGAGGGCAAATGTTCAAATGTCTTTCTTCAAATGAGGGTAAATGTTCATATTTCCTTCTTCAAAAGAAGGAATGTGTTCAAACGTCTTTCTTCAAATGAGGGCAAATGTTCAAATTTCCTTCTTCAAAAGAAGGAATGTGTTCAAATGTCTTTCTTCAAATGAGGGCAAATGTTCAAATGTCTTTCTTCAAATTAGGGCAAATGTTCATATTTCCTTCTTCAAAAGAAGGAATGTGTTCAAATGTCTTTCTTCAAATGAGGGCAAATGTTCAAATCTCCTTCTTCAAATGAGGGCAAATGTTCATATTTCCTTCTTCAAAAGAAGGAATGTGTTCATATGTCTTTCTTCAAATGAGGGCAAATGTTCAAATGTCTTTCTTCAAATGAGGGCAAATGTTCAAATGTCTTTCTTTAAATGAGGGCAAATGTTCAAATGTCTTTCTTCAAATGAGGGCAAATGTTCAAATGTCTTTCTTCAAATTAGGGCAAATGTTCAAATTTCCTTCTTCAAAAGAAGGAATGTGTTCAAATGTCTTTCTTCAAATGAGGGCAAATGTTCAAATTTCCTTCTTTAAATGAGGGCAAATGTTCATATTTCCTTCTTCAAAAGAAGGAATGTGTTCAAATGTCTTTCTTCAAATGAGGGCAAATGTTCAAATTTCCTTCTTCAAAAGAAGGAATGTGTTCAAATGTCTTTCTTCAAATGAGGGCAAATGTTCAAATGTCTTTCTTCAAATTAGGGGAAATGTTCAAATTTCCTTCTTCAAACGAAGGAATGTGTTCAAACGTCTTTCTTCAAATGATGGCAAATGTTCAAATGTCTTTTTTCAAATTAGGGCAAATGTTCAAATTTCCTTCTTCAAAAGAAGGAATGTGTTCAAACGTCTTTCTTCAAATGAGGGCAAATGTTCAAATGTCTTTCTTCAAATGAGGGCAAATGTTCAAATGTCTTTCTTCAAATGAGGGCAAATGTTCAAATGTCTTTCTTCAAATGAGGGCAAATGTTCAAATGTCTTTCTTCAAATGAGGGCAAATGTTCAAATGTCTTTCTTCAAATGAGGGCAAATGTTCAAATGTCTTTCTTCAAATGAGGGCAAATGTTCAAATGTCTTTCTTCAAATTAGGGCAAATGTTCAAATTTCCTTCTTCAAAAGAAGGAATGTGTGAGAAAAGAATTGGGGCAAAGACATAAGAAACGAGAGAACGTTTGTGATCAGCAATCCTCTTCTCAATCAACAACAACAACAAAAATGGAGTCAAACGTCTCTGTCCAATAATGATAATCGTTAAAAAAAAAAATAAAATTGCTGAAATGTTGACCTTAAATATCTGCCAAGTTGCAAACAAAAATTTGCAAAATATTGTCAAGTTGTGAAAATTTTTATATTTTATCGTTTTATGTCTATGTAACAATTCTATTAAAACAACATTATTAAAGTTTAAAATAATGAAATGGTGACCTTGATTTTTATTTTATTTTCATTTTATTCATGTTAAAATGTGGTCAAAAAATTAAATTTCATTTAGTTCAATGTTTATGATTAACGTTTTTTAAATATTTATAATTATTGGTCCAATGTTTTGCACTCGGCAAAACCAATCTTTTCTTTGAGGCATACAAACATCAATTATTTTGTCTACAAATAAAAGAATGCTTTTAAAATGTTTTTAAAATTATAAACGAAGATTTAAATATTTTTAAAAACGAAAAGATAAAAAATTAGAAAACTCTGCGTTTTTCGTTCAACAGAAACTGAATATAATTCGAGTCTGCTTAGGTGTATACACTATAGAGCGAGAAACGATCTTGTCGGTCTTTTTTATGCAATAAAAAAAGAGCAGCGAGAAAAAAGGGGAGAAAAGAATTGGGGCAAAGACATAAGAAACGAGAGAACGTTTGTGATCAGCAATCCTCTTCTCAATCAACAACAACAACAAAAATGGAGTCAAACGTCTCTGTCCAATAATGATAATCGTCCATATACAAATAATTTTTTATGGAAGTTAGCTTTCAAAAAATAAATTTTCCCGTTTTACTTTTTGAATATTTTGTATCATAAATGATTAATTTTTTGCATGTGGTAGGCAAGATTTTATCACAGAATGTGTTTTTAACAAGTGTTGTTTTTAGCCAGAGTAACAAATTTTAAATAGAAAAATCAAATTCAATAATGTCAAAATTTTTAATTATATCTGTTATTAGTCATATCCTTTTTTTATTAAAAAGTTCTTGATTGCTTATTTCATTGGTAAAAAGAATAAAAATGCAAAAATTTTCAAAAAACGATCAATTTTTTAAAAAAGTGTTTGAAAAATCGAAGAAAACGTATAAATAAAAATGCAAACAAATGTCCAAAAACACAAAACTTAGTCATTGTCGAACTAAAACACTTTTCTACCACAAAATTTCCTCGATATTGCGAAAAAATTAAAAAAGAAATGTAGGGTTTTCATTGTTGTGCGAAAAATTTTTTCATTCTTACAATAATCAATTTCAATCATCTGTCATATATAAATATCTTTTGAATATTTTGTTAATTTTATTTGATTTAATTTTTTTGGGAAAAAAGAAATTTCGGTTGAAAAACAAATATATTAGATAAAAGCAGTAAAAAAGACTGCAAATCAAAAAAACCGCAACAATAAAAATGTAAACAAACACAATTTCCATTATATTATAACTGTTACTTAATGTTGCTGTTTCCTTTTTTTGAAACAAAAAACTTTGAAGTTCAAATCTGTTTTTGCTTAAATTCATTAAAAATTGAACAATTTTCAATGATCGGGAATGAATGTATGTTTTTTAGACGGACGATGGATTCTCTATAATTGCTTTCTTTCCTGTTAAAATAACTTTTGGCTAAATCAGGAAATATATCTTTACATTGACTGCGACAGTTTCTTATAATTTTTTTATCGTAAATATAGCAATTAAATTAAATATCCTTTTTGAAATTTGACCTTAAAGATCAAAATCAATTGAAAGGAACACTTTTGTAGGGATTAAAAAGATTCAACGTACCTAAAACTACTTCTGTAAATTACTTGTCAAAAAAACATATTTTAAATCTATCGTAGTGGCAGGAGAAGGCTTTCAAAATGTTTAATAAGTTATTATCGTGATAACAAAGACTAAAAATAATAAAGAAACAAAAAATAATATAATCGACATCGTTAAAAAAATGGCGCTAAAACATCTGTTGTTTCTTTTCTGTCTTTTCTTAAATTGTGCAGTGTGTCTGATGAAAGCCATAAGTAGGAAAGATTTAAAGTTTAGCGGAAAAATAAATTTTCTCTTCTTTTTGAAAAAATTGCTCGTTGCAAATGGCTTTTTTCTTTTTGAATATTTTTTACCTATTTTGAAAAAGGCTATAAAGTTTTCTGCGCTTAATATCACAAATACTAAGGAAACCCAAAATTTGGCAAAGACAAATTTGATGTCCTACCTTCCAAAAAAAAGGAATTGTGCATTAATTATTAAAAATATTTAAATGGCTCCTTTTCGCATTTTTTAAAAGATTAAAACATTCTACTTTTGATTTCTTTTTTCCGTCACATTGACAAAATGTATTTCATTATTTTTTGTTAGCTGGATTCTACAGGAATTTGAAATTTGCCCATTTGAAAAAAATTTTTTACATTTCGGATTTCATTTTCTTCTCCGACACTATGTAAAAAAAATTTACCAAAACAACATTTCAAAAATGTAAGAAGGAGTCATTCGATTTCTTACATTTTTGTTCTATGCAGCAGAGAGAAACGTCTGTTTTTTTATTGTGAAAATAATATTTTCTTTTGAAAACAATCAATTTTGTTTATTTCTCTCCATTTTTTGAATTTTTAGTTTTTAGTATCTGAAATAAATTCTAATTAGAAAAAATTTGGAAAAAAGTTGCAAAACGAGTTTTTCGAATAACGTATAAAACTGATATCAGGTTGAATACCCCCGTCAACAATAAATATGAAAATGAAATTAATTTTTTCCTTAAGAAATCATCAATTCCAAGTTTCAACAAAAATGAAATAAATCTATTTAGTTACATTTAGTTTACAATTTGTTAGAAAATGAATAATTTATAAGAATGAAATATTTAAAATAAAACAATGTAACTGAATCAGTACCAAAAAATGCAAACATATTTTTTTGATCCAATTCTTTATCTTGGTTTTGAAAAAGAATTTGAAAGAGAAAATTTGTTTAAAAACAGCTATCGGAAAAGATGTCGAAGAAAAAACTAATTTTGTCAACGAAGAAAGAAACAAAAAATAAGCTCAAAAGTGTTCAAAGTCCTTTCAAAAATTTTTGAAAAAAATATTTTTAAGACACTTTTCATTTCTTTTTTGCAAGAATTTCAATTTTTTGTTGCAACTATTTTGACCTTTTTTTGAATATTTTATATTTCCGCCTTTAACTATTTGTCCTATAACAATGAGAAAAAAGATAAAGTCTTGATGCATTCGCTTCCTTTCAAAGCCAAATTTTCACAAACGTCCGTTAATTAATTTAAAATAATTGATGTGTTTAAACATAAGCTTAAAAAATATTGTTTGCATTTTTTTTTGATTAAAAGCATAAAACATAACAGAAAATGAAATAACAGTAAAAAGTATTAAAGTGCTTTTACGTATCAAAAAATGGTTATTTTTTCTAACAGAGCCATTTAAAATTTTTATATTTTTTGTCAGTAGTATCTAAAAAGTATTTTTATACACGACCCTAATAAAACAACTATGAATCCAACTTTTAATCAAAACTAATTACAGCAAGATCCTTCTCTCAAAGACAATAAACTTATAGACTTTATTTTAATACTGATTAAAATATATGTTTAAAGCTGCATCACACGTGAAAGAATTATCACTAAATTTAGTTCCAAACTGTTTCGTATTTATTCAAAAACTAAAAATTTTTACGAATAAATTATTTCAAACATGACAAAAAAACTATGAAATGAAACAAAATCAAAAATTCCAACCACAACAAAAATAATGCAGATTTGATATTTAATTTATTTATTACTGTTCAAATTCATTCTTGCGTGAAATTTTGTTTACTACAATTGACTGCATTTTAATAATTAGTTTTGAAGTGTTTCTTTTTTTCTCAAAAATATATTACAGTTGTGGAATAAAATATTAAAAACACTACAGAATTGGGTCATCAAAAGACCAAATTTAAAAAAAAAGTAAACTTTTAAACCACAGCCTGGGGAAGGGGATTATATGTCAAAGAAAAAAAGACTACACCGAAGAAATGAAAAACAAAAAAACAAGACAAAAATAACCAAAACAGCAGTATCAACGGAAATAAACATACATGTATTCTTTGCACAAAAATGAGCTGATTTCGATAAAAGAAATTGAATAACAAAAAATAATTCACGACAGAAATTGAAAGTGATTTCGTCAACGAAAAAAAATCCCCAAAAACAGCTAAAAGACCGAATTTTTTTCAGAAGAAAGCAACAAGATTTTTAAAGAACCTTTGCATTTTTTGTTTTCGCAACAACTTCAAATTTTTATTTTTTGTTAGGATTTATTTTTTCAGCCAAAATCTTTAAAAAAGCTCTTGTTTTACAAAAACCATTTTTTCTAAGGTTTTAGTTTTTTGAAAATTTTATTTTATTCACCTTTTTTTGCAAAAACCGTATTATTTGTGATTAAAAAAGAAAAGCATTTATTTTTCCTCGAAAACTGATACAAGACAAATCAAGAACAATTCATTAAATATAAATCAGAAACTGTAATTCTCATATTTGCTATTATTAATTTTTTGCAGATGATAATTCAAATTTGATCGATAAAGAAATACCAACGGTTAAAGAATCCATTGAATAACCGTATTGAGAAAAAGTCTGCCAAATTTTTTCATCATCAGGAAGAATCAAAAGATGTCCTGGGGCACATGCAAAAGAAACGGCAATTGTACAGCAAATTTGAAATTGTTCAGCTAATTGATCAGGTGTTGCTGGAAGTGGAGCAATAAATTCAAATTGTGCCAAATATGCCATTTTATGCCAGCCAGCTCGATCAGATCTTTCGCAGTATTTAACCAAATTTGAAATCCTATCGTCATAAGAAAGATGCGGATCGGCAATTTCTTTTTCATAAAAATTGGCGGATTCCATTTGAATATTGACCATACCACCACACAAAACATTCCAATCACTCTTTTGATGTTGTGATATTGAGCTTCGTTCCATCCAAAAACTCATAGATATGAATAAAGATTCTGCATAAGCAACCTAATAAATATATATATTTAAAAACATACCGGAATATATCAAGCTTTCTGATTTCTTTGGCAGCATATCCAACAATTGCAAGATTTTGCTTCAGACAATCACCATACTTTTCACCATAATAAAATGAATAAAGTTGTCCGCTCGTTAAAAATTGAGAGAGAAAGCTTCTATCGGTGGATCTTTGACATATGGAAAAGGAAATGGCAAACTTGTTCTCAAATCAACCATCTTCAAGTTACTTTCAGCAGCCAAATGTTTATTCTTTGACATGTGAAAACTTTTTGGGTTTTAAGTAATACAGAAGTAAAATTAACACGTAATATAAATATATGTTTATAAATGTTATCTAGGTTTTTAAATAAACCAAATAATAAAGACTACATTTTTATAAATATTATTTAAAGGTATAATCGCGCCAACTGATAAAAAAATTTTATGTACGACGTTTAAAGCCAAAATTTTGTTTTCCAAAAAATTTTGGCGCTTTTTTACTTCAAACAATTCCATTAAAATTGCTCTACAAATTTGCATGAAATTGCAATGTAAGAATCATTTAAAAATGGTTTACGCAAGTTAAAAACTAATGATTGAATTTTATAAAGTCAGATTAAGAGTTCTTTTGTTTAAAAATGTACAAATACGCATTGACGTTTAACAATCTCGTGCTCAAACGTTCAAACATTTACCGTTTTTAAAAGAAATATGTTTTGATTTGAATAATGAATAAAATATTAAAAATAGAAATAAATATACAAAAACCAAAACATTAAATAAAGTATAAACATATTTTTTTGATCATAAAATTTTTCAAGCTGAACAATTTTGACCACAATCATTAGGAAAGATGTCAGTGGAAAAAAGGGTTTTGTCAACGACAGAAAAAAGAAATTTACAAATGTCTAGTTTTTTTCAAAAGCACTGAAAATCATATTTTTTATGCCAATATGAATTTCATTTTTTGCGACATTTTCATATTTTTTATGTCGAAGAAAAAATCAACTTTTTTTAATATTTGAGGTTTTGCGCATAACATTACTCGTTTTACAACAATAAAAAAGATTGTGATATCCAAATTAAAGATTTGATTCCACGTGTTCAATAAGGCACATTATTTAAGATAAAATTGCTGAAATGTTGACCTTAAATATCTGCCAAGTTGCAAACAAAAATATGCACAATGCCTCAAAGTGTTAGAAATCTGAAAAACAGTTACAACTTAATAAATTTTATTGAAAACATTTTTTATGTTCAACTCAAAAATTGTATGTTCATTGAACAGGGGAAAAATCAGACTGCTTTTTTGCTTTATTGAAAAAAGAAAACAAAATATTTTGAAACATTGATTTGATCTTAAAAATAAGAGGAAATATGAACATTTGCCCTCATTTGAAGAAAGACATTTGAACATTTGCCCTCATTTAAAGAAAGACGTTTGAACACATTCCTTCTTTTGAAGAAGGAAATTTGAACGCACATTCAATAATGTTTTCACGCAAAAAACGTATTACATTATTTTTGCAAAAATGTATTTGAATATTTGAATTTACAAGTTCATGTAAATTCATGATATCCTCAAAATTTTGCCAAAAGTTTAGACAAAAACAATGAAATTTATAGGAAATAATCTTTTTTTAATAAAATAACACGAAAAATGGACCTCATTCACATATTATTGATCCATAATTCTCTTGTTTGTCGAGATTTAAGAACAAACAAAACTATAAAAAACAGTTTACTATAGTTTTCAGAAAAAATATTTTGTTGCGATTATTGCCATTTTTAAAATAGTAATAAAATATTCAAAAAAGTAACAATTTGAAAAATGCAAACAATAAATATTCCGAAACTCGACGTCAGAATGCAATTTTAGTTGACCTCTAAAAAATCAATCAACAACTTTTTTTTGAAATTTCATTTTACTTTTTCATAAGGGTTTTGTATACAAAAAAAGTAAAATGAAAATTGTATACATATATATTTTTTGAAAAACGCTGATAAAGAATTTAAAATTTTTACTGTTTCTGTTAGAAAAAAAATTAAACCATTTGTCGGACACGTAAAACCACTTTAATATTTTAAACTATAATTTCATTTAGTTTCTGTTATGTTTTATATTTAAAATGCAAACAATATTATTTAAATTTTTGTAAATGTTTAAACATATTAATAATTTTAAATAAATTAACGGCCCATTCATTAAAATTTGAATGGAAACAAATGCATCAAAACTGTATTTTTTGGTTCATTGTTATGAAAAAAATAATTTAAAGGGGAAAATATAAAAAATTCAAAAATTAAGAAAAATATAGTTGCAACAAAAAAATGACATTTTAGCAAACAAAGAAATGAAAATTGTCTTAGTTTGCCACTTTTGAGCTTATTTTTTGTTTCTTTCTTCGTTGACAAAATTATTATAGTTTTTTCTTCGACATTTTTTTCGATGCCTGTTTTTAAATACAGTTTTTCTTTTTCCAAATTTTTTTACAACATCAACGAAGATGAGGATCAATATAATATGTTTGCATTTTTTTAGTTATGATTGCATCATATGAAATTAGTTGTTTCGTTGTCAGATTTTAAGTTTTATTTATATTTGTTATGTTAAGCCCTAAAAACTTTAAAATAGGTAAAAAATTTTCAAAAAGAAAAAAACAATTTGCAACGAGTAATTTTTTCAAAAAGAAGAGAAAGTTTATTGTCTTCACTCAACGTTTTTGTTTTATCCGATTTTTATCAGATGATTATGAAATAAAATTAAAAGATAAAAACGAAAAAAAAGGAAAGTTTATTTTTTCGCTAAACTTTAAATGTTTCATATCTTTGGTTTTCATCATTGTAAAATTTAAGAAAAGACAGAAAAGAAACGACAGATGTTTTGGCGTCATTTTTCAAAAATGTTGTGCTTTATATTATTTTTGTTTCTTCGTTTTTTTTTGAATATTTAAATCTTTGGTAATAACTTATTTAGCATTTTGAAAGTCCTTCCTATTGGTTAAACCTGCCACAATGATGGTATAAAAAATAAAGCCACAATTGTAATACAGGGTGGGCCAAAAAAAAGTGCAATTTAATTTTTAAACCACAGCAAAGGGATTCGAATAACTTGTGATGGGTGGGGTTAATACATGGTAGGAAAGTGCATTTGACCCTACAGTATGACCTCTCCAACATTTTCGTGCCGGGAGTTTCGCCGCCGCCAAGTTTTGAAAAGTACGTTTTTTTGACCTTTTCGTAGAACAAAGTTCCTATGAGAACCAGAGGGGCTGGAGAAAAGGTGATGGTAGATTCGGATAGCCCACAAAATTATCTCGTCAACAGCCACAACTTTGGGTTTAAAAACCTTGTGCCCTGGGTTTAATCGCTTCGAGAAAAAAGTGATTTCCGAGTTTTTTATTTTTTGCTCGACTTTGACCGATCGCCCTACTTTTTCCAGAAAGAGTTGGAGGCTCATATTTGTTGCCGACAAACTTCAGCCTATTTGTGGTTGATCCCCTATGCAAATATTAAAATCTGGAAAAATGATTTTTTAATCAGCCATATTTTTGTATGTTAGTAAGTATACAAAGTATATGTTGAAATTCATGTTAATGTTAAAGTCTCCAAATTGGTCATAAACGCTTAAAATTTATTTCAGAGTATTTTTCTGGTCTATTTGCATTGATTTATATCAAAAACCGACATTAAAAAATTTTTGTTGAAACATAATTACTTGCTATTTACTAGTATACAACTTGAAGCAGCCATTTTTCGGTATTTTGGAGTATCGAAAAAAAACAGTTTTTCCAGATTTTAACATTTGCATAGGGGATCAACCACAAATAGGCTGAAGTTTGTTGGCAACAAATATGAGCCTCCAACTCTTTCTGGAAAAAGTAGGGCGATCGGTCAAAGTCGAGCAAAAAATAAAAAACTCGGAAATCACTTTTTTCTCGAAGCGATTAAACCCAGGGCACAAGGTTTTTAAACCCAAAGTTGTGGCTGTTGACGAGATAATTTTGTGGGCTATCCGAATCTACCATCACCTTTTCTCCAGCCCCTCTGGTTCTCATAGGAACTTTGTTCTACGAAAAGGTCGAAAAACGTACTTTTCAAAACTTGGCGGCGGCGAAACTCCCGACACGAAAATGTTGAAAAGGTCATACTGTTGGGTCAAATGCACTTTCCTACCATGTATTAACCCCACCCATCACAAGTTATTCAAATCCCTTTGCTGTTGTTTAAAAATTAAATTGCACTTTTTTTTGGCCCACCCTGTAGATATTCTTTAACCGGATTTAACAAAAATTATTCTTCGGGCAAATGAAACAAAAATCATACATTTTGCAGTTGTCATTTTTATAATTAATAGGCAAAAATTTCATCAAAATCAAGGTCAACATTTCAATAGTTTTTACTTTATTTATGTGGCGTCCATCATAAATGTTCGGTATCAAAAATCTAACGTTGACATAAATATTTTTTTCATGGTTGTTTCGAATATTTTAAAGCTGAGAACTTAAAGTATTCAAAAAACAGAATTATTTCGACAAAAAAATTCGAAGTTGTTGCAAAAAAAGGAAATATGTGAAAGTTCTTCGCTGTTTTTCCGAAATTTTTTTGCTACATTTTTTTATTCAATTGTTTTTGTACAAAGACTAATTTTAAGCTTTCTCAATGATGCTCTAGTTTTGTTTTTTGTTTAAAAGAATCTACGTTTTTATTTACCTTCATAATTGTTTCCTGACTTGAGGGTCGTGTACATAACCACTTTTTGTAAAACCTGTGGAATATCAAAACCTTTTAAAAGTTTTCGATGTTTCTGTCTGAGTGTTTTAAACAAAATGAAAATGTGTGCGATTTAAAAAAAACTAATAATAGTAAATATGAGAAAAACAATAGTCGCGTGATATTTAATGCTCGGAATATATTCGAGACATCCTTTTCCCTTTTCAATGTGGCGTATGTAATTCTTTGTTTATATATTTTTTATTAATAAATTATACGTTTTTTAAAAAATTCATTTAAACAAAATATTCAAAAAAAAAAATGACGTCTACCCTCCGAGACACATGAATGAAAAAAAATAAACCGTTTTTCTTCTTCGAAAAATTTCTGTCTCACATCCGCTTATTTTTAAGATCAAATCAATGTTTCAAAATATTTTGTTTTCTTTTTTCAATAAAGCAAAAAAGCAGTCTGATTTTTCCCCTGTTCAATGAACATACAATTTTTGAGTTGAACATAAAAAATGTTTTCAATAAAATTTATTAAGTTGTAACTGTTTTTCAGATTTCTAACACTTTGAGGCATTGTGCATATTTTTGTTTGCAACTTGGCAGATATTTAAGGTCAACATTTCAGCAATTTTATCTTAAATAATGTGCCTTATTGAACACGTGGAATCAAATCTTTAATTTGGATATCACAATCTTTTTTATTGTTGTAAAACGAGTAATGTTATGCGCAAAACCTCAAATATTAAAAAAAGTTGATTTTTTCTTCGACATAAAAAATATGAAAATGTCGCAAAAAATGAAATTCATATTGGCATAAAAAATATGATTTTCAGTGCTTTTGAAAAAAACTAGACATTTGTAAATTTCTTTTTTCTGTCGTTGACAAAACCCTTTTTTCCACTGACATCTTTCCTAATGATTGTGGTCAAAATTGTTCAGCTTGAAAAATTTTATGATCAAAAAAATATGTTTATACTTTATTTAATGTTTTGGTTTTTGTATATTTATTTCTATTTTTAATATTTTATTCATTATTCAAATCAAAACATATTTCTTTTAAAAACGGTAAATGTTTGAACGTTTGAGCACGAGATTGTTAAACGTCAATGCGTATTTGTACATTTTTAAACAAAAGAACTCTTAATCTGACTTTATAAAATTCAATCATTAGTTTTTAACTTGCGTAAACCATTTTTAAATGATTCTTACATTGCAATTTCATGCAAATTTGTAGAGCAATTTTAATGGAATTGTTTGAAGTAAAAAAGCGCCAAAATTTTTTGGAAAACAAAATTTTGGCTTTAAACGTCGTACATAAAATTTTTTTATCAGTTGGCGCGATTATACCTTTAAATAATATTTATAAAAATGTAGTCTTTATTATTTGGTTTATTTAAAAACCTAGATAACATTTATAAACATATATTTATATTACGTGTTAATTTTACTTCTGTATTACTTAAAACCCAAAAAGTTTTCACATGTCAAAGAATAAACATTTGGCTGCTGAAAGTAACTTGAAGATGGTTGATTTGAGAACAAGTTTGCCATTTCCTTTTCCATATGTCAAAGATCCACCGATAGAAGCTTTCTCTCTCAATTTTTAACGAGCGGACAACTTTATTCATTTTATTATGGTGAAAAGTATGGTGATTGTCTGAAGCAAAATCTTGCAATTGTTGGATATGCTGCCAAAGAAATCAGAAAGCTTGATATATTCCGGTATGTTTTTAAATATATATATTTATTAGGTTGCTTATGTAGAATCTTTATTCATATCTATGAGTTTTTGGATGGAACGAAGCTCAATATCACAACATCAAAAAAGTGATTGGAATGTTTTGTGTGGTGGTATGGTCAATATTCAAATGGAATCCGCCAATTTTTATGAAAAAGAAATTGCCGATCCACATTTTTCTTATGCCGATAGGATTTCAAATTTGGTTAAATACTGCGAAAGATCTGATCGAGCTGGCTGGCATAAAATGGCATATTTGGCACAATTTGAATTTATTGCTCCACTTCCAGCAACACCTGATCAATTAGCTGAACAACTTCAAATTTGCTGTACAATTGCCGTTTCTTTGGCATGTGCCCCAGGACATCTTTTGATTCTTCCTGATGATGAAAAAATTCGGCAAACTTTTTCTCAATACGGTTATTCAATGGATTCCTTAACCGTTGGTATTTCTTTATCGATCAAATTTGAATTATCATCTGCAAAAAATTAATAATAGCAAATATGAGAATTACAGTTTCTGATTTATATTTAATGAATTGTTCTTGATTTGGCTTGTATCAGTTTTCGAGGAAAAATAAATGCTTTTCTTTTTTAGTCACAAATAATACGGTTTTTGCAAAAAAAGGTGAGTAAAATAAAATTTTCAAAAAACTAAAACCTAAGAAAAAATGGTTTTTGTAAAACATGAGCTTGTTTGAAGATTTTGGCTGAAAAAATAAATCCTAACAAAAAATAAAAATTTGAAGTTGTTGCAAAAACAAAAAATGCAAAGGTTCTTTAAAAATCTTGTTGCTTTCTTCTGAAAAAAATTCGGTCTTTTAGCTGTTTTTGGGGATTTTTTTTCGTTGACGAAATCACTTTCAATTTCTGTCGTGAATTATTTTTTGTTATTCAATTTCTTTTATCGAAATCAGCTCATTTTTGTGCAAAGAATACATGTATGTTTATTTCCGTTGATACTGCTGTTTTGGTTATTTTTGTCTTGTTTTTTTGTTTTTCATTTCTTCGGTGTAGTCTTTATTTCTTTGACATATAAAACGATAAAATATAAAATTTTTCAAAACTTGACAAAAAAAAGCAGAAAACATTATATTTTGCAAATTTTTGTTTGCAATTTGTAAGATATTTAAGGACAATATTTTATTTTGCAAACTTTTTATAGGTTATTAAGAGAAACCTTTATATTTGCAAGAATTTTTTGCAGTTGAATGGGTTTTTTGAATATATCTTTTTATTTGCAAGAATTTCTTGCATTTGAAATGGTATTATCAAGGAAACTTCCAAGTTGCAAGAATTTCTTGCAATTGAATGGGTTTATTAAAGAAAGCTTCCAAGTTGCAAATATTTTTTGAATTCAGAAAGCTTTTTATTTGCAAACACTTTTTTTGCAAATCTTCATCATGCTTTTTTGCAAATGCTCTTTTTGCAAATCTTCATCATGCTTTTTTGCAAATTTTCATCATGCTTTTTTGCAAATGCACAGCCGGGGGAACAAACCTTTAGCACTTGGGGCAAAAAGCAACGCACTACCAACTGCGCCACTGAGACAACAGTCTTCAGGTGGAAAAAAGTGTGTAAGACTTTTCGCCAAAACAAGAAAACAAAAGTTTTTCGTCGTTCTTTTTGGCAAAAAGTCTTATACACTTTTTTTCACCTGAAGACTGTTGTCTCAGTGGCGCAGTTGGTAGTGCGTTGCTTTTTGCCCCAAGTGCTAAAGGTTCGTTCACCGGGCTGTGCATTTGCAAAAAAGCATGATGAAAATTTGCAAAAAAGCATGATGAAGATTTGCAAAAAGAGCATTTGCAAAAAAGCATGATGAAGATTTGCAAAAAAAGTGTTTGCAAATAAAAAGCTTTCTGAATTCAAAAAATATTTGCAACTTGGAAGCTTTCTTTAAAAAACCCATTCAATTGCAAGAAATTCTTGCAACTTGGAAGCTTCGTTAATGATACCATTTCAAATGCAAGAAATTCTTGCAAATAAAAAGATATATTAAAAAACCTTATAATCTGCAACTTTCCAAAAGGTTATCAAAAAAATATCTTAATTTGCAAAATCAAAGGTTTTCTGTCTTTTTTTGTGAAGTTTTAAAAACTTTTATATTTTATCGTTTTATATAATCCCCTTCCCCAGGCTGTGGTTTAAAAGTTTGCTTTTTTTTAAATTTGGTCTTTTGATGACCCAATTCTGTAGTGTTTTTAATATTTTATTCCACAACTGTAATATATTTTTGAGAAAAAAAGAAACACTTCAAAACTAATTATTAAAATGCAGTCAATTGTAGTAAACAAGCATTTCATGCAAGAATGTGAACAGTAATAAATTAATTAAATATAAAATCTTTTTTTTTGTTGTGGTTGGAATTTTTGATTTTGTTTCATTTCATAGTTTTTTTGTTATGTTTGCAATAATTTATTCGTAAAAGTTATTAGTTTTTGAATAAATACGAAACAGTTTGGAACTAAATTTAGTGATAATTCTTTCACATGTGACTCATCTTTAAACGTATATTTTAATCAGTGTTAAAATGAAGCCTATAAGTTTATTGTCTTTGAGAGAAGTATCCTGCTCTAATTAGTTTTGATTAAAAGTTGGATTCATAGTTGTTTTATTAGGGACGTGTATAAAAATACTTTTTAGAAACTACTGACAAAAAATATAAAAATTTTAAATGGCTCTGTTAGAAAAAAAAAAACCATTTTTTTGACACTTAAAACCACTTTAATACTTTTTACTGTTATTTCATTTTCTGTTATGTTTTATGCTTTTAAGCAAAAAAAATGCAAACAATATTATTTAAGCTTATGTTTAAACACATCAATTATTTTAAATTAACTAACGGCCTTTTGTGAAAATTTGGCTTCGAGAGGAAGCGAATGCATCAAGACTTTATCTTTTTTCTCATTGTTATAGGACAAATAGTTAAAGGCGGAAATATTAAATATTCAAAAATTAAGAAAAATAGTTGCAACAAAAAATTGAAGTTATTGCAAAAAAAGAAATGAAAAATGTCTTAAAAATATTTTTTTCAAAAATTTTTGAAAGGACTTTGAACACTTTTGAGCTTATTTTTTGTTTCTTTCTTCGTTGACAAAATTAGTTTTTTCTTCGACATCTTTTTCGATAGCTGTTTTTAAACAAATTTTCTCTTTCAAATTCTTTTTCAAAACAAAGACAAAGATTTGGATTAGAAAAATATGTTTGCATTTTTTGGTACTGATTCAGTTACATTCTTTTATTTTAAATATTTCATTCTTATAAATTATTCATTTTCTAACAAATTGTAAACTAAGTGTAACTACATTTTCTGATTTATTTCATTTTTGTTGAAACTTGGAATTGATGATTTCGTAAGAAAAAAATTAATTTCATTTTCATATTTATTGTTGACGGGGGTTTTCAACCTGATATCAGTTTTATACGTTATTCGAAAAACTCGTTTTGCAACTTATTTCCAAATTTTTTCTAATTAGAATTTATTTCAGATACTAAAAACTAAAAATTCAAAAAATGGAGAGAAATAAACAAAATTGATTGTTTTCAAAAGAAAATATTATTTTCACATTAAAAAAACAGACGTTTCTTTTTGCTGCATAGAACAAAATTGTAAGAAATCGAATGACTTCTTCTTACATTTTTGAAATGTTGTTTTGGTCAATTTTTTAACACAATGTCGGAGAAGAAAATGAAATACGAAATGTTAAAAATATCTTTACACTGTCGCAGTCAATGTAAAGATATGTTTCCTGATTTAACCAAAAGTTATTTTAACAGGAAAGAAAGCAATGATAGAGAATCCTTCGTCCGTCGAAAAACAAAAAGTCATTCCCGATCATTCTCCGTTATTTTTACACTGGCTGCGACAGTCCCTTTAACAGCTCAATTACGATAGCTACAGTATCTTTGTAAACAAAAACTCACCATTTTTGTACCCGCTTTATTTTAATTACAGCTCTAAAACTTTTGTTAAAATAGAAATTAATTTTAGTTTTAATAATGTCCCCCCATGGATTGTAGGTATCAAAAGACTGCAATACAAACGCCATAATTATACTTCATTTTAGTAAAACAACGAATTTACCAGTTTATCAAAAAATATTAAATATTTAAAAACGTATTTCATTTTCACCTATAAAGGTTGAAATGGTTGCAAAGAATGAAAAAGCAAGAGTGTCTTTTAAAATGTTTATTTTCGAGGATTCCGAAAATTTTGATTCACCTTTGCTGATTCATTTTATTTTTGTTTTTCTTCGGTGACAAAACAATTTTTTTCATCGGGGACTTTGGTTGTTTATGTCTCAAAAAATTATATTTGTGTTGTAGTATTCTGTGGTGGAATGCGTCATTTCACAATTGAAAAACTATACAAAACTTTTTTTTATTTTTACATTTTTGCGATTGTACTTTTTCTCCTTTGATTAATCATGCAAAGTCGGCGTTTTCATTGCTTTTTGCTTTCGTTTTGCATTTTTTATTGTAACGTTGGCCAACTACATTTTTGGAAACTTAATAAATATTTTAACACCAAAACCTGATTCAAATGCATTAAATGTTCAGTGTTATTGCGACTCCGACTCCGGAGTCGAAGTTATAGTTGGAGTCGGTGCTTCAAAAACATCAAAGCAAAAATGCCGCCGGAGTCAATCGACTACCATAGACTCCGAATCTGGAGTCGGAATCGGTAAAAAATGGCCGGTGCAACTCTCGATCTGTTTTATAATTTTTTAAATTTTTAATAAATAACGTGCACAAGTTATGACTTTATCTTGTCAAATTTGGTTTTTTTTTAAAGTACATTAGCTTTGATAAAGTCATTAAATGTTTTTTTAAATCCAAAATATTCAAAAACATTGCAACAAAAAATTCTCTTTTTCAAAAAAATAGGAAAGTGCGTTTTTTTGGCTTCAGCCATAGTTTTTCACAATTGATAATTTTGACAGACGATTATTGTTGTGAAAGAAAAAATAATTAATGAAAAATAACAAAAACAAGGGATGTTTGACCCTGGTTATTCGATTTTTTGTTTTTCTATAATTTTAGAGAAAAAAGCAAAAGAATAAAAAAATTCGTTTACAATACTGCAAACATCTGACACAAAGTGTTTGATTTTATTATAAAATTTAGTTTTTTTAGCAATTTAATACACATTTGAAACGCACTTTTGATTACATCCACTTTAACAACAATGATTTGATCATACCTACAAATTTAGTCTTTTTTTGAGAAAAGTGATTTAAAATATTTTTAATAGTTAACGAGTGAACTACCAATTTGGCTGATTACAAACTTTAAATTTATTTTTTTTAATTCTGTTAATTAAAGACATAATCGGTTATGTCCAGGCCACTAAATTTTACAAAAAACAGAATATTCAAAGGGAAGTGAACTACAAAGAGCAAACAAATTCAATGAATTTTTTTTACTTTTTAGCGCTTATTTTTGAATATTAAATTTTAAAACGTCGAAATTTTTTCGTGAATGAAACAAACTTTTGTTATGTCTTCTTTTTCTTTTGGCTTTGAGGGTTTTGATCTTTAAAAGAGGCGGCCTCTTTGTCACTTTTTGTTGAACAAAAAAAAATTTCGGTAATTAAAAACGGAGAATGCACAAATTTCGTATTCAATTTTCAGACAATGCATTAACGAAACCTCGGACTTTTTTGATTTTCAAAAAATTTAACAACGAAGAAAAAATTTTAAATTTTGAGAATAAAAAAAACTTTAAAGCAAATTGATAGTCCATAAAGTAAGGAATCCAAAAAGCTACAAATTTTTATTTTTTGTCAAGTTCTACGATCCAGATCCTCAAAAAAAGTTTAGTTCTTTGAATTGGCTGAAAATTTGGGAAAGTAAACTTTAATTCCATATTAATATGTACAGTATAAAAATGCCAAAAAAGGAGTATTTTAGCTATAAATAGCATTATTTAAGCATGAATTTACTTATTTTTGTCGTTACTAATTTTTATAGGTAAAAAAACGTGAATTTCTTAGATTGCATGTGTTACAGTATCCTCAGGATACTGTAACACATGCTAAAAATTAAAGACAACATACCTAATTGTTCCACTTATCGTTTTTTGGTTCAAAAATGAAAATTATTTAAGGAAATAATTTATTGTTTTGTCAATGTTTCGGAAAAAATTACCATCATTTGGATTTTGGAGCGGGCGCGCCCAGGCGCGCCACCCCTTGACAACCCTAACTTTAGGCCCATATAAACCTTCTGTGAAAATATGAGCTTTTGAAACGTAAATTTATTATGTTTTTTTTTGCAATTAAAACCTATGCAATATAAAATATACACTCTGTAAATTTTATTTAAAAGTTGGCACTCTTTGAGAAAAAATATTTTGCAGAAATGTACATGATTTCAATATATAAAAATAATATAAAGCTTTCAAATGTTAGAGTTACAGTTATTTTTAATTTTTCACTCTTAAAGCAAAAAAAGAGTCTGCAAATTTAAACTTCACAAAAATATTGAAAGAAGGTACATGAGAATTGATTGGTAATTGGTAAATTTATAAAGAAAATATATTATTTCGATATTAATAAAATAGATTATGGATTAATTTTTGTTTGTTTCATTGTCTAAAAATAATACATTTTTTGTATGATAAAAATGCAAATTAGGTACTTTTGTCGTAAACGCACCCCTTCAACTTGCAAAATTTTTCTAAGTTTTTTTCTTCAACAATGTTTTTGCAAGTTTAAACACAAACTTGAAAAAACATTGTTGAAGAACAAAACTTAGAAAAGTTTTGCAAGATGGAGAGCAAAATGACGACCGTTCAGAAAAGGAGTGAACATGTAAAAAAAGCCTGAAATTAACGTCATCGAAAGCTTTTATACTGTTTTGATGATTTCTCATGCAAATTCTTGAAAATTTGAATGTTTTTGAATGAGGGGGCGAAAAGAACAATAGTACGCCGTAGTCTTCTTTTGTCGTTAACGCCCCCCCCCCCCCCCATCAATAATGAACAAAAATCGAAAATGCAAATTTGCTTCATTCCAAAAATTTTGTGTTTGCAAGATAAAGGGGGGCGTTAACGACAAAAGTGCCGCAAATTATTATATTTTAGCTTACATAAGTGCATCCAAACTGTAATATTTTCAAATAAAAAAGGAATCTATACGAGGTAATATGATGGGGAAAAGCACTAAAAATTTGTTTATTTTTTGTTTTAAAACAAATATATTATATCTAAAAAATTCTTGGAAAAACAAAGACGCAAAGCATGCATGCAACTTTTTTTGGTATTAATAAAAGAATGTTTTTTTGGTGTAATTTTTTGCCGACAAAAATCATTTTCGGCATCCTTCATCATGGCTGTTGGAACTATTGAAATGTTTTTTCACCATCGCCAACAAAATTTTGTGCAAAAAAACATGTCTGTGTTTTTGACGGATTTTTCTATTTTGAAAATTTTTTCTTATTATTTATTTTTTGTTCTTATCAATTTTTCACATTTTAAATGAACAATTTGAAATAAATTTTTCTGATTTCCTTCAATGGCAACAATTAAGATTCCAAACATTAATAATTAAATTTTATAAGTGAATTTACTTTCATTTTTGTTTTTAATTTCTTGACGTTTTTATTCTTTTGGAACAATTCTAGAATAGTGGAACGATTTTTTTTTGCGTTTGTCTGAACGACTAAAAGCCGTTCAGACAAACGCAAAATTTTAACACAAAACATTTCACGTTGTTTTTCACAACATTGAAATGATTTGTGTTGAACTCATGTTGGGTAATAAAACCGTTCACACGAGTTCAAAATTTGTTTTGAACCAAAAATGCGAATGTATTTATACTTTTTTCATTAGTGTTGCACAATGAAGTCGTCATTGACGACAGACAACCAAAGAGACACTCTCTCTCTCCAATAAAAAAGCTTTTTTCTTTTTTATCATTTTCCATTTTTGTTTTCTTTTGTACACAATCATTCAAAAAAAGAATGAAGGAATGAACACACATCTATTGTGCGTGCATTGAAAAAAATAAAAAAAAATCGTTCCACTATTCTAGAATTATACCATTCTTTTTAACAGAATATTGTAAAAATACGATAATAATTTCATTTACTTTTTAAATTAAAAATGCACCTTGCCAATTATGACCACATTTAGGATTCGATTTAAAGATTTGAATAGCTCTATGAACAGAAACTTTCAATGATTACTGAATTGTGAAAAAAATATTAAAAATTCAAAGAGACCGTTTTTTGCATTTAAACGAAAGGAAAATGATCACAACTAAAAAAATCTATTTTTTTTGTTTCATTTTTAAAACAGGAAAGAAAACAATCTGTTTTGTTTTTGAAGAAAAAAAAATAAAATCAAAAACGTCAAGAAAAAGAGACAGAACAGTTTGTCAGTGTTAACTTTGATGCAGCACAAAAACTGTTTTTGTTTATTGTTAGAAATCATATCAATTCAATGCCAAAGAAATCCCTCAAATATTTTCTCATACAAATTTAAAGAATTTTTTTGATTGCCTGTGTAAATCAAAAATTGCAGCAAGTTTTGGATTGGTTTCGTATCTTTTGATGCAAAAGGCTTTTGATAAAATGCAATGTTAGAATAAGTAACAGACATGTCAGAGAAAGTCCGGAAATGTACCGTACCGGGTTTTACCATTTTCTACCGTACCGGGATATACTTTTTCCGAAATTGCAAATAAACTTTGTTATAAAATAGATATAATGTTACTAATTTGAGCATTAAACATAAATATCTGGCATTATCAATTTTTTGCCAAAATTAGCCGAAATTCAGCACATAATTTGCTTTTCCCCCGGGAAAAAGTAAAAAAATTTGCTGAAATTTCAAAAAAACTAAAACTAATTTACATATTTAAAATTTTTTTATTTCTCTGTAGCGAGAGATCGTCTCTTGTGTTCTCTGTTTTGAAAATGTACTTCATCTTGCATTCCCTTTTCAAAAAGCATAAATAAACCCAAAACGGTTTCTTACCCATCAAGCTTTTTCAGGATGTCCCGATCTGAAATTGGTCCTCCTCGTGGCAATCTTGATACATCATCTTCTGGACGTTGTTCGGATAAGTTTTCCCCATTTTTTTATCTCCCCCCTTTTTTTCGATGACTGACTGTAATGATAAATTAGCAGTTGGATTTTTGTGTATGGTTTTGGAAAAAAGGTTAGTAGCAGTGAATACCAACGTCACAGTGGACTATTCTTTCAAGCACAAAGAACCGTGTTTGCGGCCCAGGATCCGGAATCAGATTCTCCCTTGTGATAACTGCATCAATTGATTGGTGTATGTTATTTGTGAATACGAGGCTCATTGCGAAAAACCTTTTTTCCATTTCCATCACAAATTCCTTCTGTTGATTGACCCATTCTTTCACAATCGATCCCCCTCCCTTCCCATCCCTTTGTAGCTTCAATAATCATCTGCTTTCTCCAACTTTTGATTCCTTATGCAAATTCTGATTCTCAATCAACTCATGAAAATTATGAAAGATGGGAAGTTAGTTGAAAAAACCTATCTTTAATTTGTTGTAATTCTATTAAAATTTAGGAAGATCAAAACCTGAAAAAAATACCAACTATGCCCAAATAAGAACCTCTTCAGATAAATGATTAAACTGGAGATTGCATTGTTTGATTTAATGGAACAAAATGGCAAGAGAGCACAGACCACTGGAGCAGAAGAATAAACATCTGACTTTTCTTCTTTTGTCTGTTTTATTTTGTTATAAAGTTAAATGAAAAAATTAAACTCTCCCATTTTTGAAAATACAAAAATAAAAATGCTTTTAATTTATTACTGTCCATATTTTGCTCAAGTTGTTGATTTTGGTACAAATAAATGCATTTTAATAAATTGTTTCGAGGTGTTTCTTTTATACTAAAAAATTCTAAAAATTTTCGAATAAAATATTAAGAACATAACAGAAATGTCATCAAAAAACATATTTTTAAAAAATAGTTGCAAACTATTTTTCAAAACAAATCATGGAATCGATATCTTTTTCCGATGTCTCGAATCTTTTTTTCTTTCCGCAATTTCATCAACGTTTTCTTCAAAGAATATCTTAGTCATTGATGATGCATTTGTTTTTTTTGTGAGTCAAATTTAATAATCAAAGCACAAAATTTGCACTTTTTGAGAAAGAAGAAAAAAATGTTCATGTTTTTTCATCGACACTTTCCTTTTTGCAATGGTCATAAATATTGTGTTAAACAATTGAGTTTTTCACTGCACGAAAAATAACATTTTGCTCAATGTTTTTATTTAAAAATAATTTAATCATTCTTTTATTTATGTAAAAAAATATAAAAAAATAAATTGTTGAGTTTTGATTTAAAAGGAAGAAGACAAAACACTAATCTCAACAAATTTAAACGGTTATTATAATTCCAAAAATCAGCATGAGAACAAAAAGAAGCCTTCCGAATATTTTTAATGTTCACTAAACCGTTCACGTCGAGAGATATCAGTCTTGTTTTTTATCAAATTTTGGTTTTCTTAAATATGTGTAATGTTGCGATCCAAAACTTAAAAGTCTTTTTTAAAATAGGTAAAAAATATTCAAAAAGAAAAGCAGCAATTTGCAACGAACAATTTTTTTCAAAAAGATGTAAAAACTTATTTTTCCGCAAAATGTTTTTGCTATTTCCTGTTTTTTTAAAATTAAATTAAAAGACAAAATCAAACGACAAAAAATAAGAAAGTATATTTTTCCGCTGAAACGTTTGGGTTTTTTCTAATTTTTATCCGACTATTGCAAAATAAAAAAAATGGCAAAAACAAAAATAATGAAAAAGTCGATTTTTTCGCGAAACTTTAAAAATTTTCTATCTATGGTTTTCACCGTTGCAAAATTTAAGAAAAAACAGAAAAGAAACGACAGATGTTTGACGTCATTTTTTTAAAACGTTGTGGTTTTTATTATTTTTGTTTTTTAGTTTTTTTTTGAATATTTATTTGATAATAACTTATTAAGCATTTTAAAAGTCCCTCCTGCTGGTTCGACCTGACACAACGATGGAGTTGAAAGGGCAAATGTTCAAATTTCCTTCTTCAAATGAGGGCAAATGTTCAAATGTCCTTCTTCAAAAGAAGGCAAATGTTCAAACTTCTTTCTTCAAAAGAAGGCAAATGTTCAAATGTCCTTTTTCAAAAGAAGGCATGTGTTCAAATGTCCTTTTTCAGAAGAAGGCATGTGTTCAAATGTCCTTTTTCAAAAGAAGGAATGTGTTCAAATGTCTTCCGATGTCTCGAATCTTTTTTTGTTTTTTTATTTTTTTTCCGTAATGTCGACGTTTTCTTCAAAGAATATCTTAGTCATTGATGATGCATTTGTTTTTTTTGTGAGTCAAATATAATAATCAAAGCACAAAATTTGCACTTTTTGAGAATGAAGAAAAATATTCATGTTTTTTCAACGACACTTTTCCTCTTTGCAATGGTCATACATATTGTGTTAAACAATTGAGTTTTTCACTGCACGAAAAATAACATTTTGCTCGATGTTTTTATTTAAAAATAATTTGAACTTGTTAATTCTTTGATCTTCTTTTGTATATTTTATTCTAACAAAATTGTTCATAAGTTTTATCAATAAAAAATAATTCAATTAAAAACATTTTTAACTGCGTTATTCGTAACTTCGACCTTTGAGTTATCCCCACAGTAATAATTTAATTGAGAATTAAATGAAAAGGGATAAAAAAATGAGAAAAAAGTAAGTAAAAGAACAGTTTGGTTGTGCTACCTGTGCTTGAGAACAAAAAGTGTATTAAAAAATTTAAAAATATTCATTTTCTTTACAATGCTGAAAAAGAAGTCTTCTAAATATTTTTAATGTTCAACTAATTTACCACGTCGTGAGATATCAATGTTGTTTTTGATCAAATTTTAATTTTCTTTAATATTTGTTTTGTTGCGATCCAAAAACTTTATAACCATGTTTAAAATAAGTACAAAATATTAAAAAAGAAAACCAGCAATTTACAACGAACGAATATTTATAAAATGATGGGAAAGTTTATATTTCCGCCAAACTATTTTGCTATGTCAGATTTTCATCCAACCAGTGCCGCAACTTCAATAAAATCAGTCGGGGGATTGGGAAAAAAGCACATCCTCCCCCTTTTGCGTTATTTGACGATCAAATAATTCTGTCAGGGGACAAACCCCCAAGTTTTAAAATTTCTTTTATTGCCTGTGTAAATCAAAAATTGCAACACGTTTTGGATTTGGTTTCGTATCTTTTAATGCAAAAGGCTTTTTTAGAACAAAAACTGTTTTTGTTCACCGCCTCTTAGTGCTAAAGAAAAAATTTTGTCGGAGAGTTCGTATTAAAATAGTTATAAAATATTTTTAAAATGAATAACTTTGCGTTTAAAAAATTGAAATACAAGACAGTTTAAATCTTTTAACAGCTGGTAAAAAAGTATCTTTTAAATATTTTTAATAATTAATGCTTTCTTTATTTTTGTAAGAAATCTGTTTAGTCTTAGTCAAATTTTGTTATTTTCTAAAAATTAGTTATGTCATCACAGAAAACATTATAACTTTTTTAAACAGGTACAAAAATATTCAAAAAGAAAAAGAAAAAACAGTTTGCAGAGAACATTTTTTCTCAAAAAAAGGCAAAATTTTCTTTCTGAAAAGCTTTTATGCTATCTACGATTATCATCAGAATATTGCAAAACAAAACAAAAAGACTGAAAATAAACGACAGAAGTTTGGCGGCATTTTTTAAAAAACTGTATTTTACAATTTTTTTGATTTTGTTGTTTTTTGAATTTTGTGGTCTTTGCTATTTATTTTTTAAATATTTTTAATGCATTCTTTTATTTAAAAAAACTGAGTTAATAATTTTTGGTAAGAACTGATTCCTCATTGGAAATATCACAATTTTTTTCTTCTTACAAAAATGAAAAAGCAGTCTTCTAAATATTTTTAATAATTAATGAAGGGATATGTTATTTCTTGATTTTATCAACTTTGTCTTTGCCAAAGTTTTTGTTTCCTTAATATTTTTTTTGTTAATCCTAGAAAACTTAACAGCCTTTTTTAAAATAGATAAAAAATATTCAAAAACAACAACAACAAATTGCAAAGCACAATTTTCAAAATGATGAGAAAGTATATTTTTCCGCTAAACGTTTTTGTTTTTTCCAATTTTTATCAGACGATTGCAAAATAAAAAAAATGGCAAAAACAAAAATGATGGAAAAGTTGATTTTTTCGCGAAACTTTAAATATTTTCTGTCTATGATTTTCATCATTGTAAAATTTAAGAAAAGACAGAAAAGAAACGACAGATGTTTGGCGTCATTTTTTAAAAATGTTGTGCTTTATTTTATTTTTGTTTCTTCGTTTTTTTTGAATATTTAAATCTTTGGGTAATAACTAATTAAGCATTTTGAAAGTCCCTCCTGCTGGTTCAACTTCATATACAAAGCCACAATTATAATAGATATTCCAAGAAATTGAAATAATACATCTTGAAGTTGTCATTTTTATGATTTATATGCAAAACTTTTATCTAAAATCTAGGTCATCATTTCAATAATTTTTACTTTATTAATGTGCCGTCCATCATAAATGTTTAGTATCAAAAATCTAACATTGACACAACTACTTTTTTCATTGTTGTTAAACGAAAAATATAAAGCGGAGAATTTAAAATGTTCAAAAAATAGAATTATTTCAACAAAAAAATTCGGTGTTGTTGCAAAAAAAGGAAATATGTGAAAGTTCTTCGCCGTTTTTCCGAAATTTTTTTGCTACATTTTTTTATTCAATTTGTTTTGTACAAAGACTATTTTTAGCTTTTTCAATGTTGCTTTAGTTTTATTTATGAAATATTTTTTTGTTTAAAAAAAGCCTATTTTTTTATTTATCTTTATATAAAAAGTGTTAAAAAATATTCCAAATAATTGTTTCCTGACTTGAGGGTCGTATACAACTTTTTGTAAAACATGTGAAATAACAAAACCTTTTAAAAGTTTTTGATCTGTTTGAGTGTTTGAAAAAAATTGAACATATGTGCGATTTAAAAAAACTAATAATAGTAAATATGAGAATAACAATTGTCGCTTGATATTTAATGCTCCGAATATTTTCAAGACATCCTTTTCACTTTTCGATGTGGCGTATGTAATTCTTTGTTTATACATTTTTTATTAATAAATAATACGTTTTTTCAAAAAATTCACTTAAACAAAATATTCAAAAAACATGATGTCTATCCTCCGAGACACATGAATGAAAAAAAAATAAACTGATTTTCTTCTTCGAAAAATTTCTGTCTTACATTCGCTTATTTTTGTGATCAAAGCAATGTTTCAAAATATTTTCTTTTCTTTTTTCAAAGCATAAAAAACAGTCAGATTTTTTCCCTGTTCAATGAACACAAATTTTTGTGGAAAATCAATGTTGAACATAAAAAATGTTTTCAATAAAATTTTATATTAAAATTAAGTTGTAACTGTTTTTCAGCTTTCTTACACTTTCTAACACTTTCTGGCATAGTTGGTATTCTTTTCAGGTTTTGATCTCCCTAAAATTTGTCAGAATTACAAAAAATTAAAGATAGGTTTTTCCAACTAACTTCGCATTTTTCATAATTTTCATACATCTCTTCAAATGATACATTTGAAGATAGATTATTACTTTTGAAAAATGAGTTGATTCAGCTAATATTTTAACTTTTTCCCCGGGGAAAAGCAAATTTTAAGCAGGATTTCGGCTAATTTTGGCCAGTTTAAATGTGGCCAATTGCATTGACTGAAAAGTGCACAGACTGTTTTTCACACACAAAAATTTGCATATTCTCACATAAACGATAGCAATTACTCATAAATATGGGAAAAAACCGAAAAATTTGAATGAATTCTACTAACTTTTCCATCACGGTGTGCTGAACGCCTTTTAAGATGGTCCCTGGAAAAATTTGAAAAAAGCTTTTTTTCCATATAAAATTTTTAAACCCAAATTCTGAGAAACTGGAACAATTTAAACAAATTCTGTAAACGCAGAAAAAAAGGTTATCATATCTTTAATATATGGGACTAAGAAAATTTTGAAAGTCGGATTCAGAATCCTGCAGGATTCAGAATCCAAGTAAATTTTTTTCTCCAGAATCCACAAATGTGGTATCACTAGATTCCCCACGACGAGTAGATTCCAAAAATATAAAAAAATTTCTATTTTGGAGGATTCTGAAGCCAAACTCAGAGTTTTAAAAATTTGTTCTTCGATTTTTTCTTTTGATGTAGCTATTTAATTGCAATTTATTAGGTACAAAGTATTCAAAAAAGAAAACATTTTTAAAAAATTCAAAAGTTTATTTTGTCGCATTTTTTTTCATATCGAAGAGATTCGGTACAATTTAGGTGATACAACTTGTTAAATTTGATGTTTTCTAAAGAATTTGTTTCACTGGCATATTTTCCTCCTCAAATAATCCAAGTAAAGCAGCAGAAAATCTATCAGCAAAAGTTGATTTTTTTGATTTGACTACTTTGGATGGAATATCGCGGCACCAGGGGCAGAATTTCCTTTCTTACATTGTGAAGCAGCAACCATTTCCGCGACAGTTATTTCTTGGAAAGCAAGATTTTGATCACGATTTTGTACAGGATTTCCAGCTTCGGAAGAGTTGAGCTCATTGTAAAAACGGGCGATTTCTTCCATGAGATCAGAAACAGTTTCTGTGATAGCACCATCAGTAGTTTGAAGATGTATCATTTGATTCTGTTTTTAAATTGATCTACCTCGTTTTATACGATTCTCTTCTATTGCTTTCCCCATCCCCTTTTCCTAGTACTTATCAAGATCATTTTTAAAACACTTACGTATCAGTTTTGATAATTTGGCGTATTCAACAAGAGCACGTACATCAACAGCAATTGCATGTTTTATTTGCCAAAAATATGTTTTATGATTAAAATTCTGTCGTTCCCAATGATCAATAATCATATCAATGCTTCGGCAGTAATAAGTTTTTTCTAAAGAATGCAGATATGTCTTGTAAACATGAAAAATGGCCGAAAACAAAACGGAAAACTTTAAATTTTTAAAACATTGAAAAACGAGACAGTTTCAAATCTTTTTAAAAACTTGTAAAGAGGGATCTTTGAAATATTTTTAATAATTTATGGGTTTTTTGCATCTGACACCTGTTTCCTCAATGTCAAATTTTGTTATTTTCTCAAAATTAGTTATGTTATGCCCAGAAAACTTTATAGGTTTTTTTGAAAATGGCACTAAATATTCAAAAAGGCAAAAAAAAAGCAGTTTGCAACGAACATTTTTTTCAAAAAATGGGAAGTTTTATTTTGCTAAACTTTTACAGGGTGGCCCAAAAAAAAGTGCAATTCAATTTTTAAACAAAGGGAAAGGGACTTGAATAACTTGTGTTAGGTGGGATTAATACTTGGTGGGAGAGCGCATTTGACCCTACAGTATGACCTCTTGAACATTTTCGTGTCGGGAGTTTCACCGCCGCCAAGTTTTGAAAAGTACGTTTTTCGTCCTTTTCGTAGAACAAAGTTCCTGGGAGAACCAGAAGGGCTCGAGAAAAGGTGATGGTATATTCGAATAGCCCAGATGTCAGACTAGTTGACGCAGCAAAGTTTGGGTCTTCAAAGCTTTCGTGTCGAGATAACCGAGCATATGAAAAAATCGATTTCCAATTTTTTCCATTTTTGGTCAATTTTGACGAATCGCACTATTTTTTCCAGAAGGATTTGGAGGCTCATATTTGTTGCCAACAAACTTCAGTTTGTTTGTGGTTGATTCCATACTAAAATATTGAAATCTGGAAAAATGACTTTTTAATCAGCCATAATTTTCGTATGTTAGTAAGTATATGTAGTATATACCGTAATTCTATTCAATGTTAAAGTATTCAAATTGGTTAAAAAAAAAAAAATTTGTATAAGCATAGTTACTTGCTATTTATTAGTATACAACTACAAGCAGCCATTTTTGTGCATTTTGGAGTATCAAAAAAAAGTCAATTTTTCTTGGCGGCGGTGAAACTCCCGACACGAAAATGTTCAAGAGGTCATACTGTAGGGTCAAATGCGCTCTCCCACCAAGTGATAATCTCACCCAACACAAGTTATTCAAGTCCTTTTCCCTTTGTTTAAAAATTAAATTGCACTTTTTTTGGGCCACCCTGTATGCTATCTACGATTTTCATCAGACGTTTGCAAAACAAAACAAAAAGACTGAAAAAAAACAACAGATGTTTTGCCATTTTTCAAAAAATGATGTGCATTTTACTTTTATTTTTTTGTTTCGGCGGTTTTTTGAATATTTGAGTCTTAGGTAATAATTTGTTAGACATTTCAAAAGGCATTCTATTATTTACAAAAACATCATCCACGATTTTAAACAAAGAAGACAAAACAACAAAAAAACTTACATCATTTATAAATATTTCGAAATTCGACATCTCAAAACACATTTATCTGATCCCTTAAAACCAATCATGAACTTTTTGCTAAAATTTCATTTTCCCATTCCTCTTTTTTTAAATGATAAAAATGCTGAAAAAATTTGTTCAAAATCAAGATCAACATTTCAATAATGTGACAATGTTTATGTTCCCAAAGCTGTAATATGGATATCACAATTTTTTCATTGTTTTAAAACGGATAAATTAAAGCTGAAAACTTAAAATATTCAAAAAACTTGAATTATTTTTATAAAAAAATCAAGTTGTTGCAAAAAAAGGATGATTGAAATTAATTAATGTATAAAAGATATAATTTTTCGCACAACAACAAAAACCCTAAATTTCTTTTTCAATTTTTTCGCAATATCGACGAAATTTTTTGCTAGAAAAATGTTCGACAATGATTTAGTTTTGTGTTCTTGGAGAACTGCGGACATTTTTATATATACATCTTTTTCGATTTTTCAACTTTTTTTTTTTTATTGATCGTTTTTGAAAATTTTTTTATTTTAACAATGAAATAAGCAATTTTAACAAGAGCTTTTTAATAATAGAAACAGCATGATTAATAACAAATAGTACTTCAACATTTAGCATTATTGAATTTGATTCTTCCTTTGAGAATTTGTTACTCAAGCTAAAAACCACACATTTTAAAAACACATTCTATGACAAAATCTTGAGGGCCTACCACATGCAAAAAATTAATCTTTTTATTATGAAACTTTATTCATGTTTTCGGCAATGTTTAATAGGTCCGGGCTCGAAAACATGGCACAAAAAGTGCCATTTTAGCTCTTGAAGTTTAATGATGAAATTGGGAAGAAATTTATTTTAGCTTTCGTAAGTGCTTTAAAAGTGTAATTAATTTTAAATTAAATAACGCAGGATTTAATTTAAAATTTCCCACTTCTGTTTTTTTAAGACGCCGCCGCCGCCAGCGGTATCCTTTGATCTTCGGCAAATCTCTTTGAACTTTTCGGATTACCGCCGCCGACGCCGCCGGCGGCGGCGGTAATCTCCGGCACTGGCGACAAAACAACTATTTTATCTCCAACTTTGGAGAAAGAACTTCAACTTTATCTTCCGCACTGGAGACAAAATTCTAACTTTATCTCCTGCACTGGAGATAAAACAACTATTAATAACATAACAGAAAAGAAAATAATTTAATTTTGTTTCTAATATGTTTTACGACTAAAAAGGAAACAATACTATTTAAGCTAATGTAAATGGTTAAACACATCAATTGTTTTAAATAAATTAACTGATAATTCAATAAATTCGGTTTTGAGAAGAAACAAATACATTAAAACTATATTTTTAGAAAACAAATAATTTAAAGCGGACAATACAAAATATTCAAAAATTATAAAAAATAGTTGCAACAAAATAATTTGAAGTAGTTTCAAAAAAATAAAATGAAAATTGTCTTGAAAAATATTTTTTCAAATTTTTTTGAAACGAATTCGGACACTTTTGAGATAATTGTTTGTTTCTTTTTTCGATGATGACAAACTTGTTTTTTTCTTCGACATCTTTTTCGACGGCAGTTTTTAAACAAATTTTGCCTAATTATTTTATTTTGTTAGACCTTGTTCAACTGCACTTTAGCAAAAGTGGTTTTATACACAGCCCTCAGGAAACAAAATTTTGCAATATTGGTTTTAACTTTTATAAGAAGGTAAATAAAAACATATGCTTACTTTTCCACAATAAAATATTTCAAACAAAATGAACAAAACTGAAGCAACATAGAAAAAGCCAAAAACCTCTGTGTACAAAAAATTGAAAAAAAAATGTATCACCTTAGACATTGGAAAAGGCTGTCACGAAAAAAAACTCAGAAAAATAGCGAAGAACTTTTACACTTTTGCACTTTCTTTTTTTTTGCAATAACTCCAATGTTTATTGTTGAAATAATTCTATTTTTTGAATATTTAAAGTTATCCGCTTTAAATTATTCGTTTAACAACGATGAAAAAAATAATAATGTCAACGTTATATTTTGATACCAAAAACCAAAATTGGATCACACATTATTAAAGTAAAAATTATTGAAATGATGACCTTGATTTATGATGAAATTTTTGCATATCAATCATAAAAATGATAACTGCAAAATATATGCTTTTTGTGTCTGGTGCCCGAGGAATTTTTTTTGTTAAATCCGGTTAAAGAATATCTATTATAATTGTGGCTTTCATTTGAATCAATCATTATGGCAGGTTTAACCATCTAGAGAGACTTTCAAAATGCTTAATAAGTTATTACAATATACTTAAATTTTCAAAATAACGAAGAAACAAAAATAACATAAAGCACAACGTTTTTAAAAAATGGCGCCAAAACATCTGTTGTTTCTTTTCCTGTTTATTTTTATGTTTTGCAATGATGAAAACCATAGATAGGAAGCATCTAAATTTTAGCAAAAAAATGAACTTTCCCATCATTTCCTTTTTGTTTTTTAGTTTTATTTTGCAATCGTCGGATTAAAATCGGAAAAAACAAAAACGTTTAGTGAAAAAAAAACCTTCCCATCTTTTTGATAAAAATTGTTTGTTGCAAATTGCTGTTGTTGATTTTGAATATTTTTTATCTATTTTAAAAAAGGCTGTAAAATTTTCTAGGCTTTACATAACAAATATTATGGAAACTCAAAATTTGGCAAAGACAAATTTGATGTCCAATTTTATAATCAATTGGTCATTAATTATAAAAAATATTTAAATAGCTCCATTTTTATAGTTATTTAAAGATTAAAACATTCTTACTTTCGAAGGCGGTTTAATTTTGTAAAAATTTTAAAGCAGCAAGAAATGTGTTTGTATTTGCGAATGCGTCTACTTTAATCATTTTATGTCTTGTTTTAAATATTTTGTTCTTCAAATTCCTTTGTTTCTGATATAACAAAAACCATTATGAACTAAATTATCTCATTTCTTTTATATTTATAAAAGTGACAAGAGGAATTATTTCATCAGTAGCAATTTAATTTCAACTTAATAGGTACAAAACATTTAAAAAAAACAAAAAAGCTGGGAAGTTCTTTCATATGTGACGCATCTTTAAAGGTATACATTACTTAATAAAAAACAAATCCAATAAGTTTATATCTTAGCTGAAGATAAAAGTATCATACAGTAATTAGTTTTGATTAAAAGTTGAATTCAAAGTTGTTTCATGAGGGACGTGTATGGAATTACCTTTTGAAAACCACTGACAATGAGTATAAAAATTTTAACTCTTTCTGTTAGAAAAAAATTTAACCATTTGTCGGACACGTAAAACCACTTAAAGGAGGCGGAACCTTTGATACTTTTTTATTTCTCTAACGTTTTTTTTTCGTTGAATTTTCATGACGATCAGGGTCATTTTCTTTTGTTCTTTTGCCTGATCGTCAGGAAAATTCAAACAGAAAAAAACGTTAGAGAAACAAAAAAGTACCAAAGGTTTCGCTCCCTTTAAATACTTTTTACTGTAATTTCATTTTTTTTCTGTTATGTTTTATGTTTTAAATGCAAACAATTTTATCTAAACTTATGTAAATGCTTAAACATATCAATGATTTTAAATTAACTAACGCATAATTAAACATATTGTAGTATCAAGTGGGTAACAAATGCATTGAAACTATAATTCTTGTTTCATTGTTATAAAACAAATAATTTAAAGCGGAAAATATAAAAAATTCAAAAATCTGAGAAAAAAAATATAAAAAATTCAAAAAAAAAAAAACATGTGTAACAAAAAATTTAATATTACTGCAGAAAAGAAATGAAAAGTGTCTTAAAAATATTTTTTTCAAAAATTTTTGAAAGGATTTTGAACACTTTTGAGCTTATTTTTTGTCCCTTTCTTCGTTGACAAAATTAGTTTTTTCTTCCACATCTTTTCCGATAGCTGTTTTCAAACAAATTTTCTCTTTCCAATTCTTTCTCAAAACAAAGACAAAGAATTGGATCAAAAAAATATGTTTGCATTTTTTGGTACTGATTCAGTTACATTCTTTTATTTTAAATATTTCATTCTTATAAATTATTCATTTTATAACAAATTTTAAACTAATTGCTACTAAATTTTCTGATTTATTTCATTTTTTGCTGAAACTCGGAATTGATGATTTCGTAAGAAAAAAATTAATTTCATTTTCATATTTATTGTTGTCTTGGGGTTTCAACCTGGTACCAGTTTTATACGTTATTCGAAAAACTCGCTTTGCAACGTTTTTCCAAATTTTTTCTAATACCAGACGCAGCGCGCCCCGAAGGGGCGCGCTGCGGCTGTTTACGACTCAACTTCCCTACCTTTCTACCCCTAAAAATCGATTTTCATCAGTTTTAATGGTAGAGCTATGAAATTTGGCAGGTATGTAGAGAAAAAAATCGCATTTGATAATTTGTTGGGTTTGACCCCACATGCCCCCTGGGACCAGAGATATGCCCCGAAAACGAAAAAACGAATGTCAAATTCGATGTTTTTGACATGGGGGAGTAATGAGAGGTATCGGAATGAATCGGGCATGGTTCAAATAGTACTAAATGACTTTTGGTTTGTCCCGAACGGTTCATTTTTGGGGTCAGGGGACCACTTTTTCTTTAAAAAAACGGGGTTTTGCAGGGTTTCGAAATTTTTTGTTAAGTACGAACTTAGATAAGTATTGGAATCGATAGCCCGTAATTGGATACATATGAATCGACACCGGGTTTATTCAGATATCTTCATTTTTGACTCCAGGGGACCACTTTTTTCTTTAAAAAACGGGGTTTTGCGGGGTTTTGATATTTTTTATCAAGTACGAACTTAGATAAGTATTGGAATCGATAGCCCGTAATTAGATACATATGAATCGCCACCGGGTTTATTCAGATATCTTCATTTTTGACTCCAGGGGACCACTTTTTTCTTTAAAAAACGGGGTTTTGCGGGGTTTTGATATTTTTCGTCAAGTACGAGCTTAGAGTCATAGTGGAATCGATAGCCCATATCAAAATACGTACAAAACGACTCTTTTTTTAGACAATATATGTACTTTTTGAGATCAGGGTCATCAGTTTTCTTAAAAAGTAAAGATGGCAATTGTAAATCGCTATTATGCAATCTTTTGGGTGTTTAGATTTTTTGAGGGGGAAATAGCCCAAATAATGTTTATAATAATGTTTTAGTTTTTTTATTAAACTTATTAAAACTAAAACATTATTTTTTTTAGTTTTAATAAGTTAAAATAAGTGGAATAAATGTTAGAAGCAGCCAATCCCGTCTGCCGCGCAGCGGTATTATGGTATTTTGCTTCGCAGCAGACGGCTCAGGAGACTAGCCAACAGGGAAACAATAATTAAAAATTATAACAAATACGGCTGTTGCAATGTTAGACGTGGAAAGAGATTAAAGGTTGCAGACGGGAATGGCTAACTGTAAGACGGGAAAAGAGATTAAAGAGAAATTTCTGAATTGGCTGTAAGACGGGAAGCGAGATTAATTTTTTTCTGATAGACTACCGTACAACAGCCATCGCCCTCTGCAATAAATAAAACTGCATCACATAGCCCTTACAATTTATTTTTTAGTACATGGTTTGCAAAAAAATTAAGTACCAGTAAATGAAATAAAATTAGTTCTCCAAACGTTATTTGATTCATTTAAATTTCAATTTTTTCAATAAACTTAATTTTAACCCATTGTATGGGCTACGATACAAATTCAGAATGCGAAAAAGCTTAAATACCGGGTTCTTATATATGATAAAATAAATAATTAAAAGATCTGTAGGAAATATAGGAAATCTGTAATGATAATACATTAACAAAATTTTAATAAATTTATTCTAGTTTTTTAGACCTAAAACAAATAAAACAAAAAACAGTTGGTGGTTTTCATTGACGTTTTCTTGCACAACTAAAGGATGGGCATGGATGATGATCGCCGCGAAGCGGCGATCATCAACGTGTCCGCCTTTTTTATTGCAGAGGGCGATGGCTGTTGTACGGTAGTCTATCAGAAAAAAATTAATCTCGCTTCCCGTCTTACAGCCAATTCAGAAATTTCTCTTTAATCTCTTTTCCCGTCTTACAGTTAGCCATTCCCGTCTGCAACCTTTAATCTCTTTCCACGTCTAACATTGCAACAGCCGTATTTGTTATAATTTTTAATTATTGTTTCCCTGTTGGCTAGTTAGAATTTATTTCAGATATTATAATAATTTAAAATAAACTAAAAATTCAAAAAATGGAGAGAAATAAACAAAATTGATTGTTTTTAAAAGAAAATATTATTTTCACAATAAAAAAACAGATGTTTCTTTTTTCTGCATAGAACAAAAATGTAAGAAATCGAATGACTCCTTCTTACATTTTTGAAATGTTGTTTTGGTAAATTTTTTTAACACAATGTCGGAGAAGAAAATGAAATACGAAATGTTAAAAATATCTTTACATTGTCGCAGTCAATGTAAAGATATGTTTCCTGATTTAGCCAAAAGTTATTTTAACAGGAAAGAAAGCAATGATAGAGAATTTATCGTCCGTCAAAAAACAAACATTCATTCCCGATCATTCTCCGTCATTTTTACACTGGCTGCGACAGTCCCTTTAACAGCTCAATTACGATGGCTACAGTATCTTTGTAACGAAAAACTCACCGGTTTTGTACACGCTTTATTTTAATTACAGCTCTTAAACGTTTGTTAAAATAGAAATTAATTTTAGTTTTAAAAATGTTCCGCCATGAATTGTTGGTATCAAAAAACTGCAATACAAACGCCATAATTTTACTTCATTTTAGTAAAACAAAGAATTTACCAGTTTATCAAAAAAATATTAAATATTTAAAAAAGTATTTTATTTTCACCTATAAAGGTTGCAATGGTTGAAAAAAAAAGAAAAAACAAGAGTGTCTTTTAAAATGTTTTTTTCGAGGGTTCCGAAAATTTTGATTCACCATTGCTGATTCTTTTTTTTTTGTTTCTCTTCGGTGACAAAACAATTTTTTAAAAAATTTCGGTAATTAAAAACGGAGAATGCACAAATTTCGTATGCAATTTTCAGACAATGCATTAACGAAACCTCGGACTTAAAAATTTTTTTGATTTTTAAAAAATTTAACAACGAAGAAAAAATTTTAAATTTAGAGAATAAAAAAAATTTTAAAGCAAATTGATATTCCATAAAGTAAGGAATCCAAAAAGCTACAAATTTTTATTTTTTGTCAAGTTCTACGATCCAGATCCTCAAAAAAAGTTTAGGTCTTTGAATTGGCTGAAAATTTGGGAAAATAAACTTTAATCCCATATTAACCTTCTGTGAAAATATGAGCTTGTGGAACTTAAATTTATGCAATTAAAACCCATGCAAGATAAAATACACACCCTGTAAATTTTATTTAAAAGTTGGCACTTACAAAAAAGTTTGAGAAATAATATTTCGCAAAAATGTACGTGATTTCAATATATAAAAATAAAATAAAGCTTTCAAATGTTAGAGTTACAGTTATTTTTAATTTTTCACTCTTGAAGCAAAAAAAGAGTCTGCAAATTTAAACTTCACAAAAATATTGAAAGAAGGTACATGAGAATTGATTGGTAATTGGTAAATTTATAAAGAAAATATATTATTTCGATATTAATAAAATAGATTTTGGATTAATTTTTTATGTTAAAAATAATAAATTTTTTATATGATAAAAATGCAAATTATTATATTTTAGCTTACATAAGTGCATACAAACTGAAATATTTTTAAGTAAAAAAGGAATTTATACGAGGTCGTTTGATAAAAAAGCCCTACAAATTTGTTTTTCCATTGCTTTAAAACAAAAATATTGATACCAAATACATAAAATATCTAAAAAAATCTTGGAAAAACAAAGACGCAAAGCATGCATGCAACTTTTTTTGGTATTAATAAAAGAATGTTTTTTTGGTGTAATTTTTTGCCGACAAAAATCATTTTCCACATCTTTCATCATGGCTGTTAGAACTATTGAAATGTTTTTTTCACTATCGCCAACAAAATTTTGCGCAAAAAACATGTTTGGGTTTTTGACGGATTTTTCTATTTTGAAAATTTTTTCTTATTATTTATTTTTTGTTCTTATCAATTTTTTCATATTTTAAACGAACAATTTGAAATGAATTTTTCTGATTTCCTTTAATGGCAACGAAAAGCTGCAATGCATTAAGATTCCAACCATTAATAATTTAATTTTAAAAGTGAATTTACTTTCATTTTTGTTTTTAATTTCTTGACGTTTTTATTTTTCAAAATTCTTTTTAACAGAATTTTGAAAAATATGATAATAATTTCATTTACTTTTTAAATTAAAAATGCACCTTGGCAATTATGACCACATTTGCGATTCGATTTAAAGATTTGAATAGCTCTATGAACAGAAACTTTCAAAGATTAGTTAATTTTGAAAAAAATATTAAAAATTCAAAGAGACCGTTTGTTGCATTTAAACGAAAGAAAAATGATCAAAACTGAAAAAAATCTATTTTTTTGTTTCAGTTTTAAAACATGAAAGATAACAATCTGTTTTGTTTTGAAGAAAAAAAAGAAAAGATATACAAAAAAGTGAAGAAAAAGAGAAAGAACAGTTTGGCTGTGTTGTCTTTGATGCAGCACAAAAACTGTTTTTGTTTATTGTTAGAAATCATATCAATTCAATGCCAAAGAAATCCCTCAAATATTTTCTATTTATTTCTCATACAAATTTAAAAAATTTTTTTGTTGCCTGTGTAAATCATGAATTACAGCACGTTTTGGATTTGGTTTCGTATCTTTTGATGCAAAAGGCTTTTGATAAAATGCAATGTATGAATAAATAACAGACATGTCAGAGAAAGTCCGGAAATGTACCGTATCGGGTTTTACCAATTTGTACCGTACCGGGATATACTTTTTCCGAAACTGCATCAAAACTTTGTTATAAAATAGATAAAATATTACTAAATTGAAGCATAAAACATAAATATCGGGCATTATCGACTTTTTGCCAAAATTATCCGAAATCCAGCTAAAAATTTGCTTTTCCCTGGGGAAAAAGTAAAAAAATTAGCTGAAATTTCATAAAAGCTACAACTAATTTACCCATTTTTAATGTTTAATTTCGCTCTAGCGAAAGATTGTCTCTTGTGTTCTCTGTTTTGAAAATGTACATCATTTTGCATTCCCTTTTCAAAATAAATGTATTAACCCAAAACGGATTCTTACCCATCAAGCTTTTTCAGGTTGTTCCGATGTGAAATTGGTCCTCCTCGTGGCAATCTTGATACATCAACTTCTGGACGCTGTTTGGATAAGTTTTCCCCATTTTTTTTCTTCCCCCTTTTCGATGGCTGACTGTTATGATAAATTAGCAGTTGGATATTTGTGTTTGATTTTGGAAAAAAGGTTAGTAGCAGTGAATACCAACGTCACAGTGGACTATTCTTTCAAGCACAAAGAACCGTGTTTGCGGCCCAGGATCCGGAATCAGATTCTCCCTTGTGATAACTGCATCAATTGATTGGTGTATGTTATTTGTGAATACGAGGCTCATTGTTCAAACCTTTTTCTATTTCCATCACAAATTTACTTCTGTTTATTGACCCATTCTTTTATAATCGATCCCCCTCCCTTCCCATCCCTTTGCAGCTTCAATAATCATCTGCTTTCTCCAACTTTTGATTCCTTATGCAAATTCTGATTCTCAATCAACTCATTTTGATAAAGTGATATCCCATCTGATGAATCATTTGTAGAGCTGTATGAAAATTATGAAAGATGGGAAGTTAGTTGAAAAAACCTATCTTTAATTTGTTGTAATTCTAATAAATTTTAGGAAGATCAAAACCTGAAAAAAACACCAACTATGCCCAAATAAGAACCTCTTCAGATAAATGATTAAACTGGAGATTGCATTTTTTGGTTTAATGGAACAAAATGGCAAGAGAGTCAAGTCAGATGTTTATTTTGGAGCAGAAGAATAAACATCTGACTTTTCTTCTTTTGTCTGTTTTTTTTTGTTTTTTTGTTATAAAGTTAAATGAAAAAATTAAACTCTCACATTTTTGAAAATACAAAGATAAAAATGTAAACTTAACTTTTAATTTAATACTGTCCATATTTTGCTCAAGTTGTTGATTTTGGTACAAATGAATGCATTTTAATTAATTGTTTTGAGGTGTTTCTTTTATACTAAAAAATTCTAAAAAGTTTCAAATAAAAGATTAAGAACATAACAGAAATGTCATTTGTTGCAAACTATTTTACAAAAAAATCATGGAATCAATATCTTCTACCGATGTCTCGAATCTTTTTTTGTTATTTTATTTTTTTCCGCAATGTCGACGTTTTCTTCAAGGAATATCTTTGTCATCGATGAAGCTTTTGTTTTTTTTGTGAGTGAGTCAAATATAATAATCAAAGCACAAAATTTGCACTTTTTGAGAAAGAAGAAAAAAATATTCATGTTTTTTTATCGACACTTTTCCTCTTTGCAATGGTCATAAATATTTTGTTAAACAAATGAGTTTTTCACAGCACGAAAAATAACATTTTGCTCAATGTGTTTATTAAATAATAATTCGAATTTGTTAATTCTTTGATCTTCTTTTGAATATTTTATTCTAACAAAATTGTTCATAAGTTTTATCCATTAAAATCAATTCAATTAAAAACATTTTTAACTGCGTTATTCGTAACTCCGACCTTTGAGTTATCCGCACAGTAATAATTTAATTGAGAATTAGATGAAAAGGGATAAAAAAATGAGAAAAAAGTAAGTAAAAGAACAGTTTGGTTGTGCTACCTTTGCTTGAACACAAAAAATGTATTAAAAAAATTAAAAAATATTCATTTTCTTTACAATGCTGAAAAAAGAGTCTTCTAAATATTTTTAATGTTCAACTAATTTACCACGTCGTGAGATATCAATGTTGTTTTTGATCAAATTTTAATTTTCTTTAATATTTGTTTTGTTGCGATCCAAAAATTTTATAACCATGTTTAAAATAAGTACAAAATATTTAAAAAGAAAAGCAGCAATTTGCCAAGAACAATTTTTCTCAAAAAGATGGGAAAGTTTATATTTCCGCCAATTTATTTTGCTATGTCAGATTTTCATCCAACCAGTGCCGCAACTTCACTAAAATCAGTCGGGGGACTGTGAAAAAAGCACATACTCCCCCTTTGCGTTGTTTGACGATCAAATAATTCTGTCAGGGGACAAACCCCCAAGTTTTCCTAATTCAACAAAAATCACGTACTCCCCCTTGTGCATTTTTTATGACTCACCTCTGTCGAGGGACCAGTCACTACCGTCCCCTCCCCAAGTTGCGTCACTGCATCCAACGTTTGCGAAATAAAACTAAAAGACAAAAACAAACGATAGATGTTCGACTACTTTGTTTTTAACACAATGTATTTTACAATTCTGTTTCTTAGTTTTTTGAAAATTTGAATCTTTCATTAATACACTTTCTACGACAACTTATTCATCATTTACAGGGTCGCTGGCACCGTAAAAAAATGAATCTTTTTGAAACTTACCCTATGTTTTCGACTATGCTTAACAAGCCCAAAACCGAATTCGTTTTAGCCAAAAGTGCCATTTCGGCATTTTTTTGTGCCGTTGAAAGTAAAAACGTCATTTTTGGATTTCCGGGGCCGTTGAAGATGTTGTCTTAATTTTTTTGGGTATAGTAAACGAGGTCGCTGAATCCGAATTTCGCATTTTCGAATGCGCGGACCCTACGGTATGCACCATCGGATTCCCCATGTTTTTTTGCCTTTTTAAAAATTGAAAAGCAAGACAGATTAAATCTTTTTACAACTGGTAAAAAAGAATTTTTTAAATATTTTTTATAATTTATGCTTTCTTTATTGTTGTAAGAGATCTGTTTTGTCAAATTTTGTTATTTTCAAAAAATTAATTATCTTGTCACAGAAAACATTTTAGCTTTTTTTTTTTAAATAGGTGCAAAATATTCAAAAAGGGAAAGAAAAAACAGTTTGCAGAGAACATTTTTTCTCAAAAAAAAGCGAAATTTTCTTTCTGAAAAGCTTTTATGCTATCTACGATTTTCATCAGATAATTGAAAAACAAAACAAAAAGACTGAAAATGAACGACAGAAGTTTGGCGGCATTTTTTAAAAAACTGTATTTTACAATTTTTTTGATTTTGTTGTTTTTTGAATTTTGTGGTCTTTGCTATTTATTTTTTAAATATTTTAAAATGCATTCCTTTATTAGAAAAAACTGAATTAATAATTTTGGAAAAAGGGGCTGTCCAGATATTACGTCATCATAAATATTTGCTTTACCCATCTACTTCAAAGGCACATCAAAGGCGGCATGGTCATTTACCCCTCCCTCCCTGATGACGTAATATCTGGACAGCCCCAAAACTGATTTCTCATTGGTAGTGTTTTGCGTCGCTCCAATTTTGCCCCGCTTCGTAGCGCTACGGAGCGCTCTCACAGGAGCGAAAAGCGGAGCGGGCAGCAAATCTTGAAAAGGTGAGAAGCGCGGAGCGAAGCCCGGAGCGACTTTTGAAAAATTGCGGAGCGGAGAGCGAAGCGCGAGCGGTCAAAAATACAAAAGCAGAACACTGCTCATTGAAAATATCACAATTTAATTCTTCTTACAAATATGAGAAAGAAGTCTTCTAAACTTTTTTAATAATTAATAAAGGGATATGTAATTTCTTGATTTTATCAACTTTGTCTTTGCCAAATTTTTTGTTTCCTTAATATTTTTTTTGTTAATCCTAGTAAACTTAACAGCCTTTTTTTAAAATAAATAAAAAATATTCAAAATCAACAACAGCAATTTGCAAAGCACAATTTTCAAAATGATGAGAAAGTATATTTTTTCGCTAAACGTTTTTGTTTTTTCCAATTTTTATCAGACGATTGCAAAATAAAAAAAATGGCAAAAACAAAAATGATAAAAAAGTTGATTTTTTCGCAAAATTTTTAATATTTTCCGTCTATGATTTTCATCATTGCAAAATTTAAGAAAAGACAGAGAAGAAACGACAGATGTTTGACGTCATTTTTTTAAAACGTTGTGGTTTATATTATTTTTGTTTCTTAGTTTTTTTTGAATATTTATGTTACATAAATTATGTAAGTCTTTGATAATAACTTATTAAGCATTTTAAAAGTCCCTCCTGCTGGTTCTACCTGACACAACGATGGAGTTGAAAGCCCCAATTATAATAGATATGCATTTACCGCACGCTGGGAAAATGTGTTTCTTACCGCGAAAATAGTAGAGGAGCTACCGTAATCTTTAAACTTTAAGCTATTTTTTTGAAGCCACTATTAATCTTTTACTGTTGAAATTTTTCTGAAATCACTCTTTTACTACAGATGATGAAATTTACGGGATCTTTTCCCCTAAATCACGAATTTAAAAAATGACGTTTTTTAAGTTTTTACCCCTTTTTTGTCGATTTTGGTCATATTTGGGTCTGTAAAAACAGAACTAATGCATATTTTTTTAAATCCTCCCGTACATGCCTGCTAAACACCTCAAAGAAGTTATGGTGAAAGTTTGGGACAAATCTATGGGAGCATCGCTTCAAAAAAATGTTTTGTCCACACTTTTCCCAGCGTGTTTACCGGATTTCACAAAAAATATTTCTCGAGAACAAAAAATAGAAATAATACATATTAAAGTTGTCATTTTTATGATTGATATGCAAAACTTTCATCAAAAATCAAGGTCAACATTTTAATTGTTTTTACTTTATTAATGTGGCGTCCATCATAAATGTTTGGTTTCAAAAATCTAACATTGACACAACTACTTTTTTCATTGTTGTTTAACGAATATTTTAAAGCGGAGAATTTAAAATATACAAAAAACAGAATGGTTTCGGCAAAAAAATTCGGAGTTGTTGCAAAAAATGGAAAAATGTGAAAATTCTTCGCTGTTTTTCCGAAATTTTTTTGATACATTTTTTTATTTAGTTTTTTTTGTACATAGACTATTTTTAGCTTTTTCAATGATGCTTTAATTTTGTTCATAAAATATTTTTTTGTTTAAAAAAAGCCTGTTCTTATTTACCTTTATATAAAAAGTGATATGAAAAATATTCCTGATTGTGTGCATAATTACTTTTTGTAAAACCTGTGGACTAACTAAACCTTTTAAAAGTTTGTGATTCTTCTGTTTGAGTTTTTAAAAAAAATTAAAATATGTGCGATTTGAAAAAAACTAATAAAAGTAAATATGAGAATAACAATAGTCGCTTGATATTTAATGCTCGGAATATATTCAAGACATCCTTTTCACTGTTCGACGTGGCGTATGTAATTCTTTGTTTATACATTTTTTATTAACAAATTTTACCTTTTTTCGAAAAAATTCACTTAAACAAAACATTCAAAAAAAACCATGACCTCTATCCTCCGAGACACATGAACGATAATAAATAAACTGATTTTCTTCTTCGAAAAATTTCTGTCTCACATTCGCTTATTTTTTGATCAAATCAATGTTTCAAAATATTTTGTTTTCTTTTTTCAATAAAGCACAAAAGCAGTCAGACTTTCCCCTTGTTCAGTGAACATACTATTTTTGTGTAATATCAATGTTGAACATAAAAAATGTTTTTAATAAAATTTTATATTAAAATTAAGTTGTAACTGCGATTTCTAACCCTTTGGGGCATAGTTGATATTTTTTTCAGGTTTTGGTCTCCCTAAAATTTATTAGAATTACAACAAAAAAAAGATTTAAATAAAAAGAAAAAAAAAGTAGAAATAGAAAATTTTTTCAAAAATGTTAGGTCTTGGGAATTAAAAAATCTTTAATTTTCTAACAAATGCGAAAAAGGAGTCTTCTAAATATTTAAAATGTTCAATAAAAAAATAGGCATCAATGTTGTTTTTTTTCTCAAATTTTGGTTTTCTTAAATATTTGTATTGTTGCGATCCAAAACTTTAAAGCCTTTTTTTTTTTTAAATAGGTATAAAATATTCAAAAAGAAAAGCAGCAATTTGCAAAGAACGAATTTTAACAAAATGAGGGAAAAGTTTATGTTTTCGCAAAACTTTATTGATATTTCCGGTTTTTATCTCACGATTGCGAAATTAAACTAAAACACTAAAATAAACGACAGATGTTTGGCTTCTTTGTTTTGAACACGATGTGTATTACAGTTTAATTTTGTTTTGTAGTTTATTTTGAATATTTAAGTTTTTGTAAAAAAATTATTAAGCCATCCAATCTTTTGTTTTTAAATTGATTGTTGATTTTTTGTCAACGTGATAAAAATACCGCACATTTTATTAAAAATCAAGGTCAACCTTTCATTAATTTTTACTTTAATAATGGACATCAGGGCTGTGCGAAATTTTCGTTTCGTTTCGCTTTTCGCGAAATTTCGCACTTTTTTTCCATTTCGTTTCGTTTCGTGTTACGCGAAAAATTTAACAAAATTTTGCACTTTTTTGTATGCTTTAAACTGTAATGCCCAACAATATGTTCCTCGTCCAACATCTTTCCAACACGGCATTGCAGACTCCTCCCATCCAGAAGCTCCTTAAATACCCGACAAGCTTCAGCTTCAATATGCCTTTCCAGAGCCAGTCTGGTCCAGCAACAGCAGTAGCAGCTGCCGCCTTTGGAGGAAGAGGCAAGAGTGCCTTTGGGCGCTCTTGTTCCTCATTGTTCTCATCTCTCTCTCTTCCCTTGTAACTTGATAATAAAGACTACCTTGATTCACGCTTTGAAAGACACGAACACGCTACACCAACACCAACATAAACCCGACCAAACACTTACCCAGTACAAAACCATTTTTATTCAAAAAAAATTCAGTTGCAAAAATGAGATCCTACAATTTAATATGTCTATCAAATTGCAAAAGCATGATTTGGACGTTAAAAAAGCTCTTAAAGTTGGAAATAAAAGTCTCATTTATGGACTATTTCCATCATTGAATGATCAAAATAAAAGTTCGTTTACCGAAAAAATTGTTAAACGTAGTTGCATTTTGTGTTTAAAACATCTTTCTTTTCATATATATCTTTTTTATTGCCTTTGATGTGCAGTTTTGTTTTTACAACTCCGACAAAAATTTCAGCAATAAATGTGTTTGTATTTGCTAATGCTTCTCTTTTTTTCATTTTATGTCTTGTTTTAAATATTTCGTTCTTCAAAATTATTTGTTTTTGATAAAACAAAAACTGTTATGAATTAAATTATCTTTTTTCTTTCATTTTTATATAAGGGAGACGAAAATTTTTTTCAACAGTAGCAATTAAATTTCAACTTAATAGGTACAAAATATTAAAAAAAGAAAAACAGCTGGCAACTAGGATTTTTTTTCAAAAAATGGAAAAGTTTATTTTGTCGCATTTTTTTGTTATCGATAATTTTTTAATTTCATTAGTCCTATCTTTTTTATATGACAAAAATGTTTAAAAAAGTGGTTCAAAATCAATGTCAACATTTCAACAATTTTAACTTTAATGATGTGACAATGTTTTTGTTCCAAATGTGTAACATTGATATCAGATTTTTTTCCTTGTTTGAAAACAAATAAATTAAAGCGGAAAACCTGAAATATTCAAAGAACTAGAATTACATATTTTCATAAAAAATCAAGTTGTTGCAAAAAAAAAGAAAATGCAAATGTGTCTTAAAAATTTTGTTTTCTTCTAAAAGAAATTTGGGCTTTTTGCTGTTTTTGCGTGGATCGTTTCTCGGTGACGAAATCACTTTTTTCATCAACATCTTTTTTCAATGTTTGTCTTCAATCTTTTTTTATTCAATTTCATTTCACAAAAATCGACCGCTTTTTGTTTCGATGACGCTGCAGTTTTCTATATATTTTTGTTTATAATATTTTATTTAAAGGACGAGACCCATCGTGAATAAACTTTTTACACGCAACTTTGATTGCAATTTCTCGAAACGAAAACACCTTCATTGGAGCTTGTTTTTTTCTTCACTGCAGCTGCAAAAAAAGAATGAAAAAAGCAGCTCCAATGAGTCCCTGATTTTTGTAAAAAAAGTTTATTCACGATGGATCTCCTCCTTTAATAAAATAGGGTTTCTCATTACCTAATATTTTTCGAAATTATTTGTTTTTAGTTGATTGGTTAAATGAAAACCGTTGGGAACTTTATTTTGTGACTTCTTTCATTTCTGATGCGGCTTTAATTGTACCTTTATAAATACAAAAAAGTGAAAACTAAATTTACATTTTTATTATTGTAATTGTTTTTTGTTTATACCATTGTTATCTGTGTTTTAAGGGTGACTTTGTATTAAGATGTTTAACTCAAGTTTTTCATATTAAAAAATTAATTGAAATTTTAAAAAAATATTAAAAAAAAGAAAGTTTTATATTAACAGATAAAATTTTTTGTAAGTACTTTTTATAGTTGCATTTTTTTTGCTCCCAGATGCATTCATTAATTTAAAAAAATTTTCAAGGTTCTTTTTTTTCTATTTTCGATGATCATCGGAGACAACTGAAAATCGAAAGGAAAGATAATAAATGTAATTGAGGCTGGATTATGTTTTTGTTGCTTTTAAGAAACTAACTCGTACCAATTTGAAAGGGACTGTCTGGGAATCAGTGAAGAAAAAAATATGTTTTTACAGGAAATGATTCGCCAAAAAAATTGAAAAAAAATCTAGAAAAAGTATGAATTATTATTTATTACGCACTTGAACACTTCTAAAACGGATGCTTTATTTAAGCTAAAATTGTTAAAAACAGACAAAACAATTTAAAAAATTTGTTCCTTGTAGATTTTAAATGCTCCAAAGAGCAAAAAATAAGTAGTTTGAAGGTATTAAACTAAATTTTATGTCGCGACTTGTCATCAAATTAGCCAAATTAACTCAAAATATGACTTAATGCAAATTTAAGGTTCCAATAATTTTATTTAAATTTCTTATTTAATTGGTAGTTGTCGCTCTTTATATTCCACATAAAAATTGAAATTGTTAAATAAATACTTATTAAACTGATATTGGTCGTTTTTTGCATTTATAATTCTCTGCTTCTAGCATTAATAAAACTTTTATCATTACTACAGTATCCGAAACAAAATGTTAAGCGCTGATTTTATTATTTTTACAATCATTGAAGTAATATTTTATTTATTTCATTTATCCATGTTGGTGCTGTTAATTGCAAAAAGGCATACAACTTTCAAAGGAGCTTTTTATAACATGTTCAGGGTCGTTATTTTCTCGGAACTAATGTGCTACATTATAGTAAGTAAAATTATAATACATGTTTCAGCAGCGGGGATATCCTAAATATTTGTATGATCAAACTTGGAACCAAATAAAAATTTCCATTTTGGATCAAGTAAAAATTCACATTTTGTCTTTGAGTATTTTTGATTCGCAAAATCGAAATTTTTAATTGATTACCAAGGACAAGTAAATGAATAAGCATGTTTTGGTTCCGACTAGTGTTCATTCCCCCCCCCCCCGTTCCCCGCTCCCCGTCCCCGTAAGATTTTCGTCCCCGCTTTTATCCCCGCTCCCCGTCCCCGCAACATTTCGTCCCCGTGAAATTAAAAATTCATTGTTTTTGACTATTTAAAGGGTAGGATCAGTTGTGTTGTGTGATAAAAATGACACTTCCACTCATTAATTATCGATTCTGGGAATTTTGGAATTTTCCCGTCAAAATTCCAAAATTCCGTCCCCGTCCCCGTAAAGTTTTCATCCCCGCGATTTTTCCCCGTCCCCGCTTCATTTTATCCCCGTTTTTCATCCCCGTCCCCGGGATTTTCGATTTACGGGGGGGGGGGGGGGGGGAAATGAACACTAGTTGGAGCACTCTTTTTTCAGACAGAGGGTGTTTTAATAGCACGTAATTAAATGCACATCAATTTAATTGATTCAGTTTTTGATTTTTCTTGAATTTTTCAATTTTTTGGCTTACGGGGGGGGGGGGGGGGGGGGAAATGAACACTAGTTCCGACTAAGGGTGAACGAGGGCCCAAATTTTAAGGCACTGACCCGGCCCTGGCCCTTTCAAATTTCTAAGACCCGGCCCAGGCCCGGCCCCAGGGCCGGGCCCGGGGGCCCTAGGGCTTTTAAAAAGCCCTGAAATAATTTTTTCTCAAAAGTATAAGGTAATATATATTTTTATTAGTTATAAAAGTTTCTTAAACTGTATAAAATTTGCATTCACAACATAATAAATATTCACCAAACACAAAATAATTTAATTTTATAATATTTATCAATGTTTTGTTGGAAAATGGAGTCCCTTTCGTAAAACAAACTTAAGCTTCTTTTTGGCTCGGGCTTTTTTAGGGCCCTTGTAGGGCCCTAAACAGGCCTGGGCCCGGCCCTGGTCACAAATTTTTCGGCCCTGGGCCGGGCCGGGCCTGACTGGGGCCTTCAAAAAGCCCTAGGCCCTCGTCCACCCTTAGTTCCGACACGAAAAATTTCTGAACCTGGAGTCAGTATATTCAAATCATTGTTTTCGACAAACTTAGACATAAAAACTAACCTGATTATATTCTTAAAAATCGGGAATCTTACAGTTTTTTTTTGAATCAGAAAAGCCTGGAATGAATAAATTTTCAGAAAATTCTTGATTTTTAAGGTTTTAAATTTTTTGGTTTGCACCTTGTTCGTTGTAAACCTGGCAATCATTTTGTTCGTCCCCGACAAATACCCTTTCAAATAAGATAGAAAAAATTTCTTTAAAATTTGCATATCCATATTATATTATTTAATTTTTCAGTTGCTGTTGTTCCAAAAAATTCCACTCTTACCATTTTTAATGGATTTTTATAAATCCGCTGATCTCTTTGGATATTTTTTAATAAATATCTTCATGTATTTTACGGTAGCCGAATTCCTCGGACATACTTTAATGGCATTTAATCGATTTACGCTAATTTGGTTTCCACTTTCACATAAAGCAATTTGGTCCCGACATTGGTATACTGTAGTAATTTTAACTTTACCAATTTTACATTGGGCATGGAAAATTACGGAACCTGTAAAATTTGTTTATTTTTCTGAAACCAGTGTTAATTTAACATTTGTAAATCTAAATATTTTGAGCCCACATTTATTAATTTCAACAATAATTTTTATTGTTACAACTTCCTTCGCAGCAGCAGCAAATATTTTATCGTTTGCCAAATTCTATTGTTATAAAAATTCAAATTTTGCTATGAACGTGAATGAAAAAAGTTTACTTTGTAAGTTTTTTCAGTTAAGACAGGGATGACCAGATGGCTTTTTTAAAAGTCCTCGGTAGACTGATCTGGGCGGGATCAATGCTTTACAGCTTTAGCACAAACGTGCAAAATCACAAAATTGGAACATCTAAAATTTTTTAACTAGGGTAAATTCTTAAATTAAATTCTAAAAATGTGACTGGGCTTAGGTATGAAAATTTGAACAAATGTTCATTTCGGCTTTCGTAAATCTCAGTTGGGACAAGGGAAGGACATATTTTCAGCAGAACGAGAAAATAAGATTTGAAGTCAGTGGGGTAAGAAGAGTGTGATAATAGTGCAGCCATTGATGTATGCGAAAAATCGTCTTTGCGGCCCAAGGCAGTCCTCTCGCTATATCTGTAAAAGCGTTCATTGCTGTAAAACATAATAGATATAATTTATGCATTTCGGATTTTCTTTACTTTAGTGGGCAAATGTATTTTTTCAAAGTCTTTGACTTTCAAGCGATCATTTAAAAATCAGATTGCAAAGCAAAGCTTCGAAATCCGACTTTTTTGATCACTTGAAAGCCAAAAACTTTGAAAAATACATCACCCGCACAGACAGCAACAAAACATGAAGAATGCTCGAGAATACTCGACCTTTTTGCCTTTTATACGGTTTTGGAGAAAATTACGTTTTATTTGCATAAAAAACGTCATTTGCTTCAAAATGATAAGCAAATTTTTGTCCGATATTTTCCTGCATGAAAAAAGCTTGAATTTGCATAAGTTTTGAAACATTTCTGCTTAGAAAAATGAACTCGAAAAATGAAAAAACTTTAAGAAAAACGAATAAAAAATTTGCCAACTAAAGTAAAGACGACCCTGCAATTCTGTTATGGCAGAAATAAAATTCTGATTACTATTTTCACAATATCTCAAAAACTAAAAGTCAATAACAACATATTTGAAATCCTTTTCTTGATTTCAAATATGTTTTAATTTGCATATTTTTGCATTGCATGGTGTTCCTGAACTGACAAAATTTGCATAAAGAATCAATTATTTGGGACTACTTCATTGCTGAAATATTTTTGATTATAACCAATATATAAACATTATATTTCAGTTGTTTCATTCATAACATTTTTGGCACAACTTTTGAGAATTTCTAACAATGTTGTTCGATTGTTCTTTCTCAACAACGAAGGTGTTACAGAATTTTTTAACATTCTTCTTCCAATGTTATATGGAATATTTGCATGGTCTGGAAGTGTCTCCTTAATGGTTTTGAGGTTTGAATAGAATTTTGATAAAAATTTTAATTTTATCGATTTTTAGTCAAACAACTCGGAGGGAATATTTTTCATATTTCTTTGGCAAAACACCAAATGTTGTTGTTATTGTTTCTTCAGCACAAAAGGGAACTAAAATGAATAAAGATATCATACCTTTATAAATTGTTCAGCAATTTTTTTGTTAAGAGTTTTCAAATGTAATCTTTCAATTAGGCTTTATTTTGTACATGTTTTTATAAAAGGGGGATTCCCCCTCCTTCAATAAAACATATAAATTTTAAACTATTTGGTTTTATATTTCTTATAATTTATATATAAGTTATAAAACGTAAAAAAATTTTTGATCTTTAAAAGAGGCGGCCTCTTTGTCTCATTTTGTTGAACAAAAAAGTTTGTCGATCATTAAATACGGAGGATGCACGCATTTCGAAAATAAAATACAATAAGAAAGTTTGGCAAAATTTTCTTCGATCCATGATACAGTAAAAACTTCAAATTTGCATAAGAAAGTTTGGTAAAATTTTCTTCTCCATAAAACACGATAAGAAAGTTTGGCAAAAATAAACAGAAAAGCTAGAATTTTTGTGAAAAAAAACTGCAATTTCAATCAAAAAACGTAATAATTTGAAATATGTTAATTACAGTAATCGATTTATATTTGACGTCAAGCAGTTTTTATTTTTCAGTGAAGAGTAAGTTCAATTCGTTTTTATTCACGAATTATACGGATTTGTAAAAAATAAACTAAAAACTTTAAAAAAATAAATCCAAAGAAAAAAAGATTTCAAATAAGTTAAAAACCAAACTGTACTGTGAATGGCAAAATATATTCTTCTTTCACAAAATTTCTGTGTCAAGTCCGCCTTTTGCTCCATTTTTTGATCGACACCTTTTAGCAATGGTCATAAATATTCTGTTATTAAAATATGTTTTCTGCTGCACGAACATGGTTCTTCTCAATTTTTGTATACAGGGTGAGCAAAAAAAATGTGGAATTCTTTTTTTAAACGAAGACAAAAGACCCTGAAAACCCAATATGGAATGGAATATAATCTTGGTCCAAGAGAGTATTTGACCCTACAGTATGACCCTTCGAAAGTTTTCGCTTCGGGAGATCTGGAACGTCAAAGTTCTGAAAAGTACGTTTTTCGACCTTTTCGTAGAACAAAGTTCCTGGGAGAACCAGAGGGGCTGGAGAAAAGGTGATGGTGGATTCAGATAGCCCACATATTAGACTCGTCAATAACCAAAAGTTTGGGTTCATACGATCTTAGCCCTGAGTTTAATCGCTTCGAGAAAAAAGTGACTTTCCATTTTTTTCAATTTTCGTCAACTTTGACGGATTGGCCTACTTTTTCCAGGAGGAGTTAGAGGCTCATATTTGTTGCCAATAAACTTCAGCTTGTTTGTGGTTGATTCCATACCAAAATATTGAAATCTAGAAAATTGACATCTTTTGGATACTCGAAAATGCACAAAAATGGCTGTTTGTAGTTGTATACTAGTAAATACCAAGTAACTATGCTTACTCAAAAATTTTTAAATGCTGTTTTTTGTTATATATCAATGAAAATAGACCAGAAAAATACTGTGAAATACATTTTAAGCGTTTATATCCAATTAGGATACTTTAACATTGAATAGAATTACGGTATCTACTACATATACTTACTAAAATACGAAAATTATGGCTGCTTAAAAAGTCAATTTTCTTATTGTAGTAAAAAAAAGAAAACTGACATGAGTTTACATTTCCACAAGGTCCAATTGAACCAAAAAAATGTTTCGAAATATTTGGTTTGTTTTTTTTAATTTCTTTCAATAGCGATAAAGCGATAATGTTTTTTGATTACACCAATAATACTTTAATTAAAAAGTGAAATTACATTTTTTGGTTGTGGAACTTTCTTTTTTTGATCTTTATTTTTTTATAAAACCACGTTAAATTAGTTTTGCATGCATAAAAACGTATACGAAATCCTTTGATTTATAAATAAGCCGCCAACATAAGAACACATTTGTCTGACATTAAAAAACAACTTAATTTTTTACACTAATTATAATTTCCTGCGGTGAAATTTTTTACTCTGTGGTGTTTGATCCCATTGCCTTTGACCCCTTCTCTTTTTTTCTTTTTCAACAGTCTTGGGGTCGAAGTTCCCAATTTGTTATGTATAAAAAGCAAACAATTTAATTCAAGCTTATGTTAAATGCATTAAAAATTCAACAGTTTTAAACTAAATAATGCTTTGGAATCCTGTCATGGAACTTTAATGAATTCAAATCAAATAAATTAGAATTTTATGTTGCTTTTGTTTCATTGATTTAAGATAATTCAAAGCAATAAACTTCAAATATTCAAAAACACGAAAATTTATTTCAACTAAAAAATTCAATTTCTTGCAAAAAAAAAATGCAAAGCATCTTTAGAAATATTTTTTCAAAGTTTATGAAAGAAAATTAAACACTTTTGCGCTTTTTTTGTTTTCTGTTTTTCATTTTTCGACGACAAATTTTTTTTCGTCAGCTTTTTTTTTATACAACTCCGGCAACATTTTGCACAAATAATATGTTTGTATCTCTTAATGCTTCAGTTTTGTTCATTTTTTTCATTTGAATATTTTATTCTAAAAATTTGCTCAATACTTTAATGAATATAACTGAAAACTGTTTTTTTACCCAGTTTTCTTAAAGATTTCATCTACAAAAAAATTATTAAGCATAGTAATAATTTAAATGAAAATTGAATTTACATTTTTATTGTTAATGAATGTTTTTTTTTTAAAAAAATGTTTGTGTCATTTTTTTAAAATCTAAAATCATAATGTTGAACAAGAAGGTAATCACGGCACTGCCTTTGATGTATAGGATGTAAATTTGGGTTTTCGACAATATTATGTTGAAATTAAAAATTTGTTAAATTTGTTCCGCCTTCTGAATTAAAAAAAAAAGACTTTTGATTTTATCAGGTCGTTCCATAAGTTTTTTCCGTTTTCCCCCGTGTAGAACACTTTGCCAAGTGTAAAAAACGGAAAAAACTTATGGAACACCCTGATATCACCTCCAAAGCTGAAAAAAATATTCCTGTTGATATAATTTATTTTGATGTTAAAAAAGCTTTCGATAGAATGAAACATTTTTTACTTTTTCGAAAACTCAAAAATGCAAATGTTCCAATTTCTATCATTGCTTGGATTCAAGCTTTTCTCTCTAACCAGAAATTTAGGGTCAAAATTGGGGATTCTCTTTCTGATTCTTTTGATGCAAATTCTGGGGTTCCACAAGGATCTAAGCTCGGGCCAATTTTATTTCTATTTTTCATTTCCGATCTTATTTCTTTTTGTGAAACTCCAGAAGTTGAAAATAAACTCTTTGCTGATGATCTAAAAGCTTTTTCTTCTAATTTATCTTTAACTAATCCTCCTCTTCAAATTTTTCTTGGAAAACTTGAAATATGGATGGATCAAAATGAGCTTGAGATTGCTATCGAGAAGTGCAATGTTCTTCATTGTCTTCCAGATAAAAATCCAAAAATATCATATTTTTTGAAAAATCAAAAACTTCCAAATAACCAAAATTCCCTCAGGGATCTTGGTTTAATCGTTTCGGATGATTTGAGCTGGAAAGCTCATATCAAAACTATTTCAAAAAAAGCTTTATCTCGTCTTTTTATTCTTTTCAAATCTCTTAAATCTCATTCTCCTAAACTCTTACTTCATATGTATCAATCTTATGTTCGTCCTTTGGTTGAATTTTCGACACCTGTCTTTAATCCAACCCAAGTTTATTTGATTGATAAATTAGAAAAAGTCCAAAAAGTAGCTCTAAAACTTATTTTTCTTAGATCTCGTGAACTTCGTCCTCATTTTAATGCTCCATACGAAGAAAAACTTGAAATGTTAGGTATTGAATCTTTAGAAATTCGAAGAAATAAGTTTGATCTTTTTTTTTGAATGATTATCTTTCGGGAAAAATAAATTGTAAATTGGATCTATCAGTCCGAACTTCAAAAACTAGAGGATCTTCCAAAAAATTGGAAATTCCAAACTCTAAAAAAGTCATTAAAAGAAATTTTTTTACTTTTAGAACTGTTTCCAAATACACAAAACTACCACGTCATTTACAATATACCACCCCCAATCTTTTTAAGAGAGGCATTATGGCATTAAAAGTTTAAAGTTTTGAAAAATTGTTTGAATTGTATTTTTTTTACCTATGTAAAATTTTATTGTTGAAATTGAATTTTTAAATTTTATCTTTTCTTTTTGTTTGTACATATATGTCAATTTTTTATTGTTTCTTTTTTATTGTATTGATTTTGTTTGTTTTTTATCATGTGTTAGAGCATGAAAAATAAATTATTATTATTATTATTATAATTGATTGGTAATTGGTAAATTTAAAGGAGGAGATCCATCGTGAATAAACTTTTTTTTACAAAAATCAGGGACTCATTGGAGCTGCTTTTTTCTTTCCTTTTTTGCAGCTGCAGTGAAGAAAAAAACAAGCTCCAATGAAAGGTGTTTTCGCTTCGAGAAATGCAATCAAAGTTGAGTGTAAAAAGTTTATTCACGATGGGTCTCGTCCTTTAAAAAGTTTTTTTTTGTTTCATTGTCTAAAAATAATACATTTGTTATATGATAAAAATGCAAATTACGATATTTTAGCTTACATAAGTGCATACAAACTGAAATATTTTTTTAATAAAAAGGAATTTATACGAGGTAATATGATGGGGAAAAGCCCTGCAAATTTGTTTATCTTTTGTTTTAAAACAAATATATTAAAACCAAATACATAAAATATCAAAAAAAATCCTTGGAAAAATGAAGACATCTGTGAAACTTTTTTTGTTTTTAATAAAAGAAAATATTTTTGGTGTAATTTTTTGTCGACAAAAATCATTTTCGACATCTTTCATCGCAGCTGTTAGAACTATTGAAATGTTTTTTTCACTATCGCCTGAACATTTTGTGCAAAAAAAACATGTTTGGGTTTTTGACGGATTTTTCTATTTTAAACATTTTTTCTTATTTTTAATTTTTTATTCTTATCAATTTTTTCATATTTTAAATGAACAATTTAAAATAAATTTTTCTGAATTCCTTCAATGGCAACAATTAAGATTCCAAACATTAATAATTAAATTTTATAAGTGAATTTACTTTCATTTTTGTTTTTAATTTCTTGACGTTTTTATTCTTTTTAACAAAATTTTGTAAAAATATGATAATAATTCCATTTACTTTTTAAATTAAAAATGCCCCGTTGCATTTAAAACCAGATTTGGGATTCGATTTAAAGATTTGTATTGCTCCATGAACAGAAACTTTCAAAGATTAGTTAATTTTGAAAAAATATTAAAGATTCAAAGAGACCGTTTTTGCAACTTTATTTAAACAAAAGAAAAATGATCAAAATTGAAAAAATCTATTTTTTTTGTTTGATTTATAAAACAGGAAAGAAAACAATCTGTTTTGATTTTGAAGAAAAAAAACTAAAAGAAAAACAAAAAATGAAGAAAAAGAGAAAGAACAATTTGGCTGTGTTATCTTTAATGCAGCACAAAAACTGTTTTTGTTCATTGTTATAAATCATATCAATTTAATGCCAAAGAGACCCTTCAAATATTCATAAAAAATTTATTTCAGCTTTTAAATTTTTGAATTTTTTTTATTGCCTGTGTAAATCAAGAATTGCAGCACGTTTTGGATTTGGTTTCGTATCTTTTGATGCAAAAGGCTTTTGATAAAATGCAATGTATGAATAAATAACAGACATGTCAGAGAAAGTCCGGAAATGTACCGTACCGGGTTTTACCATTTTGTACCGTACCGTGATATGCTTTTTCCGAAACTGCAACAAAACTTTGTTATAAAATAGATATAATATTACTAAATTGAAGCATACACGGAGAAAAAAAGAGCACGATGTGTCACAAAAATTAGTGCCACCACCAAAAAAGTGTCACGAAAATGGGGCAAAAGGTGTCACAAAGTGGTGACACTTTATGTAATGTTCTTTCCATAAAGAGAGAGAGTCTGTCTTTGTTTCTCTGTCGCCAAAGTGTGCTTAGGCTTCTATTCTTCTTTCTATAGAAATAAGTAAACTTCCATCTCCGGTTTTTACCCAATTTAAAACATTCCTCCATTTTAATATTAATGGAAGAAAATATGCCTTCCCCCCCTAATATGGGGCCGACGGGGCATGCCGTTGAAATTTTGAAAATAACCCCCTCCCCTCAGGGCATCTACAAAAATATATTTAAAATTAAAGTAATATAAAAATGGTGACACTTTTGTCACATTTGGTGACACTTTGTACATGTTTTGTGACACTTTTTCCAAGTGAGCAAAGTGTGACACTAAGTGCCACTTTTTGGATACGAAAGTGTCACGTTCTGGTGACACTTTTTTTCTCCGTGTAAAACATAAATATTAGATATTATCGATTTTTTGCCAAAATTCGCCGAAATCCAGCTAAAAATTTGCTTTTCACCGAGGAAAAAGTAAAAAAATTAGATGAAATGTCATAAAAGCTAAAACAAATTTACATATTTAAAAATGTTTAATTTCTATGTAGCGAAAGATTGTTTCTTTTGTTCTCTGTTTTGAAAATGTACTTCATCCTGCATTTCCTTTTCAAAAAACACAAATAAACCCAAAACGGTTTCTTACCCATCAAGCTTTTTTCTGCTTACTTATGGATGTTCCCTGTGTAATTGGTCCTTCTCGTGGCTATCAATCTTTTGATACATAAGTTTTCCCCATTTTTTTATCTCCCCCCTTTCTTTTCGATGACTGACTGTAATGATAAATTAGCAGTTGGATGTTTATGTTTGGTTTTGGAAAAAAGGTTAGTAGCAGTGAATACCAACGTCACAGTGGACTATTCTTTCAAGCACAAAGAACCGTGTTTGCGGCCCAGGATCCGGAATCAGATTCTCCCTTTTGATAACTGCATCAATTGATTGGTGTATGTTATTTGTGAATACGAGGCTCATTGCGAAAAACCTTTTTTCCATTTCCATCACGAATTCCTTCTGTTGATTGACCCATTCTTTCATAATCGATCCCCCTCCCTTCCCATCCCTTTGTAGCTTCAATAATCATCTGCTTTCTCCAACTTTTGATTCCTTATGTAAATTCTGATTCTCAATCAACTCATTTTGATAAAGTGATATCCCATCTGATGAATCATTTGTAGAGCTGTATGAAAATTATGAAAAATGCGAAGTTAGTTGAAAAAACCTATCTTTAATTTGTTGTAATTCTAATAAATTTTAGGAAGATCAAAACCTGAAAAAAATATCAACTATGTCCAAATAAGAACCTCTTCAGAAAAATGATAAAAATGGAGATTGCACTGTTTAATGGAACAAAATGGCAAGAGCAGAGAGACCACTGCAGCAGAAGAAAAAACATCTGATTTTTCTTTAGTTTTTTTTGCAATTGTCGGATGAAAATCAAAGATTGAATAAAAGTTTAATAAAAAAAATTAAACTCTCCCATTTTTGAAAATACAAAGATAAAAATGTAAACTAAACTTTTAATTTATTACTCTCCATATTTTGCTCAAGTTGTTGATCTTAGTACAAATGAACGCAGTTTAATAATTTGTATCGAGGTGTTTCTTTTATACTAAAAATTTTCGAATACAATATGAAGACCATAACAGAAATATCATTTGTTGCAAACTATTTCTCAAAAATATCATGGAATCAATATCTTTTTCCGATGTCTCGAATCTTTTTTTGTTATTTTATTTGTTTCCGCAATATCGACGTTTTCTTCAAAGAATATCTTAGTCATTGATGATGCATTTGTTTTTTTTTGTGAGTCAAATATAATAATCAAAGCACAAAATTTGCACTTTTTGAGAAAGAAGAAAAAAATATTCATGTTTTTTCATCGACACTTTTCCTCTTTGCAATGGTCATAAATATTTTGTTAAACAAATGAGTTTTTCACAGCACGAAAAATAAAATTTTGCTCAATGTTTTTATTTATGATATTAATAATTTGAACTTGTTTTTGATCTTCTTTTGAATATTTTATTCTAACAAAATTGTTCATAAGTTTTATCCATTAAAATAAATTCAATTAAAAACATTTTAAAATGCGTTATTCGTAACTCCGACCTTTGAGTTATCCACACAGTAATAATTTAATTGAGAATTAGATGAAAAGGGATAAAAAAATGAGAAAAAGTAAGAGAAAGAAACATTTTGGCTGTGTTAACTTTGCTTGAGCACAAAAAATGTATTAAAAAAATTTAAAAATGCTCATTTTCTTTACAATTTTGAAAAAGAAGCTTTCTAAATATTTTTATTGCTCAATAAATCGATCCCGTCTAAAGAATCAAATATTTTTTACTGAAATTTTGGCTTTCATTAATATTTTCTTTGTTGCTATCCAAAAATTTTATAACCATGTTTAAATTAAGTACAAAATATTGAAAAAGAAAAGCAGCAATTTGCAAAGAACAATTTTTCTCAAAAAGTTGGGAAAGTTTATATTTCCGCCAAACTATTTTGCTATGTCAGATTTTCATCCAACCAGTGCCGCAACTTCACTAAAATCAGTCGGGGGACTGGGAAAAAAGCACATACTCCCCCTTTTGCGTTTTTTGACGATCAAATAATTCTGTCAGGGGACAAACCCCCAAGTTTTCCTAATTCAACAAAAATCACGTACTCCCCCCTGTGCATTTTTTATGACTCCGAGATTCTGTCGAGGGACCAGTCACCACCGTTCCCTCCCCAAGTTGCGGCACTGCATCCAACGTTTGCGAAGTAAAACTAAAAGACAAAAACAAACGATAGATGTTCGACTTCTTTGTTTTTAACACAGTGTTTTTTAGAATTTTGTTTCTTAGTTTTTTGAAAATTTGAATCTTTCATTAATACACTGCTCCCACTATTTATAAGACCACAATTATTTTAGCTGTTTTGTAAAAAGGGGATATCCGGTCAAAAAGATAGTGTTACTATCTTATTCAGCACCCTCGATAACCTATGTGTGCCAAAAATAACCTTCAGAAACTTTCAAGTTTTCGTTCCAGGACCAAAAATCGAAAAATCGCCTCCCACAAATTATAAGACCAGAAACAATTTATTTGAAAAAACGTAACAAAAATAAAAGGAAAACGTGATTAACAGTTCTTAATAATTAATAGCTTTACCATCTTTACGAATAACTTCAAAAATTCTGTTTTGCATACTGTCAACAAGTTTTTTCATGACGTTATCTGCGATACCATCCCATGCACCAATAATTGCTTTTTTAAGTTCCAAAATAGTTTGATATTGCTTGTTATTGGCATAAATACGTCGAGTAAGAATTCCCCACATGTTTTCCATGGGATTTAGATCAGGTGACCGTGTAGGCCAATCCAAAACATCAATATTATTCTGTTCAAACCATGCTTTTGTGCTATGTGAAGTATGAATTGCTGCGTTATCTTGTTGAAAGATAAGCGGAAAGCGTCGAAATCGACTTTTAAAAGGAAGGAGCTTATTCTTCAATACTTCTTGATAATCAGCACTGTTCATTTTGGAAGATGTAAAAGCTAAATCAAGTTTTCCAAAAGATGTAAATGCACCCCATACCATTACGGAGCCACCACCGAAATTTCGACGTGAAAATAACCTTGGTTCTTTCCGAAGATCTCTCCAATAACATGCATATCCATCTGGACCATCAAGATTAAACTTTTTTTCATCCGAAAAAACAACCTAAATCACTTGGATGTCAGCACATTCAACATAACAATATATATTCCTCCCTGTTTAAAGATCAAAGAAAAAAACATACCATTTTCCATTCTCTGCTCATATTAATTCTTGCAAATTCAAGTCGTTTTTGAACATCCAGAGGTTTTAATGCTGGAGCACATTGCATATGACTTCTTTGAAGATATGGAGTCTTTTGAATAACCTTTCGAACAGTTTCACGTCCAACATTCAAGCTCAAATCAGAAATAATTTGTTTGCACGAAGCTGTTGAATTTGATGCAGTATTACGAATTCTTCTTTTGTCTCTATCAGTTAGCTTTGATTTACGTCCTGAACGCTTTTTTGTACCATATTTAGCTGGATTTTTCAAGAAATGTTGAACAACAGTTTTAGAACGATGAATTTTTCTTGCAATTTGTCTTTGATCCAATCCCAAGCTGTTGAATGCTTCAATTTGACCTTTTTCTCGATCTGATAATTCCTTTCCACGAGGCATTGATAAATAATGATAGAAAAAAATAATAAAAATAGAGAAGTTATGAGAAGTTATGAAAAGCTAACTTTACTTTGCTTGGTCTTATAATTTGTGGGAGGTGGTTTTTTAATTTTTGGTCCCAGAACGAAAACTATGAAATTCCGGAAGGCCGTTATTTACTATTATAGGTTATTGTTGATGCTGAATAAGATGGTAACATTATCTTTTTGACCCGATATCCCCTTTTTACACAACAGCTAAAATAATCATGGTCTTATAAATAGTGGGAGCAGTGTAATTCTTTTGAACTTTATGCAAATCATTCTTTTATTTATGTAAAAAAAATTTAAAAAAATAAATTGATGAGTTTTGATTTAAAAGGAAGAAGACAAAACACTAATCTCAAAAAATTTAAACGGTTATTATAATTCCAAAAATCAGCATGAGAACAAAAAGAAGCCTTCTGAATATTTTTAATGTTCGATAAAACGATCACGTCGAGAGATATCAATCTTGTTTTTGGTCAAATTTCGGCTTTCTTTCATATTTGTCATGTTGCTATCCATAAATTTTATAACCATTTTTAAAATAAGTACAAGATATTCAAAAAGAAAAGCAGCAATTTGCAACGAACAAGTTTTTTCAAAAAGATTTGAAAACTTATTTTTCCGCAAAATGTTTTTGCACTTTCCTGTTTTTACCCGAGAATTGCGAAATTAAATTAAAAGACAAAATCAAATGACAAAAAATAAGAAAGTATATTTTTCCGCTTAAACGTTTGGGTTTTTTCTAATTTTTATCCGACTATTGCAAAATAAAAAAATTGCAAAAACAAAAATAATGAAAAAGTTGATTTTTTCGCTTAACTTTAAAAATTTTCTATCTATGGTTTTCACCGTTGCAAAATTTAAAAAAAAACAGAAAAGAAACGACAGATGTTTGGCGTCATTTTTTAAAAATGTTGTGCTTTATTTTATTTTTGTTTCTTCGTTTTTTTTGAATATTTAAATCTTTGGGTAATAACTAATTAAGCATTTTAAAAGTCCTTCTCGTTGGTTAAATCTGCCACAATGATAGTAGTAAGCCACAATTGTAATAGATATTTTTTATCCGGATTTAACAAAAATGATTCTTCGGGCAAAAGAAAATGAAATCAAACATTTTGCAGTTGTCATTTTTATAATTAATAGGCAAAAATTTCATCAAAATCAAGGTCAACATTTCAATAGTTTTTACTTTATTAATGTGCCGTCCATCATAAATGTTCGGTATCAAAAATCTAACGTTGATATACCTATTTTTTTCATTGTTGTTTCGAATAATTTAAAGCAGAGAACTTTAAATATTCAAAAAACAGAATTATTTCGACAAAAAAATTCGGTGTTGTTGCAAAAAAAGGAAAAATGTGAAAGTTCTTCGCTGTTTTTCCGATATGTTTTCGCTACATTTTTTTATTCAATTTTTTTGTACAAAGACTATTGTTAGCTTTTTCAATGATGCTTTAGTTTTGTTCATAAAATATTTTTCTGTTTAAAAAAAGTCCATAATTTTTATTTACCTTTATATAAAAAGTGTTAAAAAATATTCTAAATAATTGTTTCAAGACTTGAGGGTCGTGTACATCACCACTTTTTGTAAAACCTGTGGTATGACAAAACCTTTTAAAAGTTTTTGATGTTTCTGTTTGTGAGTTTAAAAGCACATATTTTCAAAAAAATGAAAATATGTGCGATTGAAAAAAAACTAATAATAGTAAATATGAGAATAACAATAGTCGCGTGATATTTAATGTTCGGGATATTTTCAAGATATCGTTTTGAGTTTTCGATGTGGCGTTCGTAATTCATTGTTTATACATTTTTTATTAATAAATTATACGTTTTTTCGAAAAAATTCACTTAAACAAAATATTCAAAAAAAAAAAGATGTCTATCCTCCGAGACACATGAATGAAAAAAAATAAACTGTTTTTCTTCTTCGAAAAATTTCTGTCTTACATTCGCTTATTTTTGTGATCAAAGCAATGTTTCAAAATATTTTGTTTTCTTTTTTCAATAAAGCACAAAAGCAGTCAGACTTTCCCCTTGTTCAATGAACATACTATTTTTGTGTAATATCAATGTTGAACATAAAAAATGTTTTTAATAAAATTTTATATTAAAATTAAGTTGTAACTGCAATTTCTAACCCTTTGGGGCATAGTTGATATTTTTTTCAGGTTTTGGTCTCCCTAAAATTTATTAGAATTACAACAAAAAAAAGATTTAAATAAAAAGAAAAAAAAAGTAGAAATAGAAAATTTTTTCAAAAATGTTAGGTCTTTGGAATTAAAAAATCTTTAATTTTCTAACAAATGCGAAAAAGGAGTCTTCTAAATATTTAAAATGTTCAATAAAAAAATAGACATCAATGTTGTTTTTTTTCTCAAATTTTGGTTTTCTTAAATATTTGTATTGTTGCGATCCAAAACTTTAAAGCCTTTTTTAAAATAGGTATAAAATATTCAAAAAGAAAAGCAGCAATTTACAACGAACGAATTTTTACAAAATGAGGGAAAAGTTTATGTTTTCGCAAAACTTTATTGATATTTCCGGTTTTTATCTCACGATTGCGAAATTAAACTAAAACACAAAAATAAACGACAGATGTTTGGCTTCTTTGTTTTGAACACGATGAGTATTACAGTTTAATTTTGTTTTGTAGTTTATTTTGAATATTTAAGTTATTGTAAAAAAATTATTAAGCCATCCAATCTTTTGTTTTTGAATTGATTGTTGATTTTTTGTGAACGTGATAAAAATACCGCACATTTTATTAAAAAACAAGGTCAACCTTTCATTAATTTTTACTTTAATAATGGACATGTTGAGTTTCTTGAAAACAAAACTCTTACTCAGTTTTTCTCAGTACATAAACCAAAAAAATTAATAACAAAAACTTTAAATATTCAAAAAATCGTTTATTTAAACACAAAAAAGTTGCAAAAAAAGAAATGCCAAGAGTTTTTATAAATGTTTATGGAAAAAGAAATTTCGAAATTTGTTGGCGTTTTATGACAAAACCATTATTTTTCATAGAAACGACATCCTTTTTCAATAGCTGTCTCGAATCTAGATCGCAATTATCCTGTCAATTTTATGCAAATTTTTAGAAGAAATTTTATGGCATTGTTATAAGCAAATAAGCGCAAAAATTTTTTTGAAAAAAAAGAATACAGTCGAGCCTCGTTATAACGTCCTCATTTTGTGGTTCCTTCAATAAGGAGTCCATATTAATCGGACCTCGCTAAATTTTTACAATAAAAACAGTTCATGTTCGAAACAAAATATCATAAGATGAGCTCATATTGAAAATAATTTTTTTTCAAGTTTGATTCGGCTTTGGAATTAGGAAAGTTATAATGTCTTAACAAATGTTGAAAGAACCCGTTTAATTATTTTTAATAATTAATGTTAACAATAATTGTAACACAATAGTGTTGTATTTGCCAAAATTTGGGTTTCCTTAATATTTGTTAACAATAATTTTTTTAAAAAGAGAAAGGAAAGTTTATTTCTCCTCAAAATGTTTTTGCTAAATGTTCTCTATCTTAGATTTTCATGTTTTTTTTTTCAAATTTTTAAAAGAAACTTTGGCTATATCTTTTTTTTGTTTCTTTTCACTTTGTAAATATCTTTCTTTTCATAGACATCTTTCTTATTGGCTTTGATGTGCAGTTTTGTTTTTATACCATTGTTTTCCATGTTTTAGGTTGAATTTGCTTTTAAATGTTTAACTCAAATTTTTCATATTAAAAAATTAATTGAAATTTAAAAAAAATATTAAAAAAAAGAAAGTTTTATATTAACAGATAAAATTTTTTGTAAGTACTTTTTATAGTTGCACTTTTTTTGCTCCCAGATGCATTCATTAATTTAAAAAAATTTTCAAGGTACTTCTTTTTCTATTTTCGATGATCATCGGAGACAACTGAAAATCGAAAGGAAAGATAATAAATGTAATTGAGGCTGGATTATGTTTTTGTTGCTTTTAAGAAACTAACGCGTACCAATTTGAAAGGGACTGTCTGGGAATCAGTGAAGAAAAAAATATGTTTTTACAGGAAATAATAATAAAAAAATTTTGAAAAGTATGAATTATTATTTATTACGCACTTGAACACTTCATAAACGGATGCTTTATTTAAGCTAAAATTATCAAAAACAGACAAAATAATTTAAAAAATTTGTTCCTTGTAGATTTTAAATGCTCGAAGAGCAAAAAAAAGTAGTTTGAAGGTATTAAACTAAATTTTATGTCGCGACTTGTCATCAAATTAGCCAAATTAACTCAAAATATGACTTAATGCAAATTTAAGGTATTAATTAAAATTAAAATTGTTTAATAAATTTTTGTTTAACTGATATTGGTCGTTTTTTTGCATTCATAATTAATTGTTTCTCGAATTAATAAAACTTTTACCATTACTACAGTATCTGAAACAAAATGTTAAGCGCTGATTTTATTATTTTTACAATCATTGAAGTAATATTTTATTTATTTCATTTATCCATGTTGGTTTTATTAATTGCAAAAAGGCACACAACTTTCAAAGGATCTTTTTATAACATGTTCAGGGTCGTTATTTTCTCGGAACTAATGTGCTACATTATAGTAAGTAGAATTTTAACAGATGTTTCAGCAGTGGGGATATCCTAAATATTTGTATGATCAAACTTGGAATAAAATGAAAATTTCCATTTTGGATCAAGTAAAAATTCACATTTTGTCTTTGAATATTTTTGATTCGCAAAATCAAAATTTTTAATTGATCGTCAAGGACAAGTAAATGAATCAGCATGTGTTGGTTCCGACACTAAAAATTTCTGAACTTGGAATCAGTATATTCAAATCATTGTTTTCGACAAACTTAAACATAAAAACTCACCTGATTATATTCTTAAAAATCGGGAATCTTACAGTTTTTTTTGAATCAGAAAAGCCTGGAAGAATGAATAAATTTTCAGAAAATTCTTGATTTTTAAGGTTTTAAATTTTTTGGTTTGCACCTTGTTCGTTGTAAACCTGGCAATCATTTTGTTCGTCCCCGACAAATACCCTTTCAAATAAGATAGAAAAAATTTCTTTAAAATTTGCATATCCAAATTATATTATTAAAGTTTTTAGTTGTTGTTGTTTCAAAAAATTCCACTCTTACCATTTTTAATGGACTTTTATAAATCCGCTGATGTCTTTGGATATTTTTTAATCAACATTTTCATGTATTTTACGGTAGCCGAATTCCTTGGACATACTTTTATGGCATTTAATCGATTTACGCTAATTTGGTTTCCACTTTCCCACAAAGCAATTTGGTCCCGACATTGGTATACTGTAGTAATTTTAACTTTACCAATTTTACATTGGGCATGGAAAATTACGGAACCTGTAAAATTTGTTTATTTTTCTGAAACCAGTGTTAATTTGATGCTTGTAAATCAAAATATTTTGAGCACACATTTGCTTATTTCAACAATAATTTTTATTGTTACAACTTCCTTTGCAGCAGCAGCAAACATTTTATCCTTTGCCAAATTCTATTGTTTTAAACATTCAAATTTTTCTATGAATGTAAATGAAAAAAGTTTGTTGTGTAAGTTTATTTAGTTAAGACACGGATGATCCGAGGGCTTTTTTTTAAAGTCTTTGGTAGACTGATCTGGGCGGGATCAGTGAGTTATGAAATTCAAAAAACGTGCAAACTCACAAAATTTGAACATCTAAAATTTTATAACTAGGATGAAATTTTAAGTTACATTCTGAGGGTGTGACTGGGGTTAGGTATGTACATTTAAACAAATGTTCATTTTGGCTTTCATAAATCTCAACACGGACAGGGGGGACACGTTTTCAGCAGAACGAGAAAAGGAGATATGAGTCATGGGGTAAGAAGGGGGTTATAATAGTGCAGCCATTGATGTATGCGAAAAATTGTCTTCGAAGCCCAAGGCAGTCTTCTGGCTATATCCGAAAAAACGTTCTTTGCTGTAAAACATAGTAGAAATAGTTTATGCAAATTTTGTTTCGGCAGAAATAAAATTCTGAATACCATTTTCCTAACACTGAAAAAAAAACACTTACATAAATTGAGTTATTACATAAAATTTTGTAAGAAATCTGCACGTAAAATCTATGTAAAGCATTTTTTTACACTTTCGTACACTATCTGTACGAAAGTGTAAAAAAGTGCTTTACATAGCCTTTGCGTGCAGATTTCTTATGCATATGTAATAAAAATCGTATGTTTCAAAAACATAATGGGGTATTACATAAACGTAAGAAGAATTTGTACGTAAACGTAATGGAAGTTTTACAAAAACGTAATAGAAGTTGTACAAAAACGTAATAGAAGTTGTACAAAAACGTAAAACCCAGATTATGGCAAATAATCAACTACGACCGATAAAAACTTTTTTTGTCGGCGATTTGAGACATTTGCAACATTTTTGGTTTTTATGCAAATTTTTGCATCTACTCATCCCCAAAATCTTACCCCTACTAAACCCTATATCTATTATTTTAATCCCTAGCATAAAACACACAATTACAAAGTAAATTCAAAAAAAAAGATTTATTTAACAAGGTAACACAAAAACAAAAAAAAAACGGTTACAAATTACAAAATAGGAGAATAGGGTTCATGAACAGGAGCAAAATCACGATCAAGGAAGCCAATTGTAACAGATCTGCCGAAGGTATTGGTGGTCCAAAAATTGAACTTTTGAAGGGTTCTTTCGAAATTTGCAACATATTTAGCATGACTTCGGCGGAAATGAAGGCTCAAAAGGACATCAAGGATTGTATCATCACCAGGAGTCAAGGTAACGATGGTTGCACGAGAGTGATCATCAATGAGCATTTCTGAGAGGCGCTGAAAGAATGACATACATTTTACAAGTTTAAAAAGAAATACAAGTTTACCTTGACTTGAGCAGCAAAGGCTTTTCTTTTGCAGAAATCGGAGACGATGAGGTAAACCTTCTTGAAACAAGGACGGCAGACACGCTTGCGCATATAAAGGTCACCATAAAGAGCCATAACATTTTCAATCAAGGTTGAGTTGGAGGTAAGCCGGGAATCGAACCTGAAATGGAAACATAAGTATAAAACTTTTAAAATTGTATTGATAAAACTTACATGAATTCGGTGACATTTGGAGGAATAAATCTTGCAAAATCTCCAAGCCATCCACGACCAAGGTAGCGTTGATTCAAAACATTAAGGGTAGTAATATTGGTGAAGGCAGGAACAAGGCGTCGAAGTTCTTCAGGATGCAAGGTACCGGAAATCGAAACCAATGTCGTTGAGCGGGCGAATTCTGTCCAAAGATGCACATCAACATCGGTAACATGTTGTCGCTTGTTTGCAAAAACCAAGACAAGGTGACGGTAGGCTTTTCCTTCTCTTAAAAGATCAGCAAGGTCACCAGGATTTGGAGCGATATCGATTTCTTCACGGGTATCCATTTTTGCTGTTGTACGATCTGGACGGAAGGCTAATCTGTAAACTTTGGCGACGGCAGCGGTTGCTTTGAATCGTTCCATTTGTTGAAGGTCTTCATCAAAAAGGTGACCGTTGAGATGCAAGGTTCCAACAGGTTCTTTGTTTGGAGCATAGGCTGTCAAATCCTAAAAACAGTTAAAAATTATTTTTCAAAGTGATATCATTATCACATACCGTTGAAAAGGCCGAAGTTGAAGGTGTCGCAAACAAGGGTTGTACAGAACTGTAACTTGTTCGGGCAGCAGCAACTGTAGGTTGACTTGGAGCAGCAACAGGAGGAGGACTTGGAGCAGCAACAGGAGGATGACTAAGAGCAGCAACAGGAGGTTGACTTGTTGGAGCAACAGGAGGATGACTTGGAGCAGATATTAATATCTCAAAAAGCAAAAAATAACATAACAATAACAACATATTTGAAATCTTTTCCTTGATTTCAAATATGTTTTACTTGCATATTTTTGCATTGCATGGTTTTGCTGAGCTAAAAAAATTTGCATAAAGAATCAAATATTCGGGACAACTTCATTGCTGAAATATTTTCGATTATAATAAACATATAAAAAGTATATTTCAGTTGTTTCATTCATCACATTTTTGGCACAACTTTTGAGAATTTCTAACAATGTTGTTCGATTATTCTTTCTTAATAATGTGGGTGTTACTGCATTTTTTAATACTCTCCTTCCAATGTTATATGGAATATTTGCATGGTCTGGAAGTGTCTCCCTTATGGTTTTAAGGTTTGAAAAAAGTAACACTTTTTGGTTAAATTTAGATTTTATCGATTTTTAGCCAAACAACCCGGAGAGAATATTTTTCATATTTCTTTGGCACAACACCAAATGTGGTAGTTATTGTTTCTTCAGCACAAAAGGGAACTAAAATGAATAAAGATATCATACCTTTATCAAATGTTTAGTATTTTATACAGGTATAAAAAAATTTGTTAAGATTTTGATAATGTAAAAAAAAGTCGTAAAAAATGATGACAAATGTTTGTAAATGAATTCTGTTGAAAATTTCTGTGTCAAATTTGCCTTTTGCTCAATTTTTTGATCATCACCTTTTAGCAATGGTCATAAATATTCTGTTATTAAAATATGTTTTCTGCTGCACGAACATGGTTCTTCTCAATTTTTGTATACTCTAATTTTGTTTATTTTTTCGTCTTCTTTTAAATATTTCATTCCTTAAAAACAGTTGAATTAAAAATATCATTGTGAATTTAAATTCTGTCATTTGTGTTTATCTCATCATCCATATCTCAAAAATTTTACAGTAATAATTTTTTTTAAATAATGAAATTTTGTCTTGTAAAAAAGGAAAATGAGCCAAATCAAATGCACTGAAATTTTAATTTTAAAACAAAAAATTTGAAGCCGGAAACTTAACATTTTCAAAAAGTTTATATAGTCGAAATATTTTGCTTTGTTTCTAATTTTTAACGTTGGCGATTAAGCGATAATGTTTTTTGATTACGCAATAAAACTGAAAGTGAATTTACATTTTTTTGGTTGTGGTTACTTTCTTTTTTTTGATCTTTATTTTTTATATGTTTATAAAACCAGGTCAAATTAGTGTAGCTTGCATAACAAAAGCATAGGAAATCCTTCAATTTAAAATAAAGCCACCAACCTAAGAACGCATTTGCTTAACATTAAAAATAACAGTTTAATTTTTTACACAAGTTTTCTTTTCCTAAGCTAAACTTGTTTGCTCAGTGGTGTTTGACCCCATTGCCTTTGACCTCTTCACTTTTAATACATAATTAATACAACAGTCACGGGGACGAAGGCCCCAATTTGTTATGTATAAAAAGCAAACAATTTAATTCTAACTTATGTTAAATGCATTAAAAATTCAACAGTTTTAAACTAAATAATGCTTTGTCATGCAATTTGAATGAATTCAAATCAAATAAATTAGAATTTTATGTTGCTTTTGTTTCATTGATTTAAGATAATTCAAAGCAATAAACTTCAAATATTCAAAAACACGAAAATTTATTTCAACGAAAAAATTCAATTTCTTGCAAAAAAAAAATGCAAAGCATCTTTAGAAATATTTTTTCAAAGTTTATGAAAGAAAATTAAACACTTTTGCGCTTTTTTTGTTTTCTGTTTTTCATTTTTCGACGACAAATTTTTTTTCGTCAGCTTTTTTTTTATACAACTCCGGCAACATTTTGCACAAATAATATGTTTGTATCTCTTAATGCTTCAGTTTTGTTCATTTTTTTCATTTGAATATTTTATTCTAAAAAATTGCTCAATACTTTAACGAATATAACTGAAACCTGTTTTTTTACTCAGTTTTCTTATTCATTATCGACAACAACTTTTTTTAAAAAAATTGTTGAATTTAATGATTACTTCAATTTTGCTCATATTTTTTGAAATATTTTATTCTTGAAAAAATTGTTCTTAAGTTCTATCAGTTAAAAATAGTTTAAAATTAAAAGTACCTTTTCTAATTTCACTTTTCTTATTCTTAATCCCGCAGCACAACCCTTGATTATGCCTTGCCATTAATAAGTTTATTGAACATTGAATTAACATTTAAAAAAAAAACTTATTAGGATAATTTTTTCCATTTTTCAAAACAAAAGTCTGCCAATTAAAAATCCACTTTGATTTAATTAAATTAATAGAAAAAATCAAAAAAGATAGATGAGAATAGACTGGTAATTCTTCAGTTTATAAAGAAATTTTTTTTCGGAAATCAGTGAAATAGATTTTGGATAATTATTGGCATTTTCATTAACATGTTCTTTAAAAAATGTATTTAAAACATTTTGTTGAATGTTGATATATTTTACAAATTTGTTAGTTCACTTTTTATCAATGACATTGTTGAGATCTTTCCACTTTCTTTTCGTTGATAGTATTTTGTCCTAACACAATTGATAGCCTAAACTAAAAGCTCTCTTCTTCTCTTTTACTAGGTACATATTTTTTGAAATCATTCCAAATTTTGTGATACAATTTTGGCATTGTAAAATTTGATGTTTTCTATTAAAATATGTATCTCTTGTTAAAAGCAATGCATTTTTTATATGATTAAAATGCAAAATATTATATTTCAGCTAATGTTAGTGCACAAAAACTGAAACATTTTTTAATTAAATAATGGAAGTATATGAGTTGCATCACTTCAAGTGATTTGAGGGGAAACGAATCCGCAACAATTTTGTTTTTTCCATTGTTTTAAAACAAATAATTTAAAGGATACATAAAACATTTAAAAAAAATTATATTCTTGGAAAAAAAGGAGACGCAAAGCATACATGTAGCTTTTTCTTTGATATTTATGAAAGAAAGTTGAACATTTATTAGTTCTTTAAATTTTTGCTGTATTTTTCGTTGACAAAATCATTTTCGATATCTTTCACTATGATTGTTGTAACATAAACATTTCTTTGTTGAAATTATTTTCACAAGGCCAACAATATTTTGTGCAAAAAAATATATTTATGTTTTTGACACATAAAACACGGATATGAAAAAAGTTTTAGGCAGGGCCCCAAAAAAAGATGATTTCAAAAAAAATTTCACCCCTTTTTCGTCTACAGTTTTAAACCAATTTTAAAAAAATTTTTCACTTTTTTTTTCAACTTGAGTTTTTAATGAATTTTGAAAATTTCACTCAGACCATTTGCCCGAGTTGAGTTTTGGCCTTTTTCAGAATATTTTTTTCACTCATTTTTTTCCAAGTTTGGAAATTGACTGTTTTTTTAAAAATGTGTAATTTTTCAACATTTTCATAATTTATGTAATTTTTGAAGTTGAGAATGGTCCAACTTGAGATTTCACTGTTTTTTGAGAGTTCTCATTTTTTCCCAACCGTTGGTAATTTTCATTTTCCCAACCGTTGGTAATTTTCATTTTCCCAACCGTTGGTAATTTTCGTTTTCCCAACCGTTGGTAATTTTCATTTTCCCAACCGTTGGTAATTTTCGTTTTCCCAACCGTTGGTAATTTTTCGTTAAATCCGAGCAAAATATAAAAAGCCAGAGCTGAGGATTGAACCCAGGTCTCACAGTCCGGCGCACTATGAACTGCGCAATTAAGGCGTTGACTGCAGACCTCAACACAAAACTGTGTGGATCTCTACAAAGTCATAAACATTTTTTGAGGTCTGCAGTCAATGCCTCAATGGCGCAGTTGATAGTGCGCCGGACTGTGAGACCTGGGATCAATCCCCAGCTCTGGCTTTTTATATTTTGCTCGGATTTAACGAAAAATTACCAACGGTTGGGAAAATGAAAATTACCGACGGTTGGGAAAATGAAAATTACCAACGGTTGGGAAAATGAAAATTACCAACGGTTGGGAAAATGAAAATTACCAACGGTTGGGAAAATGAAAATTACCAACGGTTGGGAAAATGAAAATTACCAACGGTTGGGAAAATGAAAATTACCAACGGTTGGGAAAATGAAAATTACCAACGGTTGGGAAAAAATGAGAACTCTCAAAAAACAGTGAAATCTCAAGTTGGACCATTCTCAACTTCAAAAAAAACAACATTTTGAAAAATGTCGTCAACTTTTTCAAAGTTGGCAAAATTATGTAAAAAAATTCACTTCTTGAAAAAATTATACAAGTTTTCATGAAAACTCAACTCGGGCAAATGGCTTGAGCAAAATTTTCGAAAATCATTAAAAACTCAAGTTGGGCAAAGTCGACGAAAGAAATTTTTAAATTTTGTCAAAAACTGAAGGTGAACCATGAAAAAAAAGTTCAAATTCAGAAAATCCCGAAAAAAGATGAAACGTTGACGTTTGATTTTTTAAAAGAATTTTTTAGCCCCTGCCTAAAACTTTTTTCATATCCGTGTTTTAAAACTAAAACTTAGTATGTGCAGGCCCTAACACCTGCTGAGTCCCTAAAGCGATATACCCGTGAATATCTGATTAACCATAAATGGTTGACTTCTGAGAAGTAGCTGCCGTTTAACCTGGTTGCCATCCATGGAATTCGTTTTAACCTCGGATCCACCGAGCACCCGCCATCGCAAACCCAAGTGGCCGCAAGAGGAATCGAACCCGGGATCTTCCGGCTTCTATCCAACTGCGCAAACCACTGAGCTATTGGGGCGGCAATTTACATGTTTCAGTTGTGTACATTTTTTTTCTTTTTAATTTTTTATTCTGACCAATTTTTCAAGTTTTTAATGTACAGTTTGGAACAAAATTGTCTGATTTGTTTTGGAAGAGATAAAGCTGTAAAGCTTTTTTCTTACAGATTCCATCAGATTTTATAAAATTGAAAAGTAAATTCCCAGTTTTTTTTAGTTTTTTTTGTTTTTAGTTTCTCAATTTTTTCATTTTTAAACAAAAAGTTGTAATAAACAATTTGAAAAATTTTTTAAAAATTCAATTAATGGGGATTGTATCTGTAATAACTTTTATAATTCTACCAAATATTTTTTAAAGTTGTTAGTCTTGTTAAATTCAGAAAAATCACGTTTTTTAAATTTACAAATTATTAAAAAAGTGAGAAAAATGCTGGCAACGATCAATGTTTTCTGAAGAAATTTAAAAGTTTAGTTTTTGATGAAATTCATTTTATGTCTCCCATTTCGATAGATTTCAACAAACGATGATGAATCACAAAAATAAGAAGGAAAAGTCACAACACATGCTTGTGTTTTGTTTTCAACAAGTGGAATTTTTAAATTTCTTCCATGTTAAAAATGTGTAAAATTTTGTTTATTAGTGAAAACAAATATGACTTAAATTTGTTCAAAAATGGTGAAATAAATCTTGTGTATCATTTTTAATGGCACAATCCAATATTAGGGCCATTATTGGGCGTCATTTTTGTGTTTAATATTGTTTTGGATAATTTTTTCTTATTAAATTATTACAACAACGGAAGTGTACGGTTACGTTGTTTTAGAAAGCAAAAACCTGATCAGGGTCTTTTTATGTTTTTTTCTTGCCTGATCGTCAGGTTCTCGGAAACAGAAAAACGTTGAAGCTAGAAAAGCCGTATTCGTACACTTCCTTTGCAAAGATAAAATTCAAAAAAATTCAAAAACTTAAAACGTATTCCACCAATTTATTCTAAAATTTTGACAAAAATGGCACCGCCAAAAAATCGAATATTTTTTTATTTTACCTATGTTTTCGACCATGCTTAAGAAGCAGGGAAAAAATACTTTTAGGTCGAAATTCGGCAAAATGCCGTTTTTAGAGCATCGAGAATGCCAAAGTCGGCTTATTTTCTTACCTACGGTATATTCTCATCTGTTATCCGTTTTAGGTATAATTGCACCCATATAGGTTTTCGGGGTCGGGGAATCCGAATCTCGAGTCCGCGTTTCAAAATTTTCGCGTTAAGACCCATTTTTCGCACTTTCATCTCACATTTTGCCTAAAAAGTAGGTCAAAACATTTTTTTTCAGGCTAGTTCTTATCACCATCAGATTTCTCGTAGTTTTTTACCCCTTGGTGGGAATTATCATCAAATAACTTGTTCCGCCCGATGTTTTGCAAAATAATGAATATAGTCGACTTATAATTTCGAGAATTTCCATCACTTATGAAAAATCGAATTTTTATCCAATTATGCTAATTTCCCACCTGTATAGGTTTTCGACCATGGGGAATTCGATGGTAACCTTTATATTCGACAGAAAACACATTTTACAGGTGATATGCCCTCAGGGCATGATATAATATATCCGCTTAAATAAAAAATTCCCCTGACTTTATTTTTGTGTTTTAGGTGTTAAAAAGTGTTGATTATTGTTCACAAACAATGTTTTTATCAAAATCAAACTATGCTTTAATCATTTGGATGCTGAAACTATGTTTTCACAAGACTTAAAATAACTCCTGATGTTGGGGTATATGTGCAAATCTTGAAATTGCTTTAACGCGTTTATTTGACCTATATTTGCAAAACTGTGCTTTCAGAACATCATATATATGATTTCTGGCTATTTTTTATGTTATTTGTGTGTCTTTAAATGCAAGGTAATAGCATAATTCTAAACCATTTGATGTTAGTGAATTTTAGATATTGTAGATGGAAAAATATCAATGATTAGATTAGTGTGTTACGTTGAAAATAGTAAAAACAATATAAGTAAACAATTTTTGATAACTTTCAATGTTTCTAAGTATTATTTGCAAAGTTAGAGCGATTCCATATTTCATACATATACCCCAACATCAGGAGTTATTTTAAGTCTTGTGAAAACATAGTTTCAGCATCCAAATGATTAAAGCATAGTTTGATTTTGATAAAAACATTGTTTGTGAACAATAATCAACACTTTTTAACACCTAAAACACAAAAATAAAGTCAGGGGGAATTTTTTATTTAAGCGGATATATTATATCATGCCCTGAGGGCATATCACCTGTAAAATGTGTTTTCTGTCAAATATAAAGGTTACCATCGAATTCCCCATGGTCGAAAACCTATACAGGTGGGAAATTAGCATAATTGGATAAAAATTCGATTTTTCATAAGTGATGGAAATTCTCGAAATTATAAGTCGACTATATTCATTATTTTGCAAAACATCGGGCGGAACAAGTTATTTGATGATAATTCCCACCAAGGGGTAAAAAACTACGAGAAATCTGATGGTGATAAGAACTAGCCTGAAAAAAAATGTTTTGACCTACTTTTTAGGCAAAATGTGAGATGAAAGTGCGAAAAATGGGTCTTAACGCGAAAATTTTGAAACGCGGACTCGAGATTCGGATTCCCCGACCCCGAAAACCTATATGGGTGCAATTATACCTAAAACGGATAACAGATGAGAATATACCGTAGGTAAGAAAATAAGCCGACTTTGGCATTCTCGATGCTCTAAAAACGGCATTTTGCCGAATTTCGACCTAAAAGTATTTTTTCCCTGCTTCTTAAGCATGGTCGAAAACATAGGTAAAATAAAAATTTTTGACGGTGAAGGTCGTTTAAAAAGTTTTGGTGGAATACGTTTTAACCAAGGTACATTTCGAAATCTTTTGCATTTGTGTAAAGATTTCTGGGCTAAAATTTTTTTTAAATTTCAAGTTTTGCTCTTTTTTGTCTCCTTTTAAATAATTTATTGCAGAAAATAGTGATGTAAATAATCATTGCTTTTTCCGCAGCTGAAGGTGTTCTTAATATTTTTTTTTTTTTTAAATCACGAAACATGTTCATCGATATGTTTTCAATGGCACTGTTTCACAAAGGATCCAACCCCTTTAAAAATGGAAAGCCTTAAAACAACAGGAAGAAGACGATACTTTTATAAACATTTCGGCGAATTTAAAATGACTGCTTTTAAATAAAACTTTTTTATGCTATTTTTATTTATGAATATTTTGTTTTTTCCATCATTTTATAATTATCAAATTTAGTAAAAAAACAATTGACAAACATTTCTTCGAAAAATAAATATCAGAAAAAGAAAAACATGCTGAATCGATGCATTATAAAAAATGAGACAACTATTATTAATCTCATTTTAACAAATGTTAATAAAAGCAAGTCTCTTAAATTTATTAAATATAGTAAAAGATGTTTGTCATAAAAAACATATATATGGGTACATTACGTTTATCGAATTTACCTGACCTTTATTTTTTTATTGTTTTTTTTTACAATAACATTTTCAAAGTTTTAAATTAGAGATTTTTTTGATACTTATTGATTAAAAAATTGGTTCCCAATAATTCTCATATTAATAGTTTCATATTGTAAAAATTTTTTCTGATTATTAGATTTTTTAATATGTAAAAAATGAGTTTGAATCCGCGGAATATTGTTGATTTAGCCGCTCAACATTTTGTTTTATTGACTCCTGGAACTAGTACTTCTGCAGAAAATATTTGAGAACACGGGTTACATAGGCTTTACTACTTGACAGAGCCAAAAAATGCAATGCCGTTAAGTAATTGTTTTTGTGAGCCAGGAGGGGTCGTTTGTGAGCCAGGTACTGTAACTTTAAGTCCGTGTTAAATCTACAGTATGAGGATTCTGCAGCTAAATTTTTGCCACAATTATACCTTACACTTGGCGAGTAAATGGGCAAAATATGGAGCCTCAACTCCATCATTAGTTGGAGATGTCTACGGTGAGTATTTAAATTATTCTTACAAAATTCTGTATTTACAAATTCATTAATTTTTACAAACAATAAGGAAAATAATATAGATAAATTTTTAAATTTTAAACTGTAAAAACGGCTTCAACATTATCCTTCTTTCTTTAATAATGTACTGGCCAATTATAACTGCAGTTACAACGTCACCTATGCAGTTTAGGGAAATCCACTATTTTTTGCCACAATTAATAAATTGTAATAAATTGTTTATAAAATGTTGTGAACAATAAAAAATTCATAAATCTTAAAAAAGCTATAAAATTTGTGTGTTAAAAAACGATTATTTCAAATTCGATTTCTTTGGAAAACAACAATGTTTTTTAAAAAAAGCTTCATTTTTGTGGCTTAGCGGGTTACATCTCTTTGCCCTGTTTTAGGAATGTGATTGCTCATTTTAAAAAAAGTTTTGAAAGAAATTCGTTTTTTTGACGAAAAAAAGAAAACCTTCGTAATTTTGATTAAAAAACTAACTTTTGTGTTGAGACTAAACTACAGAAAAAATATTTGAAATACAAAGACTGAGAAAGGTTCGGTCCCTAAAAATTTTTGTTCCCGAATTTCTTGTCCCCGAATTTCTTGTCCTCGAAAATCAGTCGGCAAAAATTTCATCCCCAAAAAACTGATTCGCAAGAATTTGGCCACGTCAATACTAAAGCATCACTCCAAAGTATCATAGATTTTAATTCAGGATCTATTTTTAAATTATAACAATAATTGATATAAAAGATTCAAAACTTTTTGTTAATTCAAATCGTTAATTTAAATGTCTCTTTTTGTCAGTTGGGTGGTAGCAATGGTACTCCATTTTTTACTGAATTTAGTTTTCTCAATAAAAAAAGTTGCTTGTGTTGTGAACAAAAACCAAAAAGTATTACGTTTTAACCTTTTTTTATAAAAAGACTAAAAAAACAATTTTTAAAAGACAAATAATGCATGGGCAAACTTTAAAAAGCAAAAAAAAGTAAAAAAGTGTTAAACATTTTGTTTTATTTGATGATGGTCCCTCTAAATTTTTTCGACAAAGAAAAGGTTTTGTTCGGTTTCAACGGCCAAAAACCAATTTTTTGCATTTTTTTGCGAAAACAAAAAATGTGTTCTTTTATGTTTTCTTAAAAGTGAGAACTAAAAAATGTTTTTTTCGTCACTCAAAAAACTGCTTCCCTGTTTTTTTTTTCTTTTTTTAGAAAGGGATTCCCCCAAAAACAAAATTTATTTTTTTCACAAATGTTTGTCCTTCTCAGCTTTTTTTGCGATGTGCATCAACAACTCATTCTTCAATGCAAGGAAAAATAGAGAGAAAAAGAGAGAAAAAGAGGGAAGGAAAAATAAGAGAGAGGAAACACTTCTTTTTAAAAATCAAAAAGGAACAACTGCAAATAAAACACGTTCAAAAATTGGTAATAGTCTTTGGACTCAAAAATAACAAACAAAAACAATTTCTTTAAAAGTTGTTTGGTGTTTACAGCAAAAAAATATAAAAGAAAAAAAGGAGGAGCTTTGAAAAAACAGAAAAACAAAATAAAAGAAAGTCAAAGAGAACTTTTCCATACTATTTTTTTTCGTTGGCGGTCTTTTTTTCAAAAAATAAACGATTTTAAAAGGGATTATTCCAAGTTGACCCCCTCGGGGGGACTTCATCGAAAATATGTGGATAGTATAGATATGAAAGCCCCCAAGGAGTTTTTCCCCTTTCGTGTTTTTTTTTTAATTTACTGAATATTGACGTTGAAAAAATCTGTGACCCCAGGTCATAATTTTTTTTGGCCATGTTTAAATTATAGAAAACCCTAAGAGTTTAAAAACTCCTTGCGGGCTTTTATAATTATAGAAAAAGCGTCGATTCCACATATTCTCGATGAAATCCACCCCAAGGCATCATCTTAAATGATTCCTTGCTAAAATTATGAGTGTTTTTTTCCTATTATAACAATTTTTTGCGTTTTTGATGTACTTTTTAAATATTTTTTAGGCCAATAATAATTTGCATAATTTTTTAGTGTTCAATTAATTTACTTTTGTCAATATCAATCAAAAATGGTTCACGGTGAACAAGGCTTTGCCGCAATGGATAAAGAATGGGTTCAAGAAATGGGAAAATTGGGAGGTGAAGCTTCTCCAAAAAAACCCGTTGATCCAAATTATGTTCAACCTGAACAAGAAGATAAGGGTCCTGGCTTTGCATCGATGGATCCAGGATTGGTAAAGGAAATTGCAAGAAAAGGTGGAAAAACTCCCGAAAAACCAAATATTGACCCTGATTATGTTCAACCTGAGCAAGAAGATAAGGGTCCTGGCTTTGCATCAATGGATCCTGGATTAGTTAAAGAAATTGCAAGAAAAGGTGGAAAAACTCCTGAAAAGCCAAATGTTGATCCAACATATGTTCCTCCAAAAGATCAATAAAGTCCACAAAAAAATCTCATTTGCCTTTAATTGTAATCACTTCTGATCATCAGCATGTAAATCTCATATATCTCATATATATATATATTTTAATTGTTTCCTATGGAAAACATTGATGTTATTCACTATTAATCATTAACAAATCCCCCAAAATCCATTTTTCAACTTTCAAAATTTCGTTACATTGTTCTTTTAAACTTTGAATAATAAAATTTTGTAATGGAACTTTCAGTGATTATTTGTTGGTCTATACATTTAAAAATTGTGTCAATACAGTTAGGTACCGGCAGGGAACACTTTTTCCTTCTCTTTTTCTTTTCCTTTTTTTCGTTACAGTATGAAAAATTAAACTTTTATATAAACCTTAACTATTTATCCTACCAGACGTATTTTTTTACGCTGATTCCAAAAATGCAACTTTTGAAAAAGTTTTTTCACGAGTAAAGTGCCGAAAATGCCGTATTACTGTATTGCTACAAGGAAAAGTACCCGAGTTAAACCGAGTTAAGCTTAGTGACTTATACCATTCGATAGCTCTTAAAAAACTACACCTATGGTAAAAAGGAAAATCATGCGCTCTGATGCGCTGAATTATGGCATCAAACGCAGAGCTAGAATTTGACAAAAAATGAGGGAAAATCAAGAAGAAACAAAGCAAAAACCTTTTTTGGCAATGTGTTTTTTAACAGCATCCAATGAAAAGGAAAAGAAAAAAGTGTTCCTTTTTCTTTTTTTTCGACGAAAAATTTTAATTTAGTACAATTTTAAATCGTTATTTTCGGCATTTTAACTATTTTTAATAATTTTTTTAACTTTATTTTCAGCTTATTCAGGTCTGAAAGTAGTAGAAAACATACACTAAAAATTTTTATAAGCATTTTTATTTTTGACGTGCCGGTACCTAAATACAGTAATTAAAAGTGGTCAAATGTTTATCACAAAGTTCTTTGAGATGACTAGTTTGATAACCAAAACTATAATTAATTTTTAACAAACTTTACTGAAAATGAAATTTAAAAACAAAATTGGGCTGAAATGAGCAAAGAAATTGATATTACCTGAAAATAATAAGAAGAAAAACATGTTTAAAATTTTAAGCAAACATTTTTTGTTAATGTTTTGATAATTCGATAATTGGCTAAAATTTTTTTATTTTTATGAAAAGGTCATTTTGATACTTTAATTATTAATGGGTAAAAAAACAGGTTCATTGTAGACAATTTTTTCAAATTTTTGGAATTTAAAACAGCTTTTTTATTACAGTTTCAAAACATAAAACAAGAACTATATATGCAAAAACCATTTAATGAAAAAAAGACAAAATTTGACAATGTCTTTTGTAACAAATAAAACCCATTAAAAACTTATTTTTTGTTGCTAAAGCTTTAAATGTCGAACAAAAATTTTCAAAAACGGCTGCTTAAAATTCATTTTGATGTATCGGATTTAAAGAATGATTACAACACTGTAAATAATTAATCATTTTTAATTTTCTTGACACTATTTTGATATTCTGGGATCTGCTACATTGTTTTGTGAAAAAAGCAATTTTGGAAACTCTTGAAATGCGTTTGTGTGATGTAAAATGTCATGCTGAACAAGAATCAGCATGCCATGTTTGTTCAAATGGCGTCAAAAAAGTTACCCCCGCCAAAAACTGATCAAAAATACCTATATCACCAAAATTTTGAAAATTCAATCTGGTAGGATATTTTTATTTGGTGACCAAATTTTGTGAAATGCGTTTTTGCGATGTAAAATGTCATGCTGAACAAGAATCAGCATGCCTTGTTTGTTTAAACGGCGTCAAAAAAGTTACCCCCGCCAAAAACTGATCAAAAATACCTATATCACCTATATTTTGAAAATTCAATCTGGTAGGATATTTTTATTTGGTGACCGAATTTTGTGAAATGCGTTTTGGTGATGTAAAATGTCATGCTGAACAAGAATCAGCATGCCTTGTTTCTTCAAACGGCGTCAAAAAAGTTACCCCCGCCAAAAACTGATCAAAAATACCTATATCACCTATATTTTGAAAATTCAATCTGGTAGGATATTTTTATTTGGTGACCAAATTTTTTGAAATGCGTTTTGGTGATGTAAAATGTCATGCTGAACAAGAATCAGCATGCCTTGTTTGTTCAAATGGCGTAAAAAAAGTTCCCCCCGCCAAAAACTGATCAAAAATACCTATATCACCTAAATTTTGAAAATTCAATCTGGTAGGATATTTTTATTTGGTGACCAAATTTTATAAATTGCGTTTCTATGATGTAAAATGTCATGACGAACAAGAATCAGCATGCCTTGTTTGTTCAAATGGCGTCAAAAAAGTTACCCCCGCCAAAAACTGATCAAAAATACCTATATCACCTAAATTTTGAAAATTCAATCTGGTAGGATATTTTTATTTGGTGACCAAATTTTGTGAAATGCGTTTTGGTGATGTAAAATGTCATGCTGAACAAGAATCAGCATGCCTTGTTTGTTTAAACGGCGTCAAAAAAGTTACCCCCGCCAAAAACTGATCAAAAATACCTATATCACCTAAATTTTGAAAATTCAATCTGGTAGGATATTTTTATTTGGTGACCAAATTTTATAAATTGCGTTTCTATGATGTAAAATGTCATGACGAACAAGAATCAGCATGCCTTGTTTGTTCAAATGGCGTCAAAAAAGTTACCCCCGCCAAAAACTGATCAAAAATACCTATATCACCAAAATTTTGAAAATTCAATCTGGTAGGATATTTTTATTTGGTGACCAAATTTTATAAATTGCGTTTCTATGATGTAAAATGTCATGCTGAACAAGAATCAGCATGCCTTGTTTGTTTAAACGGCGTCAAAAAAGTTACCCCGCCAAAAACTGATCAAAAATACCTATATCACCTAAATTTTGAAAATTCAATCTGGTAGGATATTTTTATTTGGTGACCAAATTTTGTGAAATGCGTTTTCGTGATGTAAAATGTCATGCTGAACAAGAATCAGCATGCCTTGTTTGTTTAAATGGCGTCAAAAAAGTTACCCCCGCCAAAAACTGATCAAAAATACCTATATCACCTAAATTTTGAAAATTCAATCTGGTAGGATATTTTTATTTGGTGACCAAATTTTTTGAAATGCGTTTTGGTGATGTAAAATGTCATGCTGAACAAGAATCAGCATGCCTTGTTTGTTTAAATGGCGTCAAAAAAGTTACCCCCGCCAAAAACTGATCAAAAATACCTATATCACCAAAATTTTGAAAATTCAATTTGGTAGGATATTTTTATTTGGTGACCAAATTTTGTGAAATGCGTTTTGGTGATGTAAAATGTCATGTCGAACAAGAATCAGCATGCCTTGTTTGTTTAAACGGCGTCAAAAAAGTTACCCCCGCCAAAAACTGATCAAAAATACCTATATCACCAAAATTTTGAAAATTCAATCTGGTAGGATATTTTTATTTGGTGACCAAATTTTGTGAAATGCGTTTTGGTGATGTAAAATGTCATGCTGAACAAGAATCAGCATGCCTTGTTTGTTTAAACGGCGTCAAAAAAGTTACCCCCGCCAAAAACTGATCAAAAATACCTATATCACCAAAATTTTGAAAATTCAATCTGGTAGGATATTTTTATTTGGTGACCAAATTTTGTGAAATGCGTTTTGGTGATGTAAAATGTCATGCTGAACAAGAATCAGCATGCCTTGTTTGTTTAAACGGCGTCAAAAAAGTTACCCCCGCCAAAAACTGATCAAAAATACCTATATCACCTAAATTTTGAAAATTCAATCTGGTAGGATATTTTTATTTGGTGACCAAATTTTATAAATTGCGTTTCTATGATGTAAAATGTCATGTCGAACAAGAATCAGCATGCCTTGTTTGTTCAAATGGCGTCAAAAAAGTTACCCCCGCCAAAAACTGATCAAAAATACCTATATCACCTATATTTTGAAAATTCAATCTGGTAGGATATTTTTATTTGGTGACCAAATTTTGTGAAATGCGTTTTGGTGATGTAAAATGTCATGTCGAACAAGAATCAGCATGCCTTGTTTGTTCAAATGGCGTCAAAAAAGTTACCCCCGCCAAAAACTGATCAAAAATACCTATATCACCTATATTTTGAAAATTCAATCTGGTAGGATATTTTTATTTGGTAACCAAATTTTTTGAAATGCGTTTTGGTGATGTAAAATGTCATGACGAACAAGAATCAGCATGCCTTGTTTGTTCAAATGGCGTCAAAAAAGTTACCCCCGCCAGAAACTGATCAAAAATACCTATATCACCTAAATTTTGAAAATTCAATCTGGTAGGATATTTTTATTTGGTGACCAAATTTTTTAAAATGCGTTTTGGTGATGTAAAATGTCATGACGAACAAGAATCAGCATGCCTTGTTTGTTCAAATGGCGTCAAAAAAGTTACTCCCGCCAAAAACTGATCAAAAATACCTATATCACCTATATTTTGAAAACTCAATCTGGTAGGATATTTTTATTTGGTGACCAAATTTTTTGAAATGCGTTTTGGTGATGTAAAATGTCATGCTGAACAAGAATCAGCATGCCTTGTTTGTTTAAACGGCGTCAAAAAAGTTACCCCCGCCAAAAACTGATCAAAAATACCTATATCACCTATATTTTGAAAATTCAATCTGGTAGGATATTTTTATTTGGTGACCAAATTTTTTGAAATGCGTTTTGGTGATGTAAAATGTCATGCTGAACAAGAATCAGCATGCCTTGTTTGTTTAAACGGCGTCAAAAAAGTTACCCCCGCCAAAAACTGATCAAAAATACCTATATCACCTAAATTTTGAAAATTCAATCTGGTAGGATATTCTTATATGGTGACCAAATTTTATAAATTGCGTTTCTATGATGTAAAATGTCATGACGAACAAGAATCAGCATGCCTTGTTTGTTCAAATGGCGTCAAAAAAGTTACCCCCGCCAAAAACTGATCAAAAATACCTATATCACCTATATTTTGAAAATTCAATCTGGTAGGATATTTTTATTTGGTGACCAAATTTTGTGAAATGCGTTTTGGTGATGTAAAATGTCATGCTGAACAAGAATCAGCATGCCTTGTTTGTTCAAATGGCGTCAAAAAAGTTACCCCCGCCAAAAACTGATCAAAAATACCTATATCACCTAAATTTTGAAAATTCAATCTGGTAGGATATTTTTATTTGGTGACCAAATTTTGTGAAATGCGTTTTGGTGATGTAAAATGTCATGCTGAACAAGAATCAGCATGCCTTGTTTGTTTAAACGGCGTCAAAAAAGTTACCCCCGCGAAAAACCTATCAAAAATACCTATTTCACCTAAATTTTGAAAATTCAATCTGGTAGGATATTTTTATTTGGTGACCAAATTTTATAAAATGCGTTTCTATGATGTCAAATGTCATGCTGAACAAGAATCAGCATGCCTTGTTTGTTCAAATGGCGTCAAAAAAGTTACCCCCGCCAAAAACTGATCAAAAATACCTATATCACCTATATTTTGAAAATTCAATCTGGTAGGATATTTTTATGTGGTGACCAAATTTTGTGAAATGCGTTTTGGTGATGTAAAATGTCATGCTGAACAAGAATCAGCATGCCTTGTTTGTTCAAATGGCGTCAAAAAAGTTACCCCCGCCAAAAACTGATCAAAAATACCTATATCACCTATATTTTGAAAATTCAATCTGGTAGGATATTTTTATTTGGTGACCAAATTTTATAAAATGCGTTTCTATGATGTCAAATGTCATGCTGAACAAGAATCAGCATGCCTTGTTTGTTTAAACGGCGTCAAAAAAGTTACCCCCGCCAAAAACTGATCAAAAATACCTATATCACCTAAATTTTGAAAATTCAATCTGGTAGGATATTTTTTTTTGGTGACCAAATTTTGTGAAATGCGTTTTGGTGATGTAAAATGTCATGCTGAACAAGAATCAGCATGCCTTGTTTGTTCAAATGGCGTCAAAAAAGTTACCCCCGCCAAAAACTGATCAAAAATACCTATATCACCTATATTTTGAAAATTCAATCTGGTAGGATATTTTTATTTGGTGACCAAATTTTTTGAAATGCGTTTTGGTGATGTAAAATGTCATGCTGAACAAGAATCAGCATGCCTTGTTTGTTTAAACGGCGTCAAAAAAGTTACCCCCGCCAAAAACTGATCAAAAATACCTATATCACCTAAATTTTGAAAATTCAATCTGGTAGGATATTTTTATATGGTGACCAAATTTTATAAATTGCGTTTCTATGATGTAAAATGTCATGAAGAACAAGAATCAGCATGCCTTGTTTGTTCAAATGGCGTCAAAAAAGTTACCCCCGCCAAAAACTGATCAAAAATACCTATATCACCTATATTTTGAAAATTCAATCTGGTAGGATATTTTTATTTGGTGACCAAATTTTGTGAAATGCGTTTTGGTGATGTAAAATGTCATGCTGAACAAGAATCAGCATGCCTTGTTTGTTTAAACGGCGTCAAAAAAGTTACCCCCGCCAAAAACTGATCAAAAATACCTATATCACCTAAATTTTGAAAATTCAATCTGGTAGGATATTTTTATTTGGTGACCAAATTTTATGAAATGCGTTTTGGTGATGTAAAATGTCATGCTGAACAAGAATCAGCATGCCTTGTTTGTTTAAACGGCGTCAAAAAAGTTACCCCCGCCAAAAACTGATCAAAAATACCTATATCACCTATATTTTGAAAATTCAATCTGGTAGGATATTTTTATTTGGTGACCAAATTTTGTGAAATGCGTTTTGGTGATGTAAAATGTCATGCTGAACAAGAATCAGCATGCCTTGTTTGTTTAAACGGCGTCAAAAAAGTTACCCCCGCCAAAAACTGATCAAAAATACCTATATCACCTAAATTTTGAAAATTCAATCTGGTAGGATATTTTTATTTGGTGACCAAATTTTATGAAATGCGTTTTGGTGATGTAAAATGTCATGCTGAACAAGAATCAGCATGCCTTGTTTGTTTAAACGGCGTCAAAAAAGTTACCCCCGCCAAAAACTGATCAAAAATACCTATATCACCTAAATTTTGAAAATTCAATCTGGTAGAATATTTTTATTTGGTGACCAAATTTTATAAAATGCGTTTCTATGATGTCAAATGTCATGCTGAACAAGAATCAGCATGCCTTGTTTGTTCAAATGGCGTCAAAAAAGTTACCCCCGCCAAAAACTGATCAAAAATACCTATATCACCTATATTTTGAAAATTCAATCTGGTAGGATATTTTTATTTGGTGACCGAATTTTGTGAAATGCGTTTTGGTGATGTAAAATGTCATCCTGAACAAGAATCAGCATGCCTTGTTTCTTCAAACGGCGTAAAAAAAGTTACCCCCGCCAAAAACTGATCAAAAATACCTATATCACCTATATTTTGAAAATTCAATCTGGTAGGATATTTTTATTTTATGACCAAATTTTGTGAAATGCGTTTTTGTGATGTAAAATGTCATGCTGAACAAGAATCAGCATGCCTTGTTTGTTCAAATGGCGTCAAAAAAGTTACCCCCGCCAAAAACTGATCAAAAATACCTATATCACCTATATTTTGAAAATTCAATCTGGTAGGATATTTTTATTTGGTGACCAAATTTTGTGAAATGCGTTTTGGTGATGTAAAATGTCATGCTGAACAAGAATCAGCATGCCTTGTTTGTTCAAATGGCGTCAAAAAAATTACCCCCGCCAAAAACTGATCAAAAATACCTATATCACCTATATTTTGAAAATTCAATCTGGTAGGATATTTTTATTTGGTGACCAAATTTTGTGAAATGCGTTTTGGTGATGTAAAATGTCATGCTGAACAAGAATCAGCATGCCTTGTTTGTTCAAATGGCGTCAAAAAAGTTACCCCCGCCAAAAACTGATCAAAAATACCTATATCACCTATATTTTGAAAATTCAATCTGGTAGGATATTTTTATTTGGTGACCAAATTTTGTGAAATGCGTTTTGGTGATGTAAAATGTCATGCTGAACAAGAATCAGCATGCCTTGTTTGTTTAAACGGCGTCAAAAAAGTTACCCCCGCCAAAAACTGATCAAAAATACCTATATCACCTAAATTTTGAAAATTCAATCTGGTAGAATATTTTTATTTGGTGACCAAATTTTATAAAATGCGTTTCTATGATGTCAAATGTCATGCTGAACAAGAATCAGCATGCCTTGTTTGTTCAAATGGCGTCAAAAAAGTTACCCCCGCCAAAAACTGATCAAAAATACCTATATCACCTATATTTTGAAAATTCAATCTGGTAGGATATTTTTATTTGGTGACCGAATTTTGTGAAATGCGTTTTGGTGATGTAAAATGTCATGCTGAACAAGAATCAGCATGCCTTGTTTCTTCAAACGGCGTAAAAAAAGTTACCCCCGCCAAAAACTGATCAAAAATACCTATATCACCTATATTTTGAAAATTCAATCTGGTAGGATATTTTTATTTTATGACCAAATTTTGTGAAATGCGTTTTTGTGATGTAAAATGTCATGCTGAACAAGAATCAGCATGCCTTGTTTGTTCAAATGGCGTCAAAAAAGTTACCCCCGCCAAAAACTGATCAAAAATACCTATATCATCTAAATTTTGAAAATTCAATCTGGTAGAATATTTTTATTTGGTGACCAAATTTTGTGAAATGCGTTTTTGTGATGTAAAATGTCATCCTGAACAAGAATCAGCATGCCATGTTTGTTCAAATGGCGTCAAAAAAGTTACCCCCGCCAAAAACTGATCAAAAATACCTATATCATCTAAATTTTGAAAATTCAATCTGGTAGGATATTTTTATTTGGTGACCAAATTTTGTGAAATGCGTTTTTGTGATGTAAAATGTCATCCTGAACAAGAATCAGCATGCCATGTTTGTTCAAATGGCGTCAAAAAAGTTACCCCCGCCAAAAACTGATCAAAAATACCTATATCATCTAAATTTTGAAAATTCAATCTGGTAGAATATTTTTATTTGGTGACCAAATTTTGTGAAATGCGTTTTTGTGATGTAAAATGTCATCCTGAACAAGAATCAGCATGCCATGTTTGTTCAAATGGCGTCAAAAAAGTTACCCCCGCCAAAAACTGATCAAAAATACCTATATCATCTAAATTTTGAAAATTCAATCTGGTAGGATATTTTTATTTGGTGACCAAATTTTGTGAAATGCGTTTTTGTGATGTAAAATGTCATCCTGAACAAGAATCAGCATGCCATGTTTGTTCAAATGGCGTCAAAAAAGTTACCCCCGCCAAAAACTGATCAAAAATACCTATATCATCTAAATTTTGAAAATTCAATCTGGTAGAATATTTTTATTTGGTGACCAAATTTTGTGAAATGCGTTTTTGTGATGTAAAATGTCATGCTGAACAAGAATCAGCTTACCTTGTTTGTTCAAATGGCGTCAAAAAAGTTACCCCCGCCAAAAACTGATCAAAAATACCTATATCATCTAAATTTTGAAAATTCAATCTGGTAGGATATTTTTATTTGGTGACCAAATTTTGTGAAATGCGTTTTTGTGATGTAAAATGTCATGCTGAACAAGAATCAGTATGCCTTGTTTGTTCAAATGGCGTCAAAAAAGTTACCCCCGCAAAAAACTGATCAAAAATACCTATATCATCTAAATTTTGAAAATTCAATCTGGTAGGATATTTTTATTTTATGACCAAATTTTGTGAAATGCGTTTTTATGATGTAAAATGTCATGCTGAACAAGAATCAGCATGCCTTGTTTGTTCAAATGGCGTCAAAAAAGTTACCCCCGCCAAAAACTGATCAAAAATACCTATATCTTCTAAATTTTGAAAATTCAATCTGGTAGGATATTTTTATTTGGTGACCAAATTTTGTGAAATGCGTTTTTGTGATGTAAAATGTCATGCTGAACAAGAATCAGTATGCCTTGTTTGTTCAAATGGCGTCAAAAAAGTTACCCCCGCAAAAAACTGATCAAAAATACCTATATCACCTATATTTTGAAAATTCAATCTGGTAGGATATTTTTATTTGGTGACCAAATTTTGTGAAATGCGTTTTTGCGATGTAAAATGTCATGCTGAACAAGAATCAGCATGCCTTGTTTGTTCAAACGGCGTCAAAAAAGTTACCCCCGCCAAAAACTGATCAAAAATACCTATATCATCTAAATTTTGAAAATTCAATCTGGTAGTAATTAATAATTTTTAAATAATGATGAAATCGTCAATTACGATTTCATCATTATTTAAAAATAATTTTTTATCACAATTTTCTTTTAAAACAAAAAAGTACATCAAAAGATTCAAAAAAGCTAAAAAAGAGTAGAATAAAATGTATCAATGAAAGATGTATTAAAAACTTTTTTGTTCATTTTCTTTCGATTTCATTCTAGAACAAATGAGTTGCACTCTTATGATCCCTTTTGCAAAAAAAAGTCCACCTTTAAAAAATAGCAAAACATTTTTTTTCAAAATGCTGTTTCTGTCAAAACGAATGTAAAAAGCTTGAGTTGGGAGTAAATATTATATTAGCTCCCCCGGCCGGGGCTGATTGACTTCAAATAGCAAACGTTAAAAAGAAAGAAGAGAAGAAGTGAAGTGATAAAATGTTAGCGATCTATATTGTTTATACAAAAAAGATAAAGAAAAGATATATCACAATAAAAAAAGAATGCTTTCGTTGAAATGCAACGGAAGTAAAAAAATCGTGATTTGTTGTAACAGTGACAAATCTCAACAGTTTTAAAATTTTCAATTCATTTTTTTTAAATGGATCTAAATATTTTGCGTTGAAATAACGAAATTTTTTATGTGATTAATGTTTGAGATATTTTGATCGCTTTTAAAAACCATAAAAAAAGGAATTCTAAACTAAAAGTCCGATTTGTTTTGAATTAGACAAAATGCATTTTATTTCTTATGAAACATTAATAAAATATTAAAAAGAAAACAAAAATAAACAAAACTTCATTTTTTTGCACTGAATTCGAAGATAAAACCATCGAAAAACTTATTTGTGAAACATCTGTCTTGGTCAGCTATATTTTTTTTCAGTTTTATTAAATTTTTTATGAATATTTAATAATAAAATTTAAAAAATAATGATATGGAATATATCGAATACAAAAATTGAACTAAAAAAACAAGCCTATTGTATATGTTTATGATCCAGCCACTCATTAAAAATGGTAAAAAACTGTTTTTATATACGTTTTTACAAAAAAATGGGTGTTCTAAATTTAGAAAACTGCAAAATTAAAAATGGCGTTTAACATCTATTGTGCAAGCCTGGGCATTTCTTTCCTTTCATCAATTGAATGGAGAGCGCACGCCTCCATGGCAATGGAGCTTCTTCTTAATTAATGGATTACTATTTTTTACATACATTGTTTTCTTTTCATAAGCTTAAAAATGATATTCAACTTTCCTCTGTTCTCCATTCAAATTGAGAAAAAAATCTCCATTCCTTCGTTCTCTTTGGCGAAGTATTCCTTCTCCGTTTCCCTCCTTCCTTTCAAAAAGTTAGCTTCCATGCCCAGGCTTGTGTTGTGATTTTTCGGTCTTATTTTTACGATTCATCATTTTTTGATGAAATCTGCTGAAATAGGAGACATAAAATAAAGTTTAGCAAAAAAAACTTGTTTTTTTCTTTGAAAATTATTGATTATTGCTGTTTTTTTTCAATGAATATTTTATAAATTCTTCGAATAACAGATTTCGTTGATCTTATCATAGCTAATTAATTTTAATGGAAAAACAAAACCTGATGAAATTGTAAAAGCCTTGTTTTGAACCCATTGGTTAATGATACATTAGTTATTAAAAATTAAAAAAATTCTTTATTACAAGGGCCTCACTAAACGGTGGATGGACGGGTCCAGTGGAGTGGACGTCTAAACGGTGGATGGATTGCTAAACGGTGGACGGATTGCTAAACGGTGGATGGATTTTTTTGATTTTTGGGTTAAAAAAAATTCAAGTTTTTTTGTTTCTACCGTACTCTCATCAGAATCCTTCCGGATTCTTCCTCCCAAAAATTGCAGATTAAAAAAATGAGAGTACGGTAGAAACAAAAAAACATGAATTTTTTTTAACCCAAAAATCAAAAAAATCCATCCACCGTTTAGCAATCCGTCCACCGTTTAGACGTCCACTCCACTGGACCCGTCCATCCACCGTTTAGTGTGGCCCTTATTACAATCCATTGTTGAATGAATAAAAAACATAAATTTCCAAAAAATATTGCCTCTAAATCCGAAATTATTAATTTCTAAAAATACAAAGAAAAATTATTAATTACCAGATCACAATTCTCTCTTTTCTTTCAGCAATGAAACAATCAGAAAGTGCAAAAATGGAAGACATGAAACATTTTTTAACCTTTTGTCTTGATTTCGAAATTCAGTCATTTTTGTTCCTTCAACAAATGTATAACAGAAATTTCTTTATTTTTTAATAATAAACGTCATAAACTTGATCCCTTGTACGAAAGACTTTATTTTGTCTTTGTCAAGTTTTGTTGTTTCATATAATTTTTGTGATATATGAATTAAACTATGTGCTTTTTTAAAAATATTAAAATAAATATTCAAAAAGAGAAAAATCTAAGCTCAATCATTCGAAATTGGAGTTTGGAATGATTTTAAAGTTTTCTGACGGCCATTCCGATTTTGGTTCTTTAAATTCCATAAATGTGAGACAAAAAAAGGAGAGAAAAGACATTAAAGGAAAAAAAGGATGCGATAACCATCTGTTTTTCGTTTATTCATTATATCGGAGAAGATGACGAAATAGACGTACATTTCATACCTTCTTCGGCTACGGTTTTTTCCACAAAAAAATAAATATTGACTATTTTTTTAAAAAATTTCACATTTTCTTTTTTGCGACCCTTTAATTTTTTATGTGGAAAAATAACTTTCTTTTTTGGAATATTTTAAGTTTCTCGCTGTAAATTGTAATTTTTAAAGCAACAAATAAAATTTTATTTTTGTACTTCACTTTTCAAACTGAACATATTGGAAATAAAGCGTAAAACTCAATATTAAAAAGTACCAAAAAAATACCAAAAAAGTAATCAAAAAACCAGAACAAACAGATCCAAAGCAAATAAAAGTTCCTGTTTAAATTTAACTAATTTTTTTAACGTGAAAAAAATTATTAAAACTAATTTGTAAGCTTTAAATATCCTAAGTTTCCCATTTCTGCGTATTTCATCACACAATTGTGGAACATAATCAATAAAATAACAGAAGTTTAATTCAATTTTTTAATTCAATTGGATTTAATTTGTGATATAAGGATGTTTTTAGAGCGTAAAATGTTCGATTCCATTTGAAAAATTAAAATATTTAAATTCTTTATCAAAATGTCAAAAAACATTTCTTAATATCTTAAATAATGAACTAAGTCAATATTTGAGCCACAATACTTTTCGTTACTAACTTATCAGTTTTGTAAAGAACAACAAAATGCTTTTATAATTTATGAAAACGTAAAATATTTAAAAAAGCATACAACGAGCATTTTATAAAAAAAGTGGAATAGATTACACTTTTTTCACTAAAAATACTCTCATTTTTATAGATTTCATCAGATGATCGCAAGGAAAAAATACATAAAAAATGAATATTTGGCGCCAATATTTTTTAACCAAGTTTTTGGAGAAAAGAGGGAAAACAACATTCGAAAATTTAGTTTTTAGATTTTTAGTTAATTTTAAAAAATGCAGTTTGTAGGAAATTCAAAAAGAAAAACATCGTTGAAACATTTGTGCTTGTAAATGGTTATGAAAAAATGTGGACCTTCAGATTCATTAAAAAACAAGTGTAATTTAGATAACATTAAAAGTTATTAAATGTTAAAATGTGTTCAGCAATAATCGTTTTATCTTTTAATAATGATGATTTACAACGTAACCATCACCTGGATTTATGAGGTTCATGTGTGTGTTTTTGTTTTCGATGATAAAAAGAAGTTCAATTTAAATCGTTTTTTGCATAAACTGTGAAAAAATAAAATATAAAAAAGTAGAAAGAAAAAATATTTTTAAAAATTATTAGTTTCAAATTTGATAGTTTTTTTCGAATGCAACAAAAAATTCTTAGTGAAAAAAGTTTGTTTTTCGGGTTCGCGAGTTTAGAAAAAAGCTACATTTTTCTCTCTTCGGAATGCAGCAGCGAAATTTATTGTGATCCCTGAAATTTCGAAATAAATAAAAAAAGTATCTTGTTTCATTTCAACATTTCTTTTTCTCACAAATATCAAATTTTGGGTTTTCTTTTTTTCTACAGCAAATCCGTTGTGATCCCTTTTATGTAAAAGAAAAATGAATTATAATATTATCAGGATTTTTGCAAAGAAAAATATGTTTATTTAGTTTTGGAGATGGTTCAATTTTTTTTATTTATGTAAAAAAGGAAATAAATCTTGTTTTTAATATTTTGTTCTAAAACATGTACCATTTTTAAAAAATATGCACACTTTCGACAACTTATTTAAATCTTATCATTTGTGAATTTGCGATATATAAGCAATGGAACAATCAATACAAATTCAACAGTAATAATACAATTGAAAACAAAATTTTTACATTTTTATTGTTTTGGCCTTTTGATAAATTACAGTTTCAGTCTCAGTTAAAAAATTTTCTTAATGTTAATATCCTTGAATGCTTTTAAATTGTTTTAAATTTATATAACTGAAAATTAAATGAACGAAATACTCAAAAAGATTTTCTTTATTTTTTCGTGAAGGCTTAGCACTGAATAAAAAACAAACGTTGAGAAATGATTCAAATTTTTTGATTCGAATAACACTTGATTGGACGGCAAATTCTAGTGCATGATTTTGCCCAAAATTAAAACTGTGACCTACCTCAGGTTCACCACATTATTTTATAATAATGTGGTAAACGTTTTCGTCTTGGATTTGATTCAGAAACAACTTGAATGAATTAATATTACAGTTTTTTTGATTTTTTTGTCGTTGGAAAGATCATTTTTTTATCGTCATCGTTTCAACTGGCTCTGGTTGCACTTCTCATCTTTCGCAATATTTTTCACTAAAATATACACTGAAAAAATTGGTGACGCAAAATGGGTTTTTTTGTCACCGCACCGACGTTTAAACCTTATGTGGCCTTTTTGAAGACTCAATTTATGCCTTATTTTGCTTAGTTTGGAAAAATATGGACGATTTTGATCTTTATAAGATCGGCAAATGCCAAAATCGACCGGTGACAGTGACGAAAAAACCCAACTGCGTCACCGATTTTTTTCAGTGTATGTTTGTTTAGTTTTGAAGAAGGTTCAATTTTTTTTCATTGACGTAAAAAAAAGGATATTAATCTAGTTTTTAATATTTTATTCTAAAAATAAGCACACTTTTAAAAATATTCACAGTTTTTCCCACTTATTTAAATCTTGTTATTATGTTACTGATGCAATTTAAAAAGTTATTATTATATTGAAGGTTTAAACCTATTAAAATAAACATTTTTATTGTTTGAGTCCTTTTAGTAGTAACATTTTCTTTCTCCGTTTACAATTTTTTTTTAATGTCAATATATTTAAAAGCTTTGAAACATGTTTTTTAAACTAACAATACTGCAAATTTAATGTACAAAATATTCAAAAAGAATTTCTTTATTTTTTCGTGAAGGCTTAGCACTGAAAAGAAACAAACGTTGGGCGATGTTTCCAGTGCTGTGCTTTTTTATTTTTGGTGACTCCGACTCCGACTCTGACTCGCGAGTCGGAGTCGAATGAGTCGACTCAGAGTCGACTCGTGAGTCGAAAAGCGGCCTTTTTCCTTTGATCTTTGGAATTTATCGACTCCGACTCCGACTCTGACTCGCGAGTCGGAGTCGATAAATGAGTCGACTCATCGACTCGTGAGTCGGAGTCGCAACAGCACTGGATGTTTCAAATTTTTTGATTAACAAAAAAACATTTATGCGCAATAAAAAATGTGTTGTCCCAACCGACATTGCTTTGTTGTGCAACGTTTTTTTATGTTTATTCATTTTCTTAAATGTTTAAAATTTATAAACTTGGTGAAATATAAATTCTATGAAAAGGTCTTTGAGCGTTTTTAAATTTCGAAAATTCCATTCATTTTTTAAATATTTAAACATTTCAAATAAATTTTTTAGTTTTGCTTGTATTAGCATGTTTGTTTGTTTTTTGATGACAAGTTGACAATTTTTGTCATTGACAACGTTAAAATGCCAAAGGTCAAAAAAATTTTCTGAATTTGATACCCGACAAATTTTTTTTGATACTGGAAACTTACAATAAAGTTTTTTATGAAACTCGTTTTTTGATTCTATTGAACGACAGACAAATATGTAACACTGTGAACATCCTTTTCTGCAAAAAAAGCGCTTATAAAAAAAGCCAAACATATTTCGAAATGTTCTTTCTAAATTTTCAATTTATTATTTTAAATGAATCCAAATGTTTTGCGTTGAAATACAAAGTTTGTTATTTGATTAAATTTTTAAATATTTTGATCGCTTTTTAAAATCACAAAATAAGAAACTCTAAACAAAAAATTTAATTCCGATTTTGTTTCAAATTAGACATAATTCAATGAATTTCTATTACAACAACAGTAAATTATTAAAAAGAAAACAAAAATAAACAAAACTTCATTTCTTTTCTTTCACTGAATCGAAAATAAAGCCGCCGAAAAACTTATTTGTGAAACATCTGTCTTGGTCAGCTATATTTTTTGTCAGTTTTATTAAATTTTTTATGAATATTTTATAATAAAATTTAAAAAATAATGATTTGGAATATATAGAAAACAAAAAATTTTAAAAAAAATTGATTACTTTCAATATCAAAATCATATTGAAAGGAATGCCTTGCTAAAACGGTTATGAAAAAATGCTCTGATTTCCTAATTCGATAACATAAAAAACTATTAAATGTAAAACTGTGTTCAGGAAAAACTGTTTTATATTTTAATAACGGAATTTTGTAAATTCCCATATAATATGCATTAATAAAATCATACTCGTATGTTGTGTTTTTGCTTTCGATATAAAACTAAGTTAAATATACTACTATGGAAACATAAAATATTTAAAAATATAAAAAAAGTAGCGAGAAACAATATGTTTAAAAACTATTTGTTACGAATGTGCCCATTTTTTCGAATACAACAAAAAAAATCAGTTCAAAAATTTGTTTTTCGAGTTTGCGAGTTTTAGAAAGAAAGCCACTTTTTTCTTTTTTTCGAATCGCAGCAGCGTTTAACATCTGTTGCTTTTTTCCCGTCTTATTTGTACTATTCATCATTTTTTGATGAAATCTGACAAAATGGGAGACAAAATTGAAGTTTAGCATAATAAACTTTCTTTTTTTTTTGAAAAATAATGATTATTGCTATTTTTTCTCTTTGAATATTTTGTAAATTTTTCTAAAAACAGATTACGTTGATCTTATCATAACTAAAAACTTTGGATGGAAAAAAAAACTTGATAAAATTGTTTAAGGCGTCCTTCACAAGATCATAAAATTCATTAATTGTTTAAAGGGCGGGTCGCACTTAGTACGACTTGTTTTCTTATGAAAGTTATTGAAAATCAGGGAAATTCGTTGTTTTTTATGACTGAAAAAAATTTTTTTTCATTCTCTTTTGTTTCTCAATGGTAAACAATAAAAGAACAACGAATTTTCCTGATTTTCAATTACTTTCATAAACAAAAAAATTTGTACTAACCGTAGACATACTCAACGAACGCCGGGATTGGGGCTTCACATTTTGCCCATAAACTCGTCTAGTAGACTTTCAAGTCACTCAAAAAGTAGGTTAAAGTTGAGATAAAAACCTGAAACTTTCACAGTATGTTCCCCTGGCATAGTAGAACAATGTCCAATAGTTAGTTTTACTTAATCCGGCATTTTGGATTTTTGGATATATGAAATCCACCCAGATCCCCTGAGGGGGTTTTGACGGTAGGCAAAGTTTGAAACGATCTTCTAAAATCCCAATAATCTCGTATGCAAAAAATGAATTCTCTAACATCACTTTGAAAAATCGACTTGGGAATGAGCATTCCCATTTGAAAAAAAATGAGTTATAATTGTGGCAAAAAATTAGCTGCGGAATCCTCATCCTGTGACTTTACCAGGGACGCAAAGTTACTGTAATACAGTTATCCACAATGTGACATCCACACCTTTCATTTGCATATTCTGCAAATTTTAGAAGCTAAAACGTTTCAAATCTTTCAAATTCGGATTCAGCATGCCCGAAAACCTATAAATCCAGGAAATAGGGCCAATAAATCAGAACTTTTTAGAAATCTAAACAAATGCACGGAAAAGTCGACCTGTGGGTGTAAATAAAGGTAGTTCATATCACTCTTTTTTTCCCACATTTTTTCCAATAGCTCTGGCGAAAAATTTAAGGCTGTTTCAAAAAAAAGGAAATGTAAGAAAAATTTGATAGAGAAATTCCGACATTTCTTTACATTTTTTCATGTATCTATTTTGGTGCATTTTATTCCCTTACATTTTTTCCCTATGGCTGTGGCCCCAACACTTTTTTGATTTCATTCTCACAAAAACTTATGTTTGGTTTAAACGATGGTTTTTTTACTTTTTTTATCTTTTTCTATATATTTTATTGAATTGTTCGGTTTTATTAAATAAAAATAGTTCATGAAAAAAAAAAGTTGATATGTTTCAGTATGTGATAACACCAACAAGAAGACGAACAAAAAAAAGCACATTTTTGATTGTTATTAAGTTTTCAAAATATTCACAAAAACTTGTCATGGCTTTGATGGAGATTCCTTTACATGATTGATCGGTGAGAAGAAGAAAGATAAAAGTAAAGAATTTAATAGATGTAAATTGTAATAATCAAATATTTGGTTTTTCTAATGAAAAAAAGGAAATTTTTTGTCTTTCAATAAGGAACAAAAACTGTAATATTAATTGTTTCTAAATCATTTTTATAAAATAATGTGGTGAACCTGGGGTAGGTAACAGTTTTTAGATTTTTTGATAAACAAGAAATAATCAAATTTTTTTTCAACATAAACGTATGAAAAACAGGGGAAAATAAAATATTCACAATTATTTTGTAAAAACAGTGCAGCAGAAAAACCATATTTTATTCAACAGCGACTATTTCAACCAAAAAAATTATTTTCGTTAACTAAAAATGTGGAACTGACATTTCTTTTTTCTTGTATGGTTTTTTAAGATGAGATGTTTTCAAAATGCAGACAACGCGAAAAAATTCTGTGAATCATCATATTCAAGAGTGTAATTGTGAAATACACACCCGAACAAAAAACACAAAAATGTGAATGATTTTGTTCTTTCAAAAAATCTAAAAAAACTGTGACCTACCCCAGGTTCACCACATTATTTTATAATAATGTGGTGAACGTTGTCGTCTAGGTTTTGATTCAGAAACAACTTGAATGAATTAATATTACAGTTTTTGTTCCTTACTGAAAAAATTTATAGCTGACAATACAAAATATTCAAAACGTATAAATAAATTTGTCATTTTGGCGACAATTTTAATATTTTCAAATTTGAAGTGGAATTAATAGAAACACAAAAAATCTTTTTTTTAAGACGCACTTGGTGTAGTTCAGATATGTGGAGTTGGGGGCTAATATTTGTTGCCAACAAACTTCAGCCTGTTTGTGGTCGATTCCATACCAAAATATTGAAATCGGGAAAAGTGACTTTTTTTCGATACCCAAAAACTTAAACGCTTTTACTAGTAAATAGCAAGTAACTATTTATACACGTAAGTTTTAAAATGTTGTTTTTCGCTATAAATCAATAAACATAGTCCAGACGAATACTGTAAAATACATTTTAAGCGTTTATGACCAATTTGGATACTTTAACATTGAAATGAATTTCATCACGTGTTAAGTATACTTACTAACATACGAAAATTATGGCTGCTTAAAAACCGATTTTCTCAGATTTCAATATTTTGGTATGGAATCGACCACAAACAGGCTGAAGTTTGTTGGCAACAAATATTAGCCCCCAACTCCACATATCTGAACTACACCAATACGTCAAAGCTAGTCAAAAACGTATAAAAATCTGCAAAAGTTTTTTCAACGCGCTGGATTTCTCGAAGCGAAAGTCCCCCAAAGTCATACTAAGTGGGACCGACGAGAGTGAGCCAAGGTCTACCAAACCCCATTACCACAAGTCTTCAGCTGCCCCAGGACTGGAGAAGAAGTGATCTGAAAAACACCCCAAAAATGGGTGTTTTTTTAATTTTGAACTTCTGCAACTCTCGAAGCGAAAGTACCGTAACCATGATACTGTAGGGTCAAGTACCTCTTCCCACCAAGTCCCTGTTGGTACCAACCATAGGTCATGGCAGCCCCTCTTGCTTGTTTAAAAAAAGAATTATACTTTTTTTTTAACACCCTGTATTTGAATAAAATATATTTTTTGTGCTCGCTAAAAAAAAGAATTATCAGACATTGCTTATTTTTCTATGGCTTTTTTTGTATGTGTCGTTTTAAGGGCTTGTTTGTAATGAAAGAAATACCTTCAAGGGACCATCAAGATATGACTTCAGGTAGAGAGAGAAGGTAGTGTTTTATGAATGACACCGCTTCGAAGTTGCGGCAAAGATTAAAGGAATTGTAAGATTGATAGGGTGAAATAACAAAATGATGATTTCTGTATAATGTCATCTGTGGATTATTGCCTGACATAAAAAAACATTATAAATCCTTAACTCTGGTTTAAATTGAATTAATTTTAGTAATGTGAAAATCATTTAAACGAAGTCGTAAGCTCTAAATATCTTTAGTTTCCCATTTCGGATAATATCATCAGGCAATTGTGACACATAAAAAATGAACCAACTGAAATTAATACCATTGTTTTGATTCGTCATTTTAGAAATGAGAACACATTTTTATATGGCCAAAAAATATTTATAGAACGTAAAATGTTTGATTCCCTGTGAAAAACTAAAACCTTTTTACTCTTTTTCAAAATGTAAATAAAAAATTTTTTAATATTTTAAATAATGAACTAAGTCAATATTTAAGCCACAATACTTTGTGTTTTAATTTCATCAGTTTTGCAAAGAACAATAAAATGATTTTGTTATTTATTAAAAACATAAAATATTCAAATTTAAGCTTACACCAGGCATTTTTTTAAAAAAGTGTAATAAAAATTCTTAAGTCTCTCATTTTGACAAATTTCATCACAGGATCGCAAGGAAAAAATATGTACATAAACAAATAAATATTTTGGCGCCATATTTTTTAAATTTTATTTTTGGAGAGAAAAAGCAAAATCAACATTTGAAAATTTGGTTTTTAGTTTTTTAATTAATTTTATAAAATGCAATTTGTAGAAAATTCAAAAAGAAATACATGGTTGAACATTTGTGCTTGTCAATGCAAAAAGTAATGTAGTTTTATGAGTAGCATTTTTGTGTAACAAAACATTCAACAATAGATACCTTTATACTGAGGTAAAAATGGTTGTTTAAAAATGTGGACCTTCTGATTCATTAAAAAAACAATTGTAATTTCAATAACATTAAAAAGTATTAAATTTAAAAATGTGTACAGCCAATACCGTTTTATATTTTAATAGCGTCTTTCCTTCAAAATATGACGCATTAACAGAATCATACCCGTTTGTTGTGTTCTTGTTTACGATGAAAAAAAAGTAAAATATAAATTGTTTTTGTATAAACTGTTGAAAAATAAAATATTTAAAAATATAAAAAGTAACAAGAAAGAATATTTTTAAAAATTATTTGTTCTTAATTTGCTTATTTGCTGGTTTTTTTGAATGCAACAAACAAAATCATGTAAAAAAATTTGTTATTCCGGTTAGCGAGTTTTAAAAGAAAGTCACTTTTTTCTTTTTTTTATTTTTGAATCGCAGAGAGCGGAGTTTGTTGTGATCCTTGAAATTTCGAATAAATAAAAAAGCATTGTGTTTCATTTCAACATTTCTTTTTCTCACAAATATCAAATTTTGGGTTTTCCTTATTCTATATCAAAATCCATTGTGATTTTGTAGAAGAAAAATGAATTATAATATTATTTTGCTTTTTTCAAAATCTTTTTTATTTTAATACCCGTAAGGTGGCATTTTGTTGTGATTAATGTGCAAAAAATTTCAATCATTTTTAAGGAAAAGTTCAATCATAAAAAATATTTTTCATTTAAATAATGCTGTAGGAATGTTTTTCCAGAGAAGTAATATGAGCGTCAGAATTTTTTCAGTAAAAAATATGAAAAAATTTTTGACATTAAAGAACCCAAAATATTCCAAAAAAAACGAAAGTTCAACATTTTGCATTTTTTGGCAAAAAAAGAAAATTGAAATATATTTTAAAAAAATTTTTTTGAAGTATACGGACAAAAAATGGATATTCTTTGATTTTTAAATTATTGTTTTTTTTTTCGTTCACAAAATCGTTTTTCTTTGCCAACAATTTTTCCAATGGCTCTGGCCAAAAATTTACAGTTGTTGCAAAACAAGGAAATGCAAAAAAAAGTTTTTGAAAGAGAAATTGCGATATTTCTTTACACTATTTTTGTGTGTCTCTTTCATTGCAAAAATTATTTTTTTCGTTGACATTCATATATTTGGTTTTTTTCATGAAAAAAAGAATACATTTAGTAATTGCAAAAATCTGTGCAATAATTAGGATTTTAATTTTAAAAATGCCAATTTCGATGATATTTTTTTCCACCATTTTTGATTAACAAGAAATAATTAAATATTTTTAAACGTAAACGTACAAAAAGTCTGGAAAAATAAAATATTCAAAATTATTTTAAAAAAAGTGCAGCAGAAAACCCATATTTTATTCAACAGTGATTATTTCAACCAAAAAAAACTATTTTCTTTAACTAAAATGGTGGAACTGACATTTCTTTTTTTAGCAAAGTTTTTTTGAGACGAGTTGTTTTCAAAATGCAGAAAACGCGGAAAAATTCTGTGAATCATCATATTCGAAAGTGTAATTGGGAAATACACACCCGAACAGAAAATAAAAACAAAAATGTGACTGAAATTGGTCTTTCAAAAATATAAAAAATATCACAACGAAATGAAAAAAAATACACTATTCAAGTTTAAGTGTTGTTGTAGTACCGTGTATGAAATGCAAATAATTCTATTACAATTTTTTTTTTCAAATTCATCCTTGATTTTAATTTTTTATGAATGTTTCAAACAATCATTTGATTCAGATACAACTTGAATGAATGAATATTACGGTTTTTAATTATTCTTAAAAAACAAAAAATTTCTAGCTGACAATCTAAAATATTCAAATCGTATAAATAAAGTTTCCTTAATGGCGACAATTTATAACACATAAATTTTGAGTTGTGGCATAAAATAGAAACGCAAAATATTTTTCAAAGCATTTTTGTGAAATTTGAGCGTATGCTGCTTTTTTTCTGCCTTTTTGTCGTTGAAATTATCATTTTTTCATCGACATTGTTGGCTCTGGTAGCACTTTGAATTATTCGCAAAATTTTTTGCTAAAAAATATGTTTGTTTGGTTTCGATGACGGTTCAATTTTTTTTACGACACATTTACGAAAAAAGGATATTAATCTTGTTTTTATAATATTTTGTTGCAAAAATATGTACAATTCTTAGAAATATGCACAGTTTCCATAATTTATATAAATCTTATCATTTGGGAATTTGTGATATATTATTGCAGTAGGAATTATTTTCACAATGCTATCAGTAATAAATTGAAAACAAAATTTTATTTATTGTTTTGGTCCTTTGATAAATTTTATACATGTAAAAATTTATGAAAGCTTTGAAACATTTTTTTAAAAATCTATATTACTGCAAATTAAACACAACAAAATATTCAAAAAGAATTTCTTCATTTTTTTGGGCCACCCTGTACCACTGAAAAGAAAGAAAAGTTGATCAAATTCGTTGCTTCAAAAAGCATTTTTGCGCAATTAAAAATGCGTTGGCTCAACCGACATTGATTTTTTGTGTAACGTTTTTTGTGATTACTCATTTTTAAAATGCATCAAGGTAATACATTCGGTGAAACATAAATTCTTTGAGCGTGTTTTTGATCTTTTTTGAGTTTTGAATATTTCGATTTTTGTTCAAATATTTTTAACATTTAAAAAATATTTTATTGTTTTGTTTATGAAACATTTTTTGTTAAAACTAAACCAAAGAACATTTATTTTTTTTACTTATTTATTTCACTGCAACTTTATTAAAAAATAGTCTGAAAGTAAACATCCGACAAAACATCTTTTGTTAATAAAAACCTATGATTAACTTTTAAATGGAATTCTGCTTTTCTGCTGTTGTTTTTATATGAAGGAAATGCAAATAATTTTATTTGAGGGCGTAAATAGACGCATAAAAACTGCAATAATTTTTAATTAATTAATGAGATATTTAATATTTGTTTGGAATTTTAAGTCAAAGTTACCGCCTTTAAACTTTATTTTTTATGATAAATGGAAATGGAAAAAATAAAATATTCAAAAAAGAATGAAATTTTTATTTCACATAAAAAATTTAAAACAGTTGCAAAAAAATTGTGTTTTTTATTGAAACTTTGCTCTGTTCAAATTGTTACATTTTTCTTTTCAATTTTTTTCCAAAATACGAACAACAATTAACACAAAAAACGTGTTTGCTTCAGTTTTATTCATTTTTTTTTAAATATTTAATTTTAAAAATTGTTAATTTTTTGATAAATTTAAAAAAGTTTAACCCAATTTGTTGTTTTTTTCATTTGTAATAAAACAATGTTGGACTATCTCTTCAATATAGAAAAGGATATTTAAAACGTTGTGTAACAATTTTTTTTAACAAGGAGTTCTTTTTCTTTTTAACCTCAGGTTTTTGCTATTTTGGCAAAACAATTTCGGGTTTTCAAATGTGAAAAAACCATGGCACAAACAAGCAACGTCAGTTGGAGCAACACATTTTTAAATGCCTTAAAATTTACTTATTTATGAATCAACAAATTTGAAACATCTCTCAACAGTTTTTTTCAAAGACATTATTTTTTGAACACTTCCCAAATTTTTAAAAAACCTTTTTAAAATTTCATCTGACATATATGATTTCCATATTTTAGGATTTTAATTGTGAATAATCTTCAGATATTTCCAATCTTTCGCAATATTTTTCACTAAAATATATGTTTATTTGGTTTTGAAGAAGGTTGAATTTTTTTCATTGACGTAAAAAAAGGATATAAATCTAGTTTTTAATATTTCATTCTAAAAATATGCACAATTATAAAAATATTTACAGTTTTCCCCACTTATTTAAATCTTGTTATTATGTTACTGATGCAATTTAAAAAGTAATTGTTATATTGAAGGTTTTAATCTATTAAAATAAACATTTTTATTGTTTGAGTCCTTTTAGTAGTAACATTTTCTTTCTCCGTTTACAATTTTTTTTTAATGTCAATATATTTGGAAGCTTTTAAATTTACATTACTGCAAATTAAATGAACAAAATATTCAAAAAGAATTTCTTTATTTTTTCGTGAAGGTTTAGCAATGAAAAGAAACAAACGTTGAGAAATAATTCAAATTTGTTTAGTCACAAAAAATATAATTGTTGCTGAACAAAAAATGTGTTGTCCCAACCGACATTTTTTGTGTTTGTTCGTTTTTTTAAATGCAGCACATTTATAGAGTTTGTAAAACATACATTCTATGAACGTGTCTTTGATCTTTTTAAAGTTTTAAATATTGAAATTGTTGATCAAATATTTTAAAGAAATAAACAAATTTTTAAGTTTTGTTTATAAAAACGTTTTTGTGGTTTGTAGCAAAAGATAAACGACCAGCTGTCATTATTAAGAAATAGCCTGAATGTTATACCCCGACAGAACACACTTGTATTTATTATTATAATATAACAATACTAATAATAAGTTATTTTTTTTATTATTTATATTATTATACTGTTACTAAAAACTTAAATAAACTTTTTACTCAAACTTTGTTTTTACGCTGTTATATTTACAAATAAAAATGCAATTAATTTTATTTAAGTAAATGCTGCAAAAACTTTAGATTAATTAATGCAAGAATGCCTTTTTCATTCGAAATTTTAAGTAGAAATAACTGCATTACAACTTTGCTTTTTTTGATTAATGTTGATGCAGATTGAAAACATAAAATATTCAAAAAAGAATCAAATTTTTATCCCAGCTCCGAAATTTAATGTTGTTGCAAAAAAAAGAAAAGTGTCTGTTTAAAGTTTGAAAAAAAATGTTGTCTTGTTTTTTGGTTTTTTTTTCTGCGGCAGAAATAATTTTTTCATTGACATCTTTCTCAATGGCTTTGGTTAAAATGATACATTTTTCATTGCAAGTTTTTTTTCTAAAAATGTAAATTGTTGTTCGTTTTTATTGGAAAAAAATGCTTTTGGCTTCGATGATTCATTTTTTTTAATATTTCATTCTTAACAATTGTTTATTTTTCAATGAAATAAACATATTAAATAGAAATATTATTTGATTTCTTTCATTTTTTCAAAAGACAACCCATTATCACTCCAATAAATAAATATTACCACTTAATTTGAAAATTTGAGTTTCATTCTTATTCACTCCATTTAACCTCAAGTTTCTGCTATTTTGGTAAAAAAAAGTTTCAATTTTATCAACATAAGAAAAAAAAATGTGCCACAAAAAAGCAATTCGAGTTGGGGCATTTTTAATGCTTTATAACATTCTTAATTTATGAATCAACAAATTTGAAACATTCCTGAACCTTTTTTAAAAGACATTTTTTGAACACATCCCAAAATTCTGAATAAACGGCTTATAAATTTTGTATGATAATATATGATTTCAATATTTAAAGATTTTTTTTGTGAATAATTTTTTGATATTTCTGATTTCTGCATAGCAATTAGAAATACAATTTTATTTATTAAAAGTACCGTTTTTTTAAAAATCACCAAAAAATTTAAAAAATACAGCAAATTTACTACAAATTTCTAGTAAAGAACTTCCAAAAGTGAATGATTTGGGCAATAGCATGCTTTAATTTCAGAATCTTTGCATCCTTTTAAACAACAATTCATTGCAACTCTTCCTGGAAAAGTTATATAAAACATCAATTCTGAGTTTTGATAAAAATAAGTTACCGGTGCAATCTGAAGAGCTGTAAAGTTTTTGCTTTTTAGAATCACAGAGGTCACTCATGCGTTCAGTAAATTTTTCGCCACATGATTTCTGGAAATTATAAAATTAAACAACGAAACTTTAAAACTGGCCCTTTTTTGAACAATACTTATACCATAGGATAGCCCCAGGGTATTAATGCAAAAACCCAAAATATTACTGATGAACGGGCTGCCGATATGCAAGTTTATGGAAATGAAGTTTGAGAAGTGTGAGTGAAACAGGGGATTTAGAAAAATCGTCTAACTTTAATTTCATAAATTTGCATATAGAAAACCCATTCACCGGAAATGTTTTGGCGTTCTGCATAACTCCTTTGCTTACAATTACTGGTTCGGAATCCGATGTAGTGGTATCTGTGGGTGGTGGAGTAGTTGTTCCAGGACAAAGTTGAGCAGAAGTTATTGTAACAAAACACACAACAAGTAACAAACGTAACATTTTCTTACTCAAAATGACAAAGTTTTTCTTTAAAAGCGTTTTGTTTACGATAGTTTTTATACCATTTTTGAATGAATGCTTCTAATTAATAAAAAAAACATAGAAAAGAAAAGAATAATTTTTTAAGTTTCATTGATTTCGTTTTATTGTTGTTTTAACAATACCGAAAATGTAGAAAACAAAACAATAAATTGATCAAATAAATATTTTTATCAAATAATTAGAAAAAAACAAATTCACACATTTTTTTGTTGTACTTTTAAACTTAAATTTATTTTTAACGATAGCACTGAAGCAATTTTTGATAGCAGTCCACGTCTGAATCAAGATGAACTTTTTTTTTAATAGGCGAGAGCGTTGTGAGACGGGTGGTTAGCACAGTTGTGAGTGTATGCAATTACAGTCCAAAATAGGTGAAGAAAGATCAAACCCCGCGGGGTACACAAAAAATTATTTTTTCAGATTTTGACTAATAACAAAGAGCTAAAAATAAATAATTGTTTTTAAAAAACAATAATTTATTTAAAAAAAATAAAATAAAACTAATTTTTGGGGAAAACTCCCCACATAGGTCCGACACAAAAATTTTAAAAGCTCTTAATCATTTAATTCTGATGACATTTTCTTTCATAATCATTTTTTCTAAATACCAAAAATTTTGGTCCAAAATGGTACGATACATGAAAATTTGTTCGTCGGAAAAATGTGATGTTTGTTTGTAACACTTTGTTGTAGATAATTTTGTAACAATTCTTTGCTTTTCTAGGCAAAACCCGTAGGAGTATCTTATATGGAAAACGTTTGTTTGTTTATAATATAATTTTATTTGACTTTTGGCAACATAGGTAGTTCAGTTTTCAAAACAAGTTTTTTCATAGAAAATGTAAAACGATGACACTTCTGAAAAAATAACAAAATTTAAATTGTGAAGTTTAATAAACTACAAAAAAATTACCTAAATAATTGATGTTGCACAATAAACACTAGATACAATGATCGCAGCATTTGTACCAGAGACTCGACCTTCAATTTGTCCATGTCCATTACACCAAAGACTTGCATAAGCTGGTGCCGAAAATGTTTGAGCTAATTTTATGTATTGATGGTTTGCCTAAAATTTGAATAATTAGTTTTTGAAAAATTTAATCCAGTTATCATGCAAATAGTATACGGTAGATATCATAAAATCGTTTTTTCCTTAACCATGGCACTGGTCCCAAGACGAGAAACTTCGGTTTTTCGTGCCGGAACGAACCACTTGCAGGTTTAGGATGTTGGATAACATGTTACTGCATATTACTCCTTTTATAATTTTTTAACTTACTCCCATTGCAGTCCATTTAGCTGGGAATGGAAGGCATGTTACTCTGTATTGTTTACAGCCTGCACCATTAACACTTTGTGCAACACTTCCAATACTGTTAACTGTATTAATACCTGGGATTGCATGAACCAGGGGAAGAGCTCCACATCTTGTACATGCTTAAAAGTAATATCTGTCATTTAAGTGAGAGCAATTAAAAAGGTTTTTTTCTGAATAAATCTTAAAATCTGCGTTTTTGGTCGAATAACTAATTGAAGGGGAGTGCTCTCCAAAAATTTGCATGAAATTGTCAGGAGGATTGTGACCTTCTGAACAATTAAATACAACTGAAAAAAAATTGAAAGGAAAAAACTTATGCAAATTTGAAGGAAGTTGAATGGGAGAGTTTAAAGAAAATGCAATATTTGATTGACTTTTTGCTATTCATTAAATAAAAAATTGTTGATCGAATGAATGTCTGATATTTTCCGATTCATATGACTGACCGGGAACTTTTTGAAAGAGACTTATCCAATTTTATATTCCTAGGGCAGTTTGACATAACCCCAATATATTTCCAGTATAGCCTTTTACTATGCAAATTGATGAAGATGAAATTTGAAAATCAACGATTTCGTAGCCGACACAGTAGTCGAACATTATTTCCAAAAATTTGCAAAACAAAAAGTAATTCACCGCTAACATTTTGTGGTTTTGCATAACTGCTCATGGCGCTATCTAATGGGATAAGTCTCGTTTAAAAAGTGGCGAAACAGTTAGTCACAACAAAAAAAGCTTTTTTCAGGTCATTGGTGGGGAATTAACATACGTGGTGGAGGTGGTGGTGGAGCACGTTTTGTTGTCGTTGGAGCTTTTGTTGTAGTTGTTGTTGTTATGGTAGTCGTGGAAGAAGTAGTGGTGGAAGTAGTCGCCTGAGAAGTTGAAGGTGTAATTCTTGTCGATGTTGTTAATGGCTGCGGAGGCAATGAATACGGTGGAGCATTAACGCGGCATTCTTTAGATCCTGCTGCTCTTAGATATGACCAAATAATTAAAGCAAAAAAGACCACTTTCATTTTTGCACAAAAAGAAACAAAAATGGTGCTTAAAATGTTTGCTCTGATTTTTGCTTTGTTTAAAATTTTGTAATAAAGTTAAAAAGCAATTTTTCTGTGTGAATTTTTTCATCGTTTTTTCTCATAGTTTTAAACCGGAAAAAATGAATTTTAATAGCTTTTTAAACATTTATTTGTTTATATTTTAATGATATTGTCACAAAAACTTACACAATTTATATTTAAAAATTTTTGCACGCAGGTCCAGTTACACAAAACATGTTGCATGCAAAATTTTTTATATGCAAATTTTAATTTTTTTCACATAAGTTTTTTGCAAATTGGTTTGTAAAGCATTTTTTGGTCAGTTTTTAATCGGCTGGAAGATTTTGGCGCATTTTGAACGTTTTCTGCATAGTGATTATTGTTCACCAGGTCCAGATACACAAAATATATTGCATGCAAAATTTTTTATATGTAAATTTTAATTTTTTTCACATAAGTTTTTTGCAAATTGGTTTGTAAAGCATTTTTTGGTCAGTTTATAATCGGCTGGAAGATTTTGGCGCATTTTGAACGTTTTCTGTTGAGTGCATCTTGTTCACCAGGTCCAGTTACACAAAATATGTTGCATGCAAAATTTTTTATATGCAAATTTTAATTTTTTTCACATAAGTTTTTTGCAAATTGGTTTGTAAAGCATTTTTTGGTCAGTTTTGAATCGGCTGGAAGATTTCGGCACATCCTGAACGTTTTCTGTTGAGTGCATCTTGTTCACCAGGTCCAGTTACACAAAATATATTGCATGCAAAATTTTTTATATGCAAATTTTAATTTTTTTCACATAAGTTTTTTGCAAATTGGTTTGTAAAGCATTTTTTGGTCAGTTTTTAATCGGCTGGAAGATTTCGGCACATCCTGAACGTTTTCTGTTGAGTGCATCTTGTTCACCAGGTCCCGTTACACAAAATATGTTGCATGCAAAATTTTTTATATGCAAATTTTAATTTTTTTCACATAAGTTTTTTGCAAATTGGTTTGTAAAGCATTTTTTGGTCAGTTTTGAATCGGCTGGAAGATTTCGGCACATCCTGAACGTTTTCTGTTGAGTGCATCTTGTTCACTAGGTCCAGTTACACAAAATATATTGCATGCAAAATTTTTTATATGCAAATTTTAATTTTTTTCACATAAGTTTTTTGCAAATTGGTTTGTAAAGCATTTTTTGGTCAGTTTTTAATCGGCTGGAAGATTTTGGCGCATTTTGAACGTTTTCTGCATAGTGATTATTGTTCACCAGGTCCAGTTACACAAAATATGTTGCATGCAAAATTTTTTATATGCAAATTTTAATTTTTTTCACATAAGTTTTTTGCAAATTGGTTTGTAAAGCATTTTTTGGTCAGTTTTTAATCGGCTGGAAGATTTCGGCACATCCTGAACGTTTTCTGTTGAGTGCATCTTGTTCACCAGGTCCAGTTACACAAAATATGTTGCATGCAAAATTTTTTATATGCAAATTTTAATTTTTTTCACATAAGTTTTTTGCAAATTGGTTTGTAAAGCATTTTTTGGTCAGTTTTGAATCGGCTGGAAGATTTCGGCACATCCTGAACGTTTTCTGTTGAGTGCATCTTGTTCACTAGGTCCAGTTACACAAAATATATTGCTTGCAAAATTTTTTATATGCAAATTTTAATTTTTTTCACATAAGTTTTTTGCAAATTGGTTTGTAAAGCATTTTTTGGTCAGTTTTTAATCGGCTGGAAGATTTTGGCGCATTTTGAACGTTTTCTGCATAGTGATTATTGTTCACCAGGTCCAGTTACACAAAATATGTTGCATGCAAAATTTTTTATATGCAAATTTTAATTTTTTTCACATAAGTTTTTTGCAAATTGAGTTGTAAAGCATTTTTTGGTCAGTTTTTAATCGGCTGGAAGATTTCGGCACATCCTGAACGTTTTCTGTTGAGTGCATCTTGTTCACCAGGTCCAGTTACACAAAATATATTGCTTGCAAAATTTTTTATATGCAAATTTTAATTTTTTTCACATAAGTTTTTTGCAAATTGAGTTGTAAAGCATTTTTTGGTCAGTTTTTAATCGGCTGGAAGATTTCGGCACATCCTGAACGTTTTCTGTTGAGTGCATCTTGTTCACCAGGTCCAGTTACACAAAATATGTTGCATGCAAAATTTTTTATATGCAAATTTTAATTTTTTTCACATAAGTTTTTTGCAAATTGGTTTGTAAAGCATTTTTTGGTCAGTTTTTAATCGGCTGGAAGATTTCGGCACATCCTGAACGTTTTCTGTTGAGTGCATCTTGTTCACCAGGTCCAGTTACACAAAATATGTTGCATGCAAAATTTTTTATATGCAAATTTTAATTTTTTTCACATAAGTTTTTTGCAAATTGGTTTGTAAAGCATTTTTTGGTCAGTTTTGAATCGGCTGGAAGATTTCGGCACATCCTGAACGTTTTCTGTTGAGTGCATCTTGTTCACCAGGTCCAGTTACACAAAATATGTTGCATGCAAAATTTTTTATATGCAAATTTTAATTTTTTTCACATAAGTTTTTTGCAAATTGAGTTGTAAAGCATTTTTTGGTCAGTTTTTAATCGGCTGGAAGATTTCGGCACATCCTGAACGTTTTCTGCATAGTGATTATTGTTCACCAGGTCCAGTTACACAAAATATGTTGCATGCAAAATTTTTTATATGCAAATTTTAATTTTTTTCACATAAGTTTTTTGCAAATTGAGTTGTAAAGCATTTTTTGGTCAGTTTTTAATCGGCTGGAAGATTTCGGCACATCCTGAACGTTTTCTGTTGAGTGCATCTTGTTCACCAGGTCCAGTTACACAAAATATATTGCATGCAAAATTTTTTATATGCAAATTTTAATTTTTTTCACATAAGTTTTTTGCAAATTGGTTTGTAAAGCATTTTTTGGTCAGTTTTGAATCGGCTGGAAGATTTCGGCACATCCTGAACGTTTTCTGTTGAGTGCATCTTGTTCACCAGGTCCAGTTACACAAAATATGTTGCATGCAAAATTTTTTATATGCAAATTTTAATTTTTTTCACATAAGTTTTTTGCAAATTGAGTTGTAAAGCATTTTTTGGTCAGTTTTTAATCGGCTGGAAGATTTCGGCACATCCTGAACGTTTTCTGCATAGTGATTATTGTTCACCAGGTCCAGTTACACAAAATATGTTGCATGCAAAATTTTTTATATGCAAATTTTAATTTTTTTCACATAAGTTTTTTGCAAATTGGTTTGTAAAGCATTTTTTGGTCAGTTTTGAATCGGCTGGAAGATTTCGGCACATCCTGAACGTTTTCTGTTGAGTGCATCTTGTTCACCAGGTCCAGTTACACAAAATATATTGCATGCAAAATTTTTTATATGCAAATTTTAATTTTTTTCACATAAGTTTTTTGCAAATTGGTTTGTAAAGCATTTTTTGGTCAGTTTTGAATCGGCTGGAAGATTTCGGCACATCCTGAACGTTTTCTGTTGAGTGCATCTTGTTCACCAGGTCCAGTTTCACAAAATATGTTGCATGCAAAATTTTTTATATGCAAATTTTAATTTTTTTCACATAAGTTTTTTGCAAATTGGTTTGTAAAGCATTTTTTGGTCAGTTTTGAATCGGCTGGAAGATTTCGGCACATCCTGAACGTTTTCTGTTGAGTGCATCTTGTTCACTAGGTCCAGTTACACAAAATATGTTGCACGCAAAATTTTTTATATGCAAATTTTAATTTTTTTCACATAAGTTTTTTGCAAATTGAGTTGTAAAGCATTTTTTGGTCAGTTTTTAATCGGCTGGAAGATTTCGGCACATCCTGAACGTTTTCTGTTGAGTGCATCTTGTTCACCAGGTCTAGTTACACATAATATATTGCATGCAAAATTTTTTATATGCAAATTTTAATTTTTTTCACATAAGTTTTTTGCAAATTGGTTTGTAAAGCATTTTTTGGTCAGTTTTTAATCGGCTGGAAGATTTCGGCACATCCTGAACGTTTTCTGTTGAGTGCATCTTGTTCACCAGGTCCAGTTACACAAAATATGTTGCATGCAAAATTTTTTATATGCAAATTTTAATTTTTTTCACATAAGTTTTTTGCAAATTGGTTTGTAAAGCATTTTTTGGTCAGTTTTGAATCGGCTGGAAGATTTCGGCACATCCTGAACGTTTTCTGTTGAGTGCATCTTGTTCACCAGGTCCAGTTACACAAAATATATTGCATGCAAAATTTTTTATATGCAAATTTTAATTTTGTTCACATAAGTTTTTTGCAAATTGGTTTGTAAAGCATTTTTTGGTCAGTTTTGAATCGGCTGGAAGATTTCGGCACATCCTGAACGTTTTCTGTTGAGTGCATCTTGTTCACCAGGTCCAGTTACACAAAATATGTTGCATGCAAAATTTTTTATATGCAAATTTTAATTTTTTTCACATAAGTTTTTTGCAAATTGGTTTGTAAAGCATTTTTTGGTCAGTTTTGAATCGGCTGGAAGATTTCGGCACATCCTGAACGTTTTCTGTTGAGTGCATCTTGTTCACTAGGTCCAGTTACACAAAATATGTTGCACGCAAAATTTTTTATATGCAAATTTTAATTTTTTTCACATAAGTTTTTTGCAAATTGAGTTGTAAAGCATTTTTTGGTCAGTTTTTAATCGGCTGGAAGATTTCGGCACATCCTGAACGTTTTCTGTTGAGTGCATCTTGTTCACCAGGTCTAGTTACACATAATATATTGCATGCAAAATTTTTTATATGCAAATTTTAATTTTTTTCACATAAGTTTTTTGCAAATTGGTTTGTAAAGCATTTTTTGGTCAGTTTTTAATCGGCTGGAAGATTTCGGCACATCCTGAACGTTTTCTGTTGAGTGCATCTTGTTCACCAGGTCCAGTTACACAAAATATGTTGCATGCAAAATTTTTTATATGCAAATTTTAATTTTTTTCACATAAGTTTTTTGCAAATTGGTTTGTAAAGCATTTTTTGGTCAGTTTTGAATCGGCTGGAAGATTTCGGCACATCCTGAACGTTTTCTGTTGAGTGCATCTTGTTCACCAGGTCCAGTTACACAAAATATATTGCATGCAAAATTTTTTATATGCAAATTTTAATTTTGTTCACATAAGTTTTTTGCAAATTGGTTTGTAAAGCATTTTTTGGTCAGTTTTGAATCGGCTGGAAGATTTCGACACATCCTGAACGTTTTCTGTTGAGTGCATCTTGTTCACCAGGTCCAGTTACACAAAATATATTGCATGCAAAATTTTTTATATGCAAATTTTAATTTTTTTCACATAAGTTTTTTGCAAATTGGTTTGTAAAGCATTTTTTGGTCAGTTTTTAATCGGCTGGAAGATTTCGGCACATCCTGAACGTTTTCTGTTGAGTGCATCTTGTTCACCAGGTCCAGTTACACAAAATATGTTGCATGCAAAATTTTTTATATGCAAATTTTAATTTTTTTCACATAAGTTTTTTGCAAATTGGTTTGTAAAGCATTTTTTGGTCAGTTTTTAATCGGCTGGAAGATTTCGGCACATCCTGAACGTTTTCTGTTGAGTGCATCTTGTTCACCAGGTCCAGTTACACAAAATATATTGCATGCAAAATTTTTTATATGCAAATTTTAATTTTTTTCACATAAGTTTTTTGCAAATTGAGTTGTAAAGCATTTTTTGGTCAGTTTTTAATCGGCTGGAAGATTTTGGCGCATTTTGAACGTTTTCTGCATAGTGATTATTGTTCACCAGGTCCAGTTACACAAAATATGTTGCATGCAAAATTTTTTATATGCAAATTTTAATTTTTTTCACATAAGTTTTTTGCAAATTGGTTTGTAAAGCATTTTTTGGTCAGTTTTTAATCGGCTGGAAGATTTCGGCACATCCTGAACGTTTTCTGTTGAGTGCATCTTGTTCACCAGGTCCAGTTACACAAAATATGTTGCATGCAAAATTTTTTATATGCAAATTTTAATTTTGTTCGCATAAGTTTTTTGCAAATTGGTTTGTAAAGCATTTTTTGGTCAGTTTTGAATCGGCTGGAAGATTTCGACACATCCTGAACGTTTTCTGTTGAGTGCATCTTGTTCACCAGGTCCAGTTACACAAAATATATTGCATGCAAAATTTTTTATATGCAAATTTTAATTTTTTTCACATAAGTTTTTTGCAAATTGGTTTGTAAAGCATTTTTTGGTCAGTTTTTAATCGGCTGGAAGATTTCGGCACATCCTGAACGTTTTCTGTTGAGTGCATCTTGTTCACCAGGTCCAGTTACACAAAATATGTTGCATGCAAAATTTTTTATATGCAAATTTTAATTTTTTTCACATAAGTTTTTTGCAAATTGGTTTGTAAAGCATTTTTTGGTCAGTTTTTAATCGGCTGGAAGATTTCGGCACATCCTGAACGTTTTCTGTTGAGTGCATCTTGTTCACCAGGTCCAGTTACACAAAATATATTGCATGCAAAATTTTTTATATGCAAATTTTAATTTTGTTCACATAAGTTTTTTGCAAATTGGTTTGTAAAGCATTTTTTGGTCAGTTTTGAATCGGCTGGAAGATTTCGACACATCCTGAACGTTTTCTGTTGAGTGCATCTTGTTCACCAGGTCCAGTTACACAAAATATATTGCATGCAAAATTTTTTATATGCAAATTTGAATTTTTTTCACATAAGTTTTTTGCAAATTGAGTTGTAAAGCATTTTTTGGTCAGTTTTTAATCGGCTGGAAGATTTTGGCGCATTTTGAACGTTTTCTGCATAGTGATTATTGTTCACCAGGTCCAGTTACACAAAATATGTTGCATGCAAAATTTTTTATATGCAAATTTTAATTTTTTTCACATAAGTTTTTTGCAAATTGGTTTGTAAAGCATTTTTTGGTCAGTTTTTAATCGGCTGGAAGATTTCGGCACATCCTGAACGTTTTCTGTTGAGTGCATCTTGTTCACCAGGTCCAGTTACACAAAATATGTTGCATGCAAAATTTTTTATATGCAAATTTTAATTTTGTTCGCATAAGTTTTTTGCAAATTGGTTTGTAAAGCATTTTTTGGTCAGTTTTGAATCGGCTGGAAGATTTCGACACATCCTGAACGTTTTCTGTTGAGTGCATCTTGTTCACCAGGTCCAGTTACACAAAATATATTGCATGCAAAATTTTTTATATGCAAATTTTAATTTTTTTCACATAAGTTTTTTGCAAATTGGTTTGTAAAGCATTTTTTGGTCAGTTTTTAATCGGCTGGAAGATTTCGGCACATCCTGAACGTTTTCTGTTGAGTGCATCTTGTTCACCAGGTCCAGTTACACAAAATATGTTGCATGCAAAATTTTTTATATGCAAATTTTAATTTTTTTCACATAAGTTTTTTGCAAATTGGTTTGTAAAGCATTTTTTGGTCAGTTTTTAATCGGCTGGAAGATTTCGGCACATCCTGAACGTTTTCTGTTGAGTGCATCTTGTTCACCAGGTCCAGTTACACAAAATATATTGCATGCAAAATTTTTTATATGCAAATTTTAATTTTGTTCACATAAGTTTTTTGCAAATTGGTTTGTAAAGCATTTTTTGGTCAGTTTTGAATCGGCTGGAAGATTTCGACACATCCTGAACGTTTTCTGTTGAGTGCATCTTGTTCACCAGGTCCAGTTACACAAAATATATTGCATGCAAAATTTTTTATATGCAAATTTTAATTTTTTTCACATAAGTTTTTTGCAAATTGGTTTGTAAAGCATTTTTTGGTCAGTTTTTAATCGGCTGGAAGATTTCGGCACATCCTGAACGTTTTCTGTTGAGTGCATCTTGTTCACCAGGTCCAGTTACACAAAATGTATTGCATGCAAAATTTTTTATATGCAAATTTTAATTTTTTTCACATAAGTTTTTTGCAAATTGGTTTGTAAAGCATTTTTTGGTCAGTTTTTAATCGGCTGGAAGATTTCGGCACATCCTGAACGTTTTCTGTTGAGTGCATCTTGTTCACCAGGTCCAGTTACACAAAATATGTTGCATGCAAAATTTTTTATATGCAAATTTTAATTTTTTTCACATAAGTTTTTTGCAAATTGGTTTGTAAAGCATTTTTTGGTCAGTTTTGAATCGGCTGGAAGATTTCGGCACATCCTGAACGTTTTCTGTTGAGTGCATCTTGTTCACCAGGTCCAGTTACACAAAATATATTGCATGCAAAATTTTTTATATGCAAATTTTAATTTTTTTCACATAAGTTTTTTGCAAATTGGTTTGTAAAGCATTTTTTGGTCAGTTTTTAATCGGCTGGAAGATTTCGGCACATCCTGAACGTTTTCTGTTGAGTGCATCTTGTTCACCAGGTCCAGTTACACAAAATATATTGCATGCAAAATTTTTTATATGCAAATTTTAATTTTGTTCACATAAGTTTTTTGCAAATTGGTTTGTAAAGCATTTTTTGGTCAGTTTTTAATCGGCTGGAAGATTTCGGCACATCCTGAACGTTTTCTGTTGAGTGCATCTTGTTCACCAGGTCCAGTTACACAAAATATATTGCATGCAAAATTTTTTATATGCAAATTTTAATTTTTTTCACATAAGTTTTTTGCAAATTGGTTTGTAAAGCATTTTTTGGTCAGTTTTGAATCGGCTGGAAGATTTTGGCGCATCCTGAACGTTTTCTGTTGAGTGCATCTTGTTCACCAGGTCCAGTTACACAAAATATGTTGCATGCAAAATTTTTTATATGCAAATTTTAATTTTTTTCACATAAGTTTTTTGCAAATTGGTTTGTAAAGCATTTTTTGGTCAGTTTTTAATCGGCTGGAAGATTTCGGCACATCCTGAACGTTTTCTGTTGAGTGCATCTTGTTCACCAGGTCCAGTTACACAAAATATGTTGCATGCAAAATTTTTTATATGCAAATTTTAATTTTTTTCACATAAGTTTTTTGCAAATTGGTTTGTAAAGCATTTTTTGGTCAGTTTTTAATCGGCTGGAAGATTTTGGCGCATTTTGAACGTTTTCTGCATAGTGATTATTGTTCACCATGGTTAGTTACACAAAATATTTTGCATGCAAAATTTTTTATAAGCAAATTTTAATTTAACGCACTTAAAGGTTTTGCAAATTGGTTTGTAAAGCATTTTTTGGTCAGTTTTTAATCGGCTGGAAGATTTCGGCACATCCTCAACGTTTTCTGTTGAGTGCATCTTGTTCACCAGGTCCAGTTACACAAAATATGTTGCATGCAAAATTTTTTTTATGCAAATTTTAATTTTTTTCACATAAGTTTTTTGCAAATTGAGTTGTAAAGCATTTTTTGGTCAGTTTTTAATCGGCTGGAAAATTTCGGCACATCCTGAACGTTTTCTGTTGAGTGCACCTTGTTCACCAGGTCCAGTTACACAAAATATATTGCATGCAAAATTTTTTATATGCAAATTTTAATTTTTTTCACATAAGTTTTTTGCAAATTGGTTTGTAAAGCATTTTTTGGTCAGTTTTGAATCGGCTGGAAGATTTCGGCACATCCTGAACGTTTTCTGTTGAGTGCATCTTGTTCACCAGGTCCAGATACACAAAATATATTGCATGCAAAATTTTTTATATGCAAATTTTAATTTTTTTCACATAAGTTTTTTGCAAATTGGTTTGTAAAGCATTTTTTGGTCAGTTTTTAATCGGCTGGAAGATTTTGGCGCATTTTGAACGTTTTCTGCATAGTGATTATTGTTCACCATGGTTAGTTACACAAAATATATTGCATGCAATTTTTTTATATGCAAATTTTAATTTTTTTCACATAAGTTTTTTGCAAATTGGTTTGTAAAGCATTTTTTGGTCAGTTTTGAATCGGCTGGAAGATTTCGGCACATCCTGAACGTTTTCTGTTGAGTGCATCTTGTTCACCAGGTCCAGTTACACAAAATATATTGCATGCAAAATTTTTTATATGCAAATTTTAATTTTTTTCACATAAGTTTTTTGCAAATTGGTTTGTAAAGCATTTTTTGGTCAGTTTTTAATCGGCTGGAAGATTTCGGCACATCCTGAACGTTTTCTGTTGAGTGCATCTTGTTCACCAGGTCCAGTTACACAAAATATATTGCATGCAAAATTTTTTATATGCAAATTTTAATTTTTTTCACATAAGTTTTTTGCAAATTGGTTTGTAAAGCATTTTTTGGTCAGTTTTTAATCGGCTGGAAGATTTCGGCACATCCTGAACGTTTTCTGTTGAGTGCATCTTGTTCACCAGGTCCAGTTACACAAAATATATTGCATGCAAAATTTTTTATATGCAAATTTTAATTTTTTTCACATAAGTTTTTTGCAAATTGGTTTGTAAAGCATTTTTTGGTCAGTTTTTAATCGGCTGGAAGATTTCGGCACATCCTGAACGTTTTCTGTTGAGTGCATCTTGTTCACCAGGTCCAGTTACACAAAATATATTGCATGCAAAATTTTTTATATGCAAATTTTAATTTTTTTCACATAAGTTTTTTGCAAATTGGTTTGTAAAGCATTTTTTGGTCAGTTTTTAATCGGCTGGAAGATTTCGGCACATCCTGAACGTTTTCTGTTGAGTGCATCTTGTTCACCAGGTCCAGTTACACAAAATATATTGCATGCAAAATTTTTTATATGCAAATTTTAATTTTTTTCACATAAGTTTTTTGCAAATTGGTTTGTAAAGCATTTTTTGGTCAGTTTTTAATCGGCTGGAAGATTTCGGCACATCCTGAACGTTTTCTGTTGAGTGCATCTTGTTCACCAGGTCCAGTTACACAAAATATATTGCATGCAAAATTTTTTATATGCAAATTTTAATTTTTTTCACATAAGTTTTTTGCAAATTGGTTTGTAAAGCATTTTTTGGTCAGTTTTGAATCGGCTGGAAGATTTCGGCACATCCTGAACGTTTTCTGTTGAGTGCATCTTGTTCACCAGGTCCAGATACACAAAATATATTGCATGCAAAATTTTTTATATGCAAATTTTAATTTTTTTCACATAAGTTTTTTGCAAATTGGTTTGTAAAGCATTTTTTGGTCAGTTTTTAATCGGCTGGAAGATTTTGGCGCATTTTGAACGTTTTCTGTTGAGTGCATCTTGTTCACCAGGTCCAGTTACACAAAATATATTGCATGCAAAATTTTTTATATGCAAATTTTAATTTTTTTCACATAAGTTTTTTGCAAATTGGTTTGTAAAGCATTTTTTGGTCAGTTTTTAATCGGCTGGAAGATTTCGGCACATCCTGAACGTTTTCTGTTGAGTGCATCTTGTTCACCAGGTCCAGTTACACAAAATATATTGCATGCAAAATTTTTTATATGCAAATTTTAATTTTTTTCACATAAGTTTTTTGCAAATTGGTTTGTAAAGCATTTTTTGGTCAGTTTTTAATCGGCTGGAAGATTTCGGCACATCCTGAACGTTTTCTGTTGAGTGCATCTTGTTCACCAGGTCCAGTTACACAAAATATATTGCATGCAAAATTTTTTATATGCAAATTTTAATTTTTTTCACATAAGTTTTTTGCAAATTGGTTTGTAAAGCATTTTTTGGTCAGTTTTTAATCGGCTGGAAGATTTCGGCACATCCTGAACGTTTTCTGTTGAGTGCATCTTGTTCACCAGGTCCAGTTACACAAAATATATTGCATGCAAAATTTTTTATATGCAAATTTTAATTTTTTTCACATAAGTTTTTTGCAAATTGGTTTGTAAAGCATTTTTTGGTCAGTTTTTAATCGGCTGGAAGATTTCGGCACATCCTGAACGTTTTCTGTTGAGTGCATCTTGTTCACCAGGTCCAGTTACACAAAATATATTGCATGCAAAATTTTTTATATGCAAATTTTAATTTTTTTCACATAAGTTTTTTGCAAATTGGTTTGTAAAGCATTTTTTGGTCAGTTTTTAATCGGCTGGAAGATTTCGGCACATCCTGAACGTTTTCTGTTGAGTGCATCTTGTTCACCAGGTCCAGTTACACAAAATATATTGCATGCAAAATTTTTTATATGCAAATTTTAATTTTGTTCACATAAGTTTTTTGCAAATTGGTTTGTAAAGCATTTTTTGGTCAGTTTTGAATCGGCTGGAAGATTTCGGCACATCCTGAACGTTTTCTGTTGAGTGCATCTTGTTCACCAGGTCCAGTTACACAAAATATGTTGCATGCAAAATTTTTTATATGCAAATTTTAATTTTTTTCACATAAGTTTTTTGCAAATTGAGTTGTAAAGCATTTTTTGGTCAGTTTTTAATCGGCTGGAAGATTTCGGCACATCCTGAACGTTTTCTGTTGAGTGCATCTTGTTCACCAGGTCCAGTTACACAAAATATATTGCATGCAAAATTTTTTATATGCAAATTTTAATTTTGTTCACATAAGTTTTTTGCAAATTGGTTTGTAAAGCATTTTTTGGTCAGTTTTGAATCGGCTGGAAGATTTCGGCACATCCTGAACGTTTTCTGTTGAGTGCATCTTGTTCACCAGGTCCAGTTACACAAAATATATTGCATGCAAAATTTTTTATATGCAAATTTTAATTTTTTTCACATAAGTTTTTTGCAAATTGGTTTGTAAAGCATTTTTTGGTCAGTTTTGAATCGGCTGGAAGATTTTGGCGCATTTTGAACGTTTTCTGCATAGTGATTTTTGTTCACCAGGTCCAGATACACAAAATATATTGCATGCAAAATTTTTTATATGCAAATTTTAATTTTTTTCACATAAGTTTTTTGCAAATTGGTTTGTAAAGCATTTTTTGGTCAGTTTTTTATCGGCTGGAAGATTTTGGCGCATTTTGAACGTTTTCTGCATAGTGATTATTGTTCACCAGGTCCAGATACACAAAATATATTGCATGCAAAATTTTTTATATGCAAATTTTAATTTTTTTCACATAAGTTTTTTGCAAATTGGTTTGTAAAGCATTTTTTGGTCAGTTTTTTATCGGCTGGAAGATTTTGGCGCATTTTGAACGTTTTCTGCATAGTGATTATTGTTCACCAGGTCCAGATACACAAAATATATTGCATGCAAAATTTTTTTTATGCAAATTTTAATTTTTTTCACATAAGTTTTTTGCAAATTGAGTTGTAAAGCATTTTTTGGTCAGTTTTTAATCGGCTGGAAGATTTCGGCACATCCTGAACGTTTTCTGTTGAGTGCACCTTGTTCACCAGGTCCAGTTACACAAAATATATTGCATGCAAAATTTTTTATATGCAAATTTTAATTTTTTTCACATAAGTTTTTTGCAAATTGGTTTGTAAAGCATTTTTTGGTCAGTTTTTAATCGGCTGGAAGATTTCGGCACATCCTGAACGTTTTCTGTTGAGTGCATCTTGTTCACCAGGTCCAGTTACACAAAATATATTGCATGCAAAATTTTTTATATGCAAATTTTAATTTTTTTCACATAAGTTTTTTGCCAATTGGTTTGTAAAGCATTTTTTGGTCAGTTTTTAATCGGCTGGAAGATTTCGGCACATCCTGAACGTTTTCTGTTGAGTGCATCTTGTTCACCAGGTCCAGTTACACAAAATGTGTTGCGTTCTTTCACGGAGCCAGTCACGAGAATGGTGATCTATCAGTCTTACATTTAGCATCCGTCTTTCCATTCTTCGTTGAGCAATAGCAAGCTTGTTTTCTTCAGTTTTCGTCAAACACCAAGTTTCACATCCATATAGAATAGCAGGAAATATGCACTGGTTAAAGTATTTTCTTTTTAAATTTGCAGGAATTCTTTGGGTTAAAAAATTTATGCTTATTAAAATATTTAATGAATTCCCCAAAATTGTGAATCATCAGAGAACAAAAATGGTGCTAAACATCTGTTGTTTCTAGATGTTTGTCTTTTTTCTTCCTTTTTGACGTCCCGCAATCGTCTGATAAAATTTTTTTGTGGAAACATTTCGATGATCAGCAAAAAACATTTTCACACTTTTTTTACAATAATTGAAAGCACTCTTTCTTTTTGAATATTTTATTTATACCGTTTGGAACTATTAGTTCTTAAAAGACTAAAAATTAAATGCAATTTCCATGCTACAATTTAAAAGAAAAAAAGCTTTGCAAAGATTTCATTACTTAAAAAAAACATTTTCGTTGACCTAAATTATGAATCATTAAAGAAGAAAAATAGCGCTAGACATTTGTTGTTTCTACATATTTGTTATGTTTTTTTTTGTTTTCTACGTCCCACAAACGTCTGATAAAATCTGTCTGCAAAAAAATTCCATGATCGTTCAGCAAAAAACATTTTCACATTTTTTTGCAATAATTGAAAGCACTCTTTCTTTTTGAATATTTTAGTTATTTACAGAAGAAAACAACAAATTGTTGTTACAAAACTAATAAAATTAAGAAAAAGTATAATTTTATCTGAAACAACAATTGAATAATTTTAATATATCCATTATTAAAAAAAACAGAAAACTGTTAATCAAATACTTTTAAAAAACTAAAAAAGAAAAAAATTTTCAAAACCTTTATACTTCAACGTTACTATGCTACAGTATTCATTAAAGGGCAAAACTTTAGTTTAATGGTATCGCATATTATCAACAATCTTCTCTTTCGTTTTTGTTCACACAAACATTTAGTGAAAAATTGAAACTTATTGCAAGAATAGTACGGAGCCAAAATTTTTGTTTTTAAACTTGAACACTACTTTGAATGTGTTTGTTTGTAAAACAAAAGTGATAAAAATTAACTTTTTTTTGTTTTTTATTTGCATAAATACTGAAATTATTTTAAATTTAATAATGGAAAAATTTTGTTTTCCAAACATCTTGAACGAAAACAAATGCACAAATCTTTTCTTGTTTGCGCTTTAAAACTAACAATTAAAAGTGCAAATAATAAAATATTAAAAAAAGAAAAAAAATTTATTTCAGCCTAAAAAGTCAAAGTTGTTGCAAATGAAGGAAAAATAAAAATGTCTAAAAAAATTGTTTTTAAAGGTTATGCAACACTTTTTTGAAATTCGTTGGTTCTTTTCATTTTTGTTTCTTTTCTTTTTTGAAAAAAAAAACGATTTTCTTAGACGAAATCGTTTCTTTCACCGATGTTAATTTTGTTGGACATATTTTCTCTTTTGTGCTTTTGTTTTTGCAAAAAACATGTTTAGCTCCAGTTTTTTTGTCTAGTTTTTAAAACTTTATACAAAAATTGTAATGTTTTTTTCAACAGAAAGACTAAAACATACACCTTTCAAATTTATTCAATAATTTGAAAAATAAATCTAAACAACAGAAACACGTGAATATTTCTGTTACAAAGGCAAGCGTTATGTCCAAAACAAATGGTAGTGGTAATGGTCGTTTACGGCACAAAAAACTCACCCAAAATATTCCTGAGATACTGTTATTAATAATCTAAGATGTCATAAAATGATAAACAAAACAGAAATTGAAATGCAAAAGACTTGGACTGAAACTCGTTGTTCATTGATGCAATGCACTCATCTGACAATAATGAGATGCGTCTTTTGCTTCTTTTTTTCAGATGTTACCGTTTTCTGACCTTTTCTTAGAATGTTACAGTAATAATCCATGGGTCTTACATTAACCACATTGTTACCGTAATTACAAATTACAAACTGTACAGGTTTCATTTATTTGCGAAAATCCACGAAAACAACAAAAAATTTACAGTAATATTTGAATTTAAAGTTTAATTTACATAATTATTGTTTACTTTTTCTTGGAGTTTTTTAAGTGTAGATTCATTTGTATTACGAAATTTTTTTATAACGAATTTATATGCTGTCAAATCAATGCAAATTAAATTTACAAAATATTCAAAAACGTAATAAATCGCCCGATTTAATTGTTTATGAAACCAAGGATATTTTTCAAAACGTTTCAAGTTAGCAAAAAATTGACAAAAATAGAAAAAAAAGTTGGGGAATGAAAAGAAAATTTGAAATGATTTTTTTACCATTTTGTCTCCATTGCCCTTTAAATCTGATATTTTTAAGGAAAAAATATGCATATTATGAAATTTGTACCTATTGAAATACCATTTTTTATATTACACTGAAAAAAACCATCATAACATGTGGCTGAAATTGGCAAAACAGAGCAGAATCAAAGAACAATTTGGTGACTGCTGGAAACCTTTTAGAAAAATGGAAAGTGTGAAATTTTCAAAGTTTTTCATATTTACACACATGTGATCCGATGACTGTGAGACGTGAAAAATTGAAGAAACAAAAAGCCAAAAAGGAAACATCAAATGCTTGTGGGTCATCTATTTTTTTAGTTAAAATCAATAATATCCTTTTTCTTTTATAATGATCTGAGTTTCAGCTTTGTTAAGTTTCTGCTACTTTTAGTTCTTCACTTTTGTGTTTGATAAATTTCAAAGATTTCGCATTGTCCCATAAAATTAAATAAAGCAAAAATAATTATTTAAAAATTACAAAAAGTTAAAAAAGAAAAGACTAGACCACATGAGAAGGAATTGTTAAAATGTGTTTTACAAAATCTTTTTTAAAATTTATAATGTTCTTTTAATACATTTTCAATACCGTTTCATACACCATTTTCATGTCTAATAAATTTGGAAAAGGTGTATGAAACTTTACAATTAAAATGTTTTTATGCAAATTTATTAAAAATTCAAAAAGAGTATACAACAAACTGAATAAATGAAAGATTGAAGACTGAATTTATGCCTAATTTTGCTTAGTTTCGAAAAATATGGACGATTTTGATCTTTACAAGATCGGCAAATGCCACAATTGACAGGTGACGGTGACAAAAAAACCCAATTGCGTCACCGATTTTTTTCAGTGTAAGTATGTGAAATACAGTAATCACTTTATATTTAATGGGGCATTCTCCGTGTTTTTTTTTTATAATTTTCGATGGAGATTAAGCGTAATTATTTTCAACCAATGAATTGTACCCTTTTACAAAATAGTAGAGTTTAATAAAATATTAAGAAACGTAGAACCATGACAAATAAATGATTTTAAATTAATTAAAATCAAATTGAACTGCCAAAAAGCAAAGAAATATTTCTTCTTTGAAAAATGTCTACTGCAAATTTGTTTTGATATTTGTGAAAAATTTCTTGACATTTGTTGGTTCTTTTCATTTTTGTTTCTTTTTCGTTGACAACAATCTTTTCGACATCTTTCTTAATGTCTGTGGTTCAAGACATTTTCTTTCGGAATTTTTTTTTACAAAAACAACAACATTTTGCGCAAAAAATGTGCTTCAGTTTTGTTCATTTTTTATTTTGTTTTAAATATTTTTCTTCTAACTAATTTTTTATTTGTTAAAACTTAAAACCCAGTTTTTTTGATTATTAAACCCATAAATTTAATAAAAAGACAAAGTTATTCAAAGGTTAATAAATGATAAAAGATTTCTAAGTTTAGAAAGAAAATGTTTTTGTACAATGAAAAAAATGTGAAAAAGCATTGCTGCTTTTGTGCAATGTTTTTTTTCAATCAGCAAAAATGCAACTAAATGTTCCAACTGATCCAAAACCAAATAAAAAAATAGAAGAAAGAAATCGAAACTGTTGAAAAGAAAGCCAAAGCAAAGAAACATCCAAAACCATCGAAGAAGAAGGAAGCTGTTGGAATTCAACGTTGAAGAAAGGAAAACAAATGTTGTTAAGGAAGAACAAAAACCAGCTAAGAATGAAGGTAAAGAATCCTTTATTCTTCTTGCATTTACTAAAGATAAAATGCAAAAAGAACAAGATGATGATTAATAAAAAGCAAACCTTCTCTAAAGCATCTGTTAAAGATCCTAACCAAAAAATGTCAATTGAATCAATAGATGGAGACCCAAGTTGGGTCTCCACCCAACAACTGATGAACTTGACCTTTATCGAATATGTTATTTTTTTTTCAAATTCGATAAAGGTCAAGTTCTCAATCAGAGAAATTATACAAAACTTGAAGTGCTATTGTAGAAATAAATGTGTCGGAATATTTTTATTGCAGGTTTTGATTAACGTGTAATCTACCCGTAAAAGAGGCAATGTCCGTTTGTCAGTGTTTTTTTATTTTAAATGAAGCGCTTTGTTGGCAAAATGTGGCAAGCGTCATTCTTGATGACAAAATTTTTTTTGTCTCATTTTTTTGCGGTTAAAAAAAGCAAAGCAAATTTTATTTGTGTTATTCTTTTTAGTTTATTTTTTGCTATTAGCTTTTACTGCTAATAATAATATTGCCAGTAGTTAACTTCTTTTGGAAGTTTGATAATCTAATAAAAATAATAATAATAATACATAACTTCTGTGAAACATTTTATTTGTAATTAGGTTTCGTAAAAAAGTGATCGAAAAAGGACAGAAAGAACTTCTGCTTTGTTAAAACAAATTATTAGTAATCTTTTGTGAAGCAGGGATATGTAAAAAAACAAAAAAAACGAGCGAAAATAGTGATCAGAGATGATAGAAGTGCAAAAGGCAGCATGTAAAATGCAACAAATTTCTTTCGATGATGAGCAAATTCGCTTTACAACTTATTAAGAATGATATTACCGTAAACATTGAACAAATTTTTGTGAAGCAGGATTTAAGATTAATGATAATTTTCGTGTTTGTGGTCCTACAACCAAAAAACAGTTTGCGAGCGGGCCGAAGGCCCGCCTTAATTCTAGTGTTTAATAATAAAAAACGTTCAAAGAAATATAATTTACGCATTAATTTTTATTTAAAAATCATATTTTTTTGCTTCAAAAAATGAGTTTTGCAAAAAAAAGTTGGAAAAAGAAGAAAAGAGAATTTTCTCGCACGGAAAAAAAACTTTCTTCTTTTCAACGATGACAACTTTTTTTCCTGCTCGTGTTAGATGATTATTTTTTTGCATTTTTGGTTTTATTTCAAATATGTTAATTTTGTGCATTTGCATGTACCTGGAAATTCGCATAAGTAACACAAAATGCATTTTTTTCTTATCATTCTTACACTTTTTTCTTCGTTGTTGCTGGTGATTGTGTGATTTTGTCTGTCGCTGCTGCTCGACTTGATCGAAATGGATTTCTTCAAATTCTTCGTTTTCGCAGTTCTTCTTTTTTGTGGTGCTGTTGCTCAACGCTTTCAACGGCATGCTTTAAAGAATGGCACACATGATGAACTTATAAATGGCACAACTGTTATTAATACTATTGATGATAATCTTGTTGAAGAATTTGCTTCTGCTGATAGAAAAATTGTTGAACAAACTGGTGATGATTTGAATCTCGTGGGAAATAGTCAAACTAATATTCAATTGGATAATGACAATGAACTAATGTTTGAACTTTGCTCCAGTTTTTCATCCAATAAAACAGAAATTGGAATGCAAAAAAGATTTGGTTGAAACTGCTTGTTCATTGAAGCAATGAACTCATCTGCCAATTGTGAGCTGGTTGTTTTCGACCTTTTCTTAGAATGTTACCGTAATAGCAAATGATAAGTTGTACATGTTTCATTTATTTGCGAAAATCCAGGAAAACAACCAAAAATTAACAGTAATAATTGAAGGGTAATGTATAATTTACATCATTATTGTTTGATTAACTTTTTCTTCCAGTTTTTTTAAGTGTAAATTCACTTGTAAGTTTTAAAAAAACTTTTTTTAATTAATTTATATACTTTCAAATCAATGCAAATTTTATTTACAAAATATTCAAAAAAGCAAGGATTTTCCTGATTTAATTGCTTATGGAATCAAGAATATTTTTCAAAACGTTTCAAGTTAGCAAAAAATTGACAAAAAGAGAAAAAAAGCAGGGAAATGAAAAGAAAATTTGAAATGATTTTTTAACCATTTTTTATCCATTGTTCTTTAAATCTCGTATTTTCAAAGGAAAAAATATGCAAATTTTGTGTTATGAAATTAATGATACCTTTTGCAATATCATTTTTTTAATTATGCTAGACTGAAAAAAACTATCACCACATGTTGCTGAAATTGGCAAAACAGAGCAGAATCAAAAAACAATTTGGTGACTGCTGGAAAGCTTTTACAAAAACGGAAAGCCTGAAACTTTCAAAGTCTTCCATATTTACACCCATGTGATCCGACGACTGTGAAACGCGAAAAAATGAAGAAACAAAAGGCCAAAATAGAAACATCAAATGCTTGTGGGTCATCTGTCTTTTTTTGTTCGAGAAAATCAATAATATCCTTTTTCTTTTATAATGATCTGGGTTTCAGCTTTGTAAAGTTTTTCTACTTTTTGTTCTTCACTTTTGTGTTTGATAAATTCCAAAACTTTCGCATTATCCCATAATATTCAATAAACCAAAAATAATTATTTAAAAATTACAAAAAGTTAAAAAAGAAAAGACTAGACCGCAAGAGAAGAATTTGTTTAAATGTGTTTTACAAAATCTTTTTTAAAATTTATAATGTTTTTTTAATACATTTCTATTAATGTTCATACACCATTTTTGTGTCCACTAAGTTCGGAAAAGCTTGAATTTTTACAAATAATATGTTAGTATTCAAAAGCATGTCATAGTTTTTTTCTAATATTTCTTCAATCAAAGCAAAAATGAATGGTAGTTTGGGGACGATTTATTCAGGTATTTATAGGATAACATCACCAAAAGTGCCAAAAAAACACCATTTTTGACGATTTTTGATTTTTGAGCGGCACAACCCCAAAATATTTCATAAAAACCCCCAATATGGTTTTTTCATGATTTTTAATTGTTTTCTATCATGTTTTAACAGGGCGCCTCTACAGGACAATTTTCACCCAAAAATGAGCCCGTGATAGAAAGATTTCATCAGAGATTTGTAAGAGATAAAAAATAAGAAATAAATATTAGATATTCATTTTATTTTATTCATTTTTAAATAATTAACGTTCCAACATGTTGTTAATTTTTATGTTGAACGTTGATATCTGATTAGACATTATTATTTCTCTGTAAAGTTTCGTTTTGCCTTTATTTTTTATGTTGAATTCGATTATAAATTTTTGAAAAATTCAAAAGAAAAAAGATTGTAACAAACATTAAAAAAAATTGTGAAAACTTTTGGTTTGCAAAGGTGCCTAATATATTTGATGGGAGTCGCGAATTCAAAAAATTGAAAATGTAAATAAAACTGATACTTTGAAAAGCGTTAGAAACATTTTTTCTTGGGCCTTTTAAAAGGCAGTTAGGGATTATCCAGATCTGACGTCGGGTTTTTTTCTAAAATTTTCAGAACCCCTCCCCCGCCGTCAGATTTTTTCCTTTGATGTTTGCCGCTTTTAAAGAGAGTGTCAGATTTTGACTGACCCCCTCTAAAACACCCGTAGTCAGATCTGGGCAATCCCTTAAAAAAAGTTCAAATTTCAACAACATTTTTAAAAGATTTATTTGTGGAAACTCTTATTATTTTTACAAATTTAGAGCAGAATAAAAAATCAAACATTGTTTTTTCTTTGTCAAATTTTGTTTTTGCTTTTAAAAATTATTCGTTCTTGAAATTTAAGTCTATCTAATACTTATAATAAATGCGAAAGTACTGAGCATGTTCGATGGCAAGATTTTATTTTGTCGTTGTTCAATTTGTGTCTTTCATATGTTGAACAAATAAGTAAAAATGTTTGCATTTTTTTGTTTTTTAAAAGTACAAAATATTCAAAAAAAAAGCATAAGTTTATTACAAGCTGCGAAAAAAATATTTAAAAAGCGACTGCTTTAAATTTGCATATTTTTGTGAATGGATGTTATGAAAAAAATTGTGTCTTCTTCTTTTTGTGGCTTTTGCGAGGGGATCGGAAGGAGGCGATCCCTTTGTGAAAAAGAGATTTGACTGAATAAATTTTTATGCAAATTTAAATTAACATTTTCAAAATAATTCCATATTTTGGTGACTCTCTATTTTGACCTCAGTTTGTGGCTTTTTCAGAAAAAACATTCTTTTCATATTTTCACAAAAGTTTTTTATTGTGCACAAAACCTGCGAATTTAAAAAACAAAATATTTTAAGAAAAACAGATGAAAAATGTTTAATATTTAAAAAGCCAAATTGATAAAAATCTAGTCTTTCGCTCATTTTGTTTAAATTTGTATTACAAAAACCTCTTTAACATTTATAATGAGCTATTATTCTTTATGTTGGTTTCATATATTTGTTCGAAAAGGCATTATTTTTAAAAATCTATTTTTGCAATAATCATAAAAAATTCAAAAATAAAGAATAAAAATCAATGATAAATGTTTCGAAATTTTGTGGAATCGCTTTGTTTTTGATCCAAAAAAAAATGTGTTGAAATAGCAAGTTTATTTAGTAATTTTTTTACTTTTAAAGAAGAAAAAAAACATGTTTGTTTACATTTTAGCGTCGGCCTTGAGTGTGTCGAAATATTTTAGTCTTCTTTAATAATTTTTTACACATTTCAAACGTATTTTAATAAAAAAAATTTTTTATTGCAACAATTAAAGAAAAAATTGCTTCAAGCGAACATTATTAATGATAGTGATAAATCCACAGGGTTGACATTTACCACATTATTTCTCTTTATTATTCCATTTTTGTGATCTTTTCTGATGAAATTTGCCCATACTTATTTTTTAAAGAAACTTTACGGGCAAAAAAGTTTGAATTTATTTATTTAAAGATCAACTGTGATTTTGACAAAATTATTAAATTAATTATTGTAAGTATGAAAAATACAGCAATAACTTAATATTTAATGAAGTCGTTTCCATGATGTTTTGGGAATTTTCGATGAAAATTAAGAGGAATTCTTTTTAACCACTTAATTGTACTTTTTTGCGAAAACGTTGAATACAACAAAATATTAAGAAATATAAAACCAGACAAATAAAAGAATTTAAATAAATAAAAATCAAATTTTCTACAAACGACAAAAAATACTTCTTCTTTGGAAAATTTCTGTTTTCAAATTCGTCTTTTTTTGCGAACGAAGTAAAAGCAAAGTTCAGCTTTTTCTTCGGCATGTTCAAAAATAATATTGTTTCGTAATTTTGGCATTTTTATTTTGTTATTATTGAAATACGCATTTTTTATAATTGATCTTTAATTTCAAAAAATGGCATGATCTTCAACAAATTTTATAATACAATTTTAGCAACGTTAAAATTTGTTTTTTCTTGAAAAAAAATTTATTACTCTGGTTAAAAATGTAACACTTTTTTATGATCAAAATGCAAATTAAATTATTAAAGCTTAATTAAATGCATAACAATGACAATATTTTTATTTTAAATAATGTTTATAGGTGAAGCTGTGAAATTTAAAGCCCTCAAATTTTATGTATTTATCTTTTTAAAACAAATAATTTGATGTGGAAAACTTAATATATTCAAAAAAAGTAAACGCAAAGCAACTTTGAATTTTTTTGAATATTTGTGAAAAATTTCTTGACATTTGTTGGTTCTTTTCATTTTTGTTTATTTAACAAAAATGTTTTCAACATCTTTCCTGATGGCTGTGGTTCAACACATTTTCTTTCGAATTTTTTTTCACAACACACCAATAATATTTTGCGCAAAAAATGTGCTTCAGTTTTGTTTATTTTTTATTTTGTTTTAAATATTTTATTCTAACAAATCGTTTATTTGTTAAAACTAAAAACCCAGTTTTTTTGATTTTAAAACCTAAAAATTTAATAAAATGTTAAGTATTTACTCAATATTAATTAGTTTAAAATGTATTTGCAAAACACAAGAAAAATTTGTTTTTAAATGGTAGAAATTTCGTGCCCTAAGAGGAAAAAGTACACAAAAATCAATAACATTTTTACATCGAAAAATATTTTACAAAAATCTTAAACTTTTTATTTTAATTTTTTATCTGTCACTTTTTATTAACTTCATCCAAATAGTTTTGCTTCAACTTTGCCACATCAACAATTTTAAAATAATTACCGAAACTAAAATTGATCTCATTTTTGTTCATTTTTGCCGTATTCTTCTATGGAATGGCCAAACATCTGTTATTTCATCTTTCTTTTGAACACATTTTTTGGTTACATTGAATAAAAAAAATTTTTCTTTGAATTTATTGATTGATATGTACGTTTTTGCTATATTTAATTTTGTGGAAAGTATTCAAATGTCAAACAAAAAATATATGAAATGATTTTTTATTGATAAAAGAAGAATTCAATATATCGTAAATACGTCCTTTTCTTTGACGATTCAAAATGTTGGAGAAAAAAAGGTACCAGAAAATGAAAAATTTAAGTTTGTACCTTAAATAAAATGCAAATAATGTGATATTAAAATTAAGAAAAATGTTCACATTTTAGAATAATTATAACTTTAATAATGTATCATTACATGAATTATTTTTAAGCAGAAAAGGGTAAAAAGAACACCACAATTTTTGTATATTATCATTATTGTACGTCAAATAAATCCAACGCTAAAAACCTAAAATATTCAAAAAAATTCGATACGTAAAATGTATTTTTTAAATTTTTTCTACATTTTCAAAGGAAAAGTGGACGTTTGTGTCTGTTTTTCATTTTTTTGTCGTTTCAATTGGGCCAAAAAATATCTTCGATTTTTGTGTCGAAGAAATTACGAAAGATTTCGTGGTAATTATTCATTAAATAATTTAAAATGCACATATTTGGAGATGAGAGAATATGCATATAATATTTTTACCTATCTGAAAAAAGATTTTAAACATTTTTTTTTAATAAATAATGAAAAGTAGTGCTTGTTACAAGCCCACTTTTTATAATCTCTTTTCCAGTATCATTTAACTATAAAGTCATGAGGAAGGGAAGAGGGATGATGTAATCACTGTGCCGCTTTTGATGTATAGTTTTTCTGATGGCATCAAATCATCATACAACTTTTACTTTTTTTAAAGTTGATCAGTCTTGGAAAATATGTAAATTAAAAATTTTAGAAAATGTAAAAAAGAGCTTTTTTTTTTAAAAATAAATACAAAATATTCAAAAAGAAAAAAAGCAACTTTCAAAGAGCATATTTTTATAAAATGCGAAAATTCTTTTGTTGCTAAACTTTAAAATCAGACTTATGCATAAACATGTTAGACGTGATATTTTTCTATGGGATGGCCAAACAGTTGTTTTATGGGTTTTTGTTTCTTCTTTCTTTTAACGCAGTTTGCTCTTTACATTGAAAGAAACAGAGTCTTTTCTGTCGAAAAATGTCTCATTGATTGATCTGCAATTTTTCATTTTTAGTTATTCATTTTTTTTCTCCAACTTTTTCGATCGAATTATCCAAATTTAAACATTTTTATTCTTATTACAATTGTGAAAATACCTTTTTAAAATCCTTTAAATAATTAACGGAGGAAGCATTGGTGTTTTTACAGCAGGCATCAATTCTGTCTTTGTCACATGTATTTTTTTCTTAAATATTTTTGTTACACCTAAAACTTCAAATACATATTTTTTCAAAAAGTAAAAAATTTAAAAAAAACATCAACGTTTTTGAAAAAATTCGAAGGCTTCATTTTTTGCTAAACGTTGTATCTTCTCAATCGGCAAATTTTATCAGGCGATTGCGGTCGTAAAAAATAGACAAATATTTGTTTTTAAATTAAAGACGCAATGTTTTTTTTTATTTCTTTTCTTGATTTTGTCATAATGCACATAATATTTTTACATCTGTAAAAATTGATTTTAAAATTTTTTAATATTTTTAATGCAGACATTACCATTAATAAAGATTAAAAAGCTATTGTTGAAGAAAGAAAAAATAAAAAAATTTTTGCTTATTAAAATATTTAATGAATTCCCCAAAATAGTGAATCATCAGAGAACAAAAATTGTGCTAAACATCTGTTGTTTCTAGATGTTTGTCTTTTTTCTTCCTTTTTGACGTCCCGCAATCGTCTGATAAAATTTGTTTGTGGAAACATTTCGATGATCAGCAAAAAACATTTTCACACTTTTTTTACAATAATTGAAAGCACTCTTTTTTCTTTTTGAATATTTTATTTATACCGCTTAGATTTATTAGTTTTTAAAAGGCATTTTTTCTAAAAATCGAGCTTAGCTTGGCATTTCGAAAAAAATAAATTTTAAGTTTGAAAGCTAATTCGGCATATATATAGCAAATCGAGGTCGGAGAATTCGAATTTTTGGTTTATTTCGAAATCAGAGCAACCGATTTCGAAATACAGGTGTTCGCGCGTATATTACTGTCAGAATTGTTAAAATTAAGTTACAGCTATAAATTTGGTGTCATTCGACGCGTCTTAAACAGCTCTACACGAATCATGAACTTTTAAATCTTCAACACAATTTTTTACGGGTCAAAACAGCGTTTAAAGTGAAATAGGTGGAGTTTTTGCGTCGCCCTACTTTTATTTGATACGTGCGGGGTGAAATGAAGTCAGATTCAGATTCTCCATAAAATTCTGCATCGAATACACTCTTTTCTTTTTTTATACGAGTTTCATCTTGGTGCGAATTTTCAAAAAGCAATATCTACAACATCATTTATTCGATGCCACTTGATCTAAAATTATTATTTTTGGCCGAAAGTGACACTAATCGATGCAGAATTAAATTGTGCATCTATACGATACCGGTTTATAGGAGTTATCTACCCTAGGTAGGTCAGGGCCCGACAAAAACCGAAAAAAAATTTTTCTCAGATTTCGACATAAAAACATTTGAAACCGGGGTATTCGACCCCGCTGATCACGAATATCAACTTTTTAACATAGGTTTATCTGTTAGTTTTCGAGAAACTAGCTGTTAAAAATTTTACTTTTTTTTGAATTTTAGATTTGCGTTTTCTCAAAAACTAACAGATAAACCTATGTTAAAAAGTTGATATTCGTGATCAGCGGGGTCGAATACCCCGGTTTCAAATGTTTTTATGTCGAAATCTGAGAAAAATTTTTTTTCGGTTTTTGTCGGGCCCTGACCTACCTAGGGTAGATAACTCCTATAAACCGGTATCGTATAGATGCACAATTTAATTCTGCATCGATTAGTGTCACTTTCGGCCAAAAATAATAATTTTAGATCAAGTGGCATCGAATAAATGATGTTGTAGATATTGCTTTTTGAAAATTCGCACCAAGATGAAACTCGTATAAAAAAAGAAAAGAGTGTATTCGATGCAGAATTTTATGGAGAATCTGAATCTGACTTCATTTCACCCCGCACGTATCAAATAAAAGTAGGGCGACGCAAAAACTCCACCTATTTCACTTTAAACGCTGTTTTGACCCGTAAAAAATTGTGTTGAAGATTTAAAAGTTCATGATTCGTGTAGAGCTGTTTAAGACGCGTCGAATGACACCAAATTTATAGCTGTAACTTAATTTTAACAATTCTGACAGTAATATACGCGCGAACACCTGTATTTCGAAATCGGTTGCTCTGATTTCGAAATAAACCAAAAATTCGAATTCTCCGACCTCGATTTGCTATATATATGCCGAATTAGCTTTCAAACTTAAAGTTTATTTTTTTCGAAATGCCAGATTTTTTCAAAAAAGCTCGTTTTTTAGAAAAAATGCCTTTTAAAAGACTAAAAATTAAATGCGATTTCCATGTTAAAATTTAAAAGAAAAAAAAGCTTTGCAAAGATTTCATTATTAAAAAAAAACATTTTCGTTGACCAAAATAATGAATCATTAAAGAAGAAAAATAGCGCTTTTCTGCACAAATTTGTGCTTTTTTTTCTTTTTTTTCGTACCACAAACGTCTGATAAAATCTGTCTGCAAAAAATTTTGATGATCGTTTAGCGAAAAACATTTTCACATTTTTTTGCAATAATTGAAAGCACTCTTTCTTTTTGAATATTTTATTTTTTTATATAAGAAAACAACTCATTGTAATTGTAAAACTAATAAATTTAAAAAAAAGTATAATTTTGTCTGAAATCACAATTGATTAATTTTAATAGATCCATTATTAAAGAAATACAGAAAACTGTTAATCACATACTTTTAAAAAAATAAAGAAAAAAATTTCAAAACCTTTAAAATTAAACGTTACTATGCTACCGTATTCATTAACGGCCATAACTTTAATCAAATGATATCATAGATTATCAACAATCTTCTCTTTTGTTTTTGTGTACACAAAAATTTAGTTAAAAATAGAAATTTTTTATTATTAAACAAGAATAGTACGGAGGCAAAATTTTTGTTTCTAAACTTGAACACTACTTTGAATGAGTTTGTTTGAAAAACAAAATTTATAAAAATTAATATTTTACTTGTTTTTTATTTGTATAAATACTGGAATTATTTTAAATTTAATAATGGAAAAATTTTGCTTTCCAAACATCTTGAACGGAAACAAATGCACAAATCTTTTCTTGTTTGCTCTTTAAAACTAACAATTAAAAGTGCAAAAAATAAAATATTAAAAAAAGAAAAAAAATTTATTTCAGCCTAAAAAGTCGAAGTTGTTGCAAAAAATGGTGACAAAAATGTCTAAAAAATTGTTTTCAAAGATTATGCATCACTTTTTTGAAATTCGTTGGTTCTTTTCATTTTTGTTTCTTTTCTTTTTTGATAAAAACGATTTTCTTTGACGAAATCATTTTTTTCATCGACATTTTTTCGATAGTTCTGGCTATACATTTTTCTTTACATTTTTTATAAAATTAAAAAAAGGCTTTTCCCATAAATGTGTTTGCATTTTTTTGTTGATGCTTCTAATTATTCTTGTTTGAAATGTTTTATTATTTTTTGATGAACTAGCCAACGGGGAAACAATAATTAAAAATTATAACAAATGCGGCTGTTGCAAAGTTAAACGAGAAAAGAGATTAAAGGTTGCAGACGGGATTGGCTTACTGTAAGACGGGCAAGGAGATTAATGAGGGGATCCACAATAGGCTGTAAGACGGGAAGCGAGATTGATTTTTTCTACGAGACTACCGTACAACAGCCATCGCCCTCTGCAATAAGGAAAAGGTGGGCATGTTGTCATCTATGTCCACTTTTACTTATGCGAACCCCCCAAAACAATTTTTGTCTCTAAAAGTCCTCTAATTAAATGTAAAACATCTTCATATTGCTTTTTATTTATCCCTCCCTTCCCCGAGAAATTGCCTCTTATTTTACAGCTATAGCCTATGAAATTACTTTTGTATTACGAGTTAATGAAACTGTTGAGTTTTAATTGTTAGTTTTAAAAATGTTAACCAGAAAAACCCTTTTTCAATGAATTGATTTAAGTTTGCATAAAGACACGCCCCCAGAGAATGCAAAAAAGGAGGGCAGGTGGATGTCCATATCTATTGCAGAGGGCGATGGCTGTTGTACGGTAGTCTCGTAGAAAAAATCAATCTCGCTTCCCGTCTTACAGCCTATTGTGGATCCCCTCATTAATCTCCTTGCCCGTCTTACAGTAAGCCAATCCCGTCTGCAACCTTTAATCTCTTTTCTCGTTTAACTTTGCAACAGCCGCATTTGTTATAATTTTTAATTATTGTTTCCCCGTTGGCTAGTCTCCTGGGCCGTCTGCTGCGAAGCAGTAAAATTGAATAAAATGTTAAGGATTTTAACAATTTATTCACTTTAATAATTTAATATAATTTTAATAAAGTTGTTTCTGAATCTATTGAAAGCTTGTCAAACCAAATTACTGCTGTTTTCTTTCATAACAAATTCAATGTTTGTTGCCGCAAAATAGTTTTGTACTTGTAAAATATTCCATAAATGTTTTTGATTTTATAATGAAAACAGTGGCAGGGGTTTTATCCATTCCAAATAATTATTTTTAAATTTTAAATACAAATTTTGTTAATAATCGGTTTATGAAGGTAATTTTGGTTTAACATACATGATGCAATAGCTACATTAATTTTATTTCTTGCAATTTTTGGCATTTCATAGTTATTGTTTTTAATTTTATCTATCAAAAAAATTTTTGACTATTGTACAATATGCAAATTTCGTCAAGGATTACTTTCAAAATGCTTAAATAGTTGTTCATAAAATAATAGAAAACGCCTAACAAATAGATCAGCGAGAGGGAATGAAGCCCGGCCCTTCGGGCCGGGCCGCATTTCCTTCCGCCTCCAATGCGGCAATGACTGAGTTTTAAACAGAAAAAAAACGAAAAAAACAAATCTGCCGCAAAACCCCGTTTTTTAAAAGAAAAAGTGGTCCCCCGGGATCAAAAATAAAGATATTTCATCATCCCAGGTGTCGATTCATATGTAACTGATTACGGGCTATCAATTCCGATATGTATCTAAGCTCGTACTTAACAAAAATTCTCAAAACCCAGCGAAACCCCCCTAAAATCTATTTTTTAAAGAAAAAATGGTCCCCCGGGATTAAAAATGAAGATATTTTATCAATCCAGGTGTTGACTCATATGTAATCAACCATATTCTATCAGTTCCATTATGTATTTAAGCTCTTAGTCAACAAAAAATCTCGAAACCCGCGAAACCTCGCTAAATTCCGCAAAGCCCTATTTTTCAAATGAAAAAGTGGTCCTGTGACTCCGAAATTGAAGATATTGTACTAAAGAAAGTGTCGATCCATACGTAATTTATCACTTTCTATCGATTCCGATATGCATCTGAATTCACATTCAACAAAAAATCTCGAAACCCCGCAAAACCCCGTTTTTTATAGAAAAGGTGGTCCCCCGGGGTCAAAAATGGAGGTATTTTATCAACCCAGGTGTCGATTCATATGTAATCGACCATGAGCTATCGATTCCGATATGCATCTAAGCTCGAACTTAACAAAAAATCTCAAAACCCCGCAAAACCCCGTTTTTTTAAAGAAAACGTGATCCCCCGGGGTCGAAAATGAACCGATCAGGACAAACCAAAATTCATTTAGTACTATTTGAATCATGCCCGATCCGTTCCCATACCTCTCATAAGCCTCACAAATCGGGAACATCGAATTTGACATTCGCCCGGACGTTTTTGGGGGATATCTCGGGTCCCAGAGGGGGTAGGGGGGTCAACCCGACAAATTATTAAATGCGACTTAATTCTCTATATACCTGCCAAATTTGAAAGCTCTACGATCAAAACTGACGAAAATCGATTTTTCGGGGTAGAAAAGCAGGGAAGTTGAGTGCTAAACAGCCGCAGCGCGCCCCTTCGGGGCGCGCTGCGTCTGGTATTAAATAACACTTTGTTTTTTGTAATATTTTTTGCAAGAAAAGCAGTTAAAGAAATAATCATTAATAATAATAGTTAGATGTATTTGAAATCCACACAAAATTTGGTTAGCTTCACACTAATTTTGCATAAATTAAATATTAAAAAGAGCAATGATTATAAGCAATTTATTTATATTTTAATATTTCTTTCATCGACATTTCTTTTGTCTTTTCTTATTTATACTTTTGTTTTCGCAAAAAACATGTTTTTATTTAAAAAGGATCCAGTCTTTTCTTATTTTTGTCAAGTTTTAGAAACTTTATTCAAAAAATAGTAATGTTTTTTGAATAAAAAGAGTTTTGCAAACGTTTTGTACAGAAAAGTGGTAATAGTCGTTTACGGCAGAAAAAACTCATCCAAAGTAGACCGGAGATACTTTTCTTAACGATCTAAAATATAATAAAATAATAAACAAAAGAGAATATAGAGTACATAATTGGATCTTACTGTTACCATTTTTAGGTATTTTCGGTTATTTTAGCGAAGCTCAGATTTAACGATAAATGCGCACCTTAACAGAAATCGGAATGCCAAAAAAATTTAAATGAAGCTGCTTGTTCCCATGCCATAACTTGGGGGGTGTCGTGGGTGTCGCGACACCACCTCAGAAACAAAAAAAACTTGAATTTTTTTAAACCCAAAAATCCATCCACCGTTTAGCAATCCGGTACGGTAGAAACAAAAAAACTTGAATTTTTTTAAACCCAAAAATCAAAAAAATCCATCCACCGTTTAGCAATCCGTCCACCGTTTAGCAATCCATCCACCGTTTAGACGTCCACTCCACTGGACCCGTCCATCCACCGTTTAGTGAGGCCCATGGAAAGTCTGAAATTTTCAAAGTTTTTCATATTTACACTCATGTGATCCGACGACTGTGAAACGCGAAAAGATGAAGAAACAAAAGGCCAAAATGGTAACATCAAATGATTGTGGGTCATCTGTCTTTTTTTGTTAAAATCATTTTGTTGGAAAAAAAAAATCATATCCTTTTTCTTTTATAATGATTTGGGTTTAAAATTTTTTAAAAATTAAATATTATAAAAGGATAATCATCATCAAAGCCAAACATTTTTTTTGTGAGAAATTTCTTCGGTTTTGCGAAAAAATAATTTTTTAAAGATGATTTAAGACAGTCTATAAGAAAAATGTCGAAGAAAAAAAATGTTCTTTTTAATTGAAAAGAAAGAATGCGCAAAGCAAGGTATGATTTCCTTCATATGTAACAAAAAATTTGTTTAATGGTAAGGACATTTTGTGTTTTCTGTTTTTGATACAACTTCAACTTTGTAAAATGAGATTAAAATTTCCTTTCTGTTTGAATATATTATTTTTGCCGCTTTGAAATATTTATCTTTATTAAAACTAAAGATTAATTGTGATTTCCATGTTACAATTAAAACGAAAGAAAAACTTTGCCTTTAGATTTCAATATTGAAAAAAAAACATTTTTGTTGTCCAAAATTTTGCTCCCCAAAATCATGAATCATCGTAGAAGAAAAATAGCGCTAGACATCTGTTGTTTCTACATGTATTTTTCTTTCTTCTTTTTTTCCGTCCAAAAATCGTCTGATAAAATTTGTCTGTAAAAAAATTTCGATGATCGTTCAGCAAAAAACATTTTTACATTTTTTAAATCAATAATTGAAAGCACTTTTTCTTTTTGAATATTTTATTTTTTTATAAAAGAAAACAACGAATTGTTGTTACAAAACTAATAAATTTAAGGAAAAGTATAATTTTATCTGAAATCACAATTGATTAATTTTAATATATCCATTATTAAAGAAATACAGAAAACTGTTAATCACATACTTTTAAAAAAATAAAGAAAAAAGTTTCAAAACCTTTAAATTAAAACGTTACTATGCTACCGTATTCATTAAGGGGCATAACATTAATCAAATGATAGATTCTCAACGATCTCATCTTTCAAAAAGACCAATTTTTCCAACGAAGCGCAAAAAATGCTAACAATATATTTTTAGGGCTGTAGTCGAAAATAGATGAAATTTCTAATAGTCACTTTTGCAAACAAAAGTTTTGCGACATTTTTTTTCTTTTCTCTTGTGTATTAATATTTTATTTTTTCAAACTTTAGAAATTAAATAATATTTTACTTACGTATCGCCAAAACAATGAAAAAAACAACCACCACATTTCCTTTGTCTGTTAATATCCGTTATTGAAAAAAATAATATTTATTTTTGAAACAGATATTGAATTTTTGATCGCTTTTGTTGAACACTATTTTACAACAAAACTTAAATTTCACTATTTTTTCTATCAGACATAAAAAGCTCTACAAATGGTGAAAAAGCAAACTTCGGCCCACATTTGACTTTTTGAAAAATTTGCATAAAAAATTTGATAAAAATCTAGTCTTTCATTCATTTTGTTTAAATTTGTATTACAAAAATCTCTTTAACATCCATAATGAGCTATTATTCATTTTGTTGGTTTCATATAACACTTGTTCGATATTTGTTCAAAAAGCAAATGTTTGAAAAAATCTTTTTTTGCAAAAATTATTAAACATTCAAAAATAAAGAATAAAAATCAATGATAAATGTTTCGAAATTTTGTAGAATCGCTATGTTTTTGATCCAAAAAAATAAAAAAATGTGTTGAAATGGCAAGTTTATTTAGTAATTTTTTAACTTTTAAAGAAGAAAAAAGAACTTGTTTGTTTACATTTTGGCGTTGGCTTTGAGTGTGTCGAAATATTTTAGTCTTCTTTAATAATTTTTTACACACTTCAAACGTATTTTAATAAAAAAAATTTTTTAATGCAACAATTAAAGAAAAAAATTGCTTCAAGCGAACATTATTGAAGATAGTGATAAATCCAGGGGGTTGTCATTCACAACATTATTTCTCTATTAATCCATTTCTTGACATCTTTTCTGATGAAACTTGCCCATACTTATTTTTTAAAGAAACTTTACGGGCAAAAAAAGTTTGAATTTATTTATTTAAAGATCAACTGTGATTTTGACAAAATTATAGAATTAATTATTGTAAGTATGAAAAATACAGCATTCACTTAATATTTAATGAAGTTGTTTCCATGACGTAATTTTTGTTGAAGATTAAGCGTAATTTTTATTAACCACTTAATTGCACTTTTTTGCAAAAACGTTGAATACAACAAAATATTAAGAAACATAAAACCAGACAAATAAATGAATTTAAATAAATGAAAATCAAATTTGCTGCGAACGACAAAAAAATACTTCTTCTTTGGAAAATTTCTGTTTTTAAATTCGTTTTTTTGCGAACAAAGTAAAAGCAAAGTTCAGCTTTTTCTTCGGCATGTTCAAAAATAATTTTGTTTCGAAATATTGGCGTTTTTATTTTATTATTATTGATATACGCATTTTTTAGAATTGATCTTTAATTTTAAAAAATGGCATGATCTTCATTAAATTTTATAATACAATATAAGCAACGTTAAATTTTGTTTTTCCTTAAAAAATTTATTACTCTGGTTAAAAATGTGACATCTTTTATATGATCGAAATGCAAATTAAATTATTAAAGCTCAATTAAATGCATAACAATGACAATATTTTTATTTTAAATAATGTTTATAGGCAAAGCTGTGAAATCTAAAGCCCTCAAATTTTGTGTATTTATCTTTTCAAAACAAATAATTTGATGCGGAAAGCTTAACATATTCAAAAAAAAGCAAACGCAAAGCAACTTTGTAATGTTTTGATATTTGTGAAAAATTTCTTGACATTTGTTGGTTCTTTTCAGTTTTGTTTATTTAAGAGAGAGTCTGTGAGATTCGTTAAAACGGAGTGCACAAGATTTTTTAGATTATGGTTTTTTGGTACTAAATCGACTAAATAGGTTGTAAATAGACGATTTTGAAAATATAAGACTCATCTGGTGTGTAGTTTTGATATAGGAGTAATTCAAAGTTACACATGTGCAGAAAATAAGAAAATTCGGCATATTTTTTGTAGTAAAGTTAAAAATTTGATACTCTGCAGTTATACTAACTCGGACATGGGCTATTTAATGGTATATAGAACATATTTTTCCGATGACGAAATCAGGCCCAAAATTCACTTTTAAATTTTTGAGCTTAGATATCGTCATGAAAGATTTGCTGGCCGGACTAACCGTAGACATCTCCAACTTATGATGGAGTTGAGAGCCCATATTTTGCCCATAAACTCATCTAGTATAAGGTATGATTGTGGCAAAAAATCAGCTGCTGAATCCTCAATCTGTGGGTTTACCAGGGGCTCAAAGTTACTGTAATACAGTAATACACAACATGAATTTAAAGTCAAAATTTGCATATTTCGCAATTTTTAGAAGCTGAAACGTTCCAAATCTTTCAGATTCGGATTCAGCATGTCCGAAAACCTATAAATCCAGGAAATAAGGCCGATAAATCACAAATTTATAGAAATTTGCACAAAAGTATAAAAAATCCCTGCCACAAAATCATGACCGTCCCTTCAAATTTGAATATGATATTTTGGAGAAAGTAGTGTTTGGGGATTGTTAAATATGCTTAATTAATCATATTCGAGAGGAAAACATGCAAAAATATGCAACGGCACAGATGTTTCAACAAGGCGAAATTACGACAATTAGTGTGAATCAACATTTTTTAAAAGCCGATGTAGCTATATCGCATTAGTTTTAGGAAAACAATAAGTCCATTTTGTGATCTTGTTATTATTATTATTAAGTCCCCAAAACTTTACGGAGTCTATGTAACAACCTCCAAACACTACTTGCCCCAAAATATATCATATTCAAATTTTTTTGAAGGGACGGTCATGATTTTGTGGCAGGGTTTTTTTATATTTTTATGCAAATTTCTATAAATTTGTGATTTATCGGCCTTATTTCCTGGATTTATAGGTTTTCGGACATGCTGAATCCGAATCTGAAAGATTTGGAACGTTTCAGCTTCTAAAAATTGCGGAATATGCAAATTTTGACTTTAAATTCATGTTGTGTATTACTGTATTACAGTAACTTTGAGCCCCTGGTAAACCCACAGATTGAGGATTCAGCAGCTGATTTTTTGCCACAATTATACCTTATACTAGATGAGTTTATGGGCAAAATATGGACTCTCAACTCCATCATAAGTTGGAGATGTCTACGGTAAGTAAATATCCCACAATGTTGCCCAACATGTCTCTATTATTTGTGGAAAGTTTGAGCGAAATTGAGGGTCCCGTTTTTCGTAGACTGTAAATCAAAGTTGCACGCCCAACATCTTCAACATCATATGACCCACATAAGTTACGAAATAGGTTACGAAATCACTTCCGGTGACTTGTATTATGAAATAGTATGTTAGTGGAACATTCTGGATGAGTGTCATGACATTTGGACTTGATTTGGAAATATTCCATCAATAGGAAATTTCGAAATTTAGCAACAAAATATGTCAAAGAAAAAATCTTTTTATTTTCTTTTATTCACTTCAACGAAAAAAAACGAAACATGTCTTTGAATATTTAATTCATTTTTTTCTTTTGAAATCAACAAAAAATTAAACATTTATTTAAATTCATATGTTAATTGTTAGAACATTGGGGAATTAGTTATACTTGTACATTATTTTATTTCATTGTTGTATTCCTTCTCTCTCTTTTCTATTGTAAAGGTGTTGGCATTATGTCAGCAATGACCTCGCTTCCTCCTCCATTTTTCTATAAAAGGCAAGGTTGTCCCTCAAAAGTTGTTCATTTTCTTGTGTTTCTCTCTGATTATGTGTCATCAATAAATTTCATCTTTATTAATCCAACCTCTATTCATCTTCGTCCGATATAATAGCTTTAACGGAAGCCAGTACAAACCCATACAAAATGGATTTATTATGTTAAAAAAGAAAAACCATTATTTACAAATTTTGTTACCACAAAATCCACTTTAATTTTAATATTATAAAATTTTGTAAGTATCAGAGTCAAAAAAAAAATAAGTTAATAAACAATTTCGACTAATTAAAAAAGAAATAAAAAAGTAAAATCCAAAAAATTAAAATGAAAATGATCGCAACAAACTTTTTTATTGACATAATCAATAAATTTGCAGAAAAGAAAATGACATAAAAAACAAATATAAATTTCACGACAGTTTTAATGTATTTGATTTTATTAAAATTGAGGGAATATAACGAAGAAATAAAGATTTATTTGCCATGATTATAAAATTAATTAAAACCTTTTCAACGGATTTATCCAACGAATTAATAACAAAAGTTTTCCAAATAAAAAATTCAAAAATCTATCTAGATAACATTAGAAACTGTTTTTTTCCTAAAACCGGCGTGTAATTTTGTGTTTGTCAGTCTAGGAAGAAATGCACAAAATGTGATGCAGATGTTCATTTTGCGTTTGCTCAAAATTTTCTTTCTACTCCATGTCGAACATATGATTGAGACATTCATTCTTCTTTGCAAAAGCACTCTGCTTTCATTAAAAAAATGCTACGTTTTTTTTCATTCATTCAATTCAAAAAAATAGAAGACATTTTTTAATATTTTATTCAATTTGTGCTTTCGAAATCGATTAGAATTTTAACATCACGAAAAGTTAACCTAGCCATAAAAAATTGATACGAATGAAGTTTGCATTATTTAAGAGACAGTCTACGAGAGAATTTGAAAATTCAGAGTCAAAGCGAAACTAAAAATTTTTAAATGAAATTTTTTGTGGTCCATTCGATTAAACTATGTGAAAAAAGGTTATTCTGAAGGTTTTGGGTCAATCTATCTCGGACTTTTGATTTACGAGTAAAGTAAAGTTACTGTATAGCCAAAAATGGAAAAATTCGGGAAAAATCCAAAAGTAAACCAATAAAAAAGTTATTGTCATTGATTGTACACATAAGTAAGAACTATCAGGTGCACTATACAAAAAAATTTTGTCTGACCTCTTATGTCGAAATTTCGGGCATTGTAATTTTCGACACAGAAGAAAAATTTGCATATTTAGCCGCCAGAACAAAAGTCATACCTTATTGAATAGCCCTATATCTGGGCTTTCCAAAAATATAAAAATTATTGAAATCGGTGGTGTACTTAGCGATAGCCAGTAAAAAAGGTGCGCGTGATCAATATCTCCAACATCAACCTCGGGGCAAAACTCGGGTTTGATCAAAGATATTGATATGAGGGGACTTACAATATGAAATATCATGTTAGTAGAGTATACTGGACGAGTTTCATGATATTTGGATATAATTTAGAAATATGCCATCAATGTGGAATTTCAAAATTTAGCAACATTAGACTTCGAAGGGAAAATGAAGGTAATTTGGGTTATTAGTCAAAAATAAATGAGTTAATGCTTTTAAAACATGAAATGGGTGTAATATAAGTGATTATAAGCAATAAACATTGATTTATTGGTCATTTTTGATTTTTCCGGTCATGTTGAAATTTACCTTATTTTTGATAATTTTTTGAGGTATAAAAACTGTATGAAATATCATTTCTATCAACTTTTTTTGCCGTTAGCGATCATGGCTGTGCCAAAATTGCCGTCCCTAAATCTGACATCCCAAAATTGCCGTCCCGAAATCTGGCATCCCCCAATTGCCATTCTGAAAGCTGGCATCCCAGAATGGCCATCCCGTAATCTGGCATCCTGAAATCCTCATCCTAAAATCACCATCCCGAAATGGCCATCCCAAATTTACCATCCCTTTTTCTGGCATCCTCAAATTCCTATTCAAAAGTTGCCGTCCCCAAATCCCTATCCCGAAATTGCCAACCAAATATCCGTTTATCCCAAAATTTTCTTTCCCAAATCGCCGTCTTGAAATCTTCTTCACGAACTTTGCGTCCCGAAATTGGTCATCTAAATATCTTAATCTTAAATTAATTATTTCAAATTCTTATTTCTGAAACCTTGCATCATTTGATCATCATGATAAATTTAACAATACAATATAATTATATCAAAATAGAAAACCCATTGTCGATGTAAGTTTTTCGATAGTCCCAAATTATTTATATAAGTATCCTTATAAAAAATTTGAAAACCAAAAAATCTATGTCCTTGAATTAAAAGTTTATGGTCTTGCATCCGAAAAAAGTAAATCCCAATTTTTTCATATAAAAATAATCATAAAATACAAAGCGATCCAGGTTTGATCATCCCCATCCGAGGCACGTCAGGATAAATAGATTACGGAAACTAAAGAAACCTTTCAAAGAAAAAATTTAAGCTTCCAAAGAAACAACATATTTATATTAAAAATTAAGAAAAGAATGATTGGAAAAAATAGCCAAAAATTGTGAACGGTCGGTATTTTGAAAAATATTGGCGAGAAAATTATTACTTATTTTTAAATGCAAATATTTGAAGATGAAAGAAAGCACATATTTTATAATATCTTTTCCGGTATCATTCAGTTATAAAGTCATGGGGAACAGTGATGATGTAATAAAAATGCCGCCTTTGATGTATGGTTTTTCTGATGGCATCAAATTATAATATGTACAACTTATACTTTTTTTAAAGCTGATCTGTCTTGGTAAACAATTTTAAACTTTGAATTAAAAATGTAAAAAAGAGCATGTGAAAGATTTTTAATAATTAACGAGAACTAATTTGATAATTTTCCAATAATTTTTGTTTTCTTTTTAAAGTTTTGTGAAGCCTCAAATATTGAAAACCTTTTTTTAATTAAATACAAAATTTTCAAAAAGAAAAAAAGAAACTTTCAACGAGCATATTTTTTTTAAAAAAAGGGAAAATTCTTTTTTGCTAAACTTTTAAAAAAAACAAATGTTTGGCGCCATATTTCTCAATGGGATGGCCTAACATTTGTTATTTCCTTCTCTGGTTTTTTATTTCTTCTTTATTTTAACGCATTTTATTCGTTACATTGAAGGAAAAAAGTGTTTTCTTTCGAAAAATGTTTCATTCATTTGATCTGTATTTTTTGCTTTTTTGAATTTTTCGGAAAGGGTTTGAATATGTCAAACAAAAAATACATATATTAAATGATTTTTTATTGACAAAAGAAGATATCAATGTACAAATATCTACAATATTAGCAGCTTCTGCAGTTAAAAATAAAAAGTTTAATCAAAATTTCATGCACTTTTGGATTTGATCTCTGTAATGACTTTTAAGAAACTTTAATGATCATGTTAGAAATTTCTGTTTTTTTTTTAATGATGTGCTGTGGAAAATTGAGTAACTTGTGTATTTTTATATGATTTACTTTGTGTTTTTGTGGAGCAATTTTATTAAAACATGTTTTTGAAAATTTTACAGATTTTATTTAATATTCAAACGAAACACAAAAAAGCAACCATCAATCTGAAAAAGAGACAAAATTAAAATTTAGAATTTGGATTGGAAAAAAAACTGAAAGAGCAAAAAATTGGAAAATCATAAGACTCCGATATTTTGGAAGATGTCAGGTTCATTCTTTTTTTAAAAAATTTTTTAAATGATGCTCAAACATGAAATGCAATTCCTTGCTTTGAAAAGAAAAATGTACAGCGAGGTTCAAGTTTCAAAAAAGACCATTCTTTTTTTAAATTTTGTAAGTCAAAAAAAGAAAAAATAGATAAAACACACCAAAAAAAACAATAAATGTTGTTTAATTATTTGTTTGATCTCTGTTGTGCTAAAGAAAATAGAATACCAATCAAATTTGACATTGTGCAACAAAAAAATCATTTTAGTAAAATCGTTTTCTTGGACAATAATATTTTTTAAATTTTACAACGATCTTTGATCATTTGGATTACTTTTTACGTGTCATTTTTGTTTTGTATTATACTTAAAATGTTTCATAATATTAAAAAAATATATTAAAGATAAATTCATCAAAAATTCAAAAAAAGCAAAATCTAGCTGAATCAATGAAAGATGTTAAAGGAAAAAATTTTTTTAGATTGATATTTTTTTTGAACAAATGCAACAAACAAAATGTGTTGAATAGTGTCAATCCTATTTCGTAATTTCTTTCGTTTTTAAAGCAACACAAAAAATGCTAAAATATTTGTTTGGATTTTGCTTTGAAAATTAATTTTTTCAATTATTATGTTGTGGTTTTAAAGTGCTTCAGAAATCAAATAGAATAGATAAATGTTAGGCAATTTTTGAATATTTGAATTTTCGTTAATAATTTTACCAATATTTTGTGGGTATCTTTTTATTTTATTAAAAGAAAAAATGCACAACGAGGTTCAAGTTTGGAAATTTCCATTATTAATAAACATTTTGTAACTCAAAATCTAAAGACATGTATTTAATGTAAAAGACTTTTTAGTAGCACTTCAATTAACTGTTGTTATTTTTTATAATTCAAATGCGAGGTTTAAAGAATTTTAAAACATACAACAAAAATTCCATGAACGTACTTTTCAGCTTTTTTAATATTGAATATTCCAGATTTCGTTCAAAAATTTTAAAAGTTTCAAAACATTTTTTGATTTTGTTCCAAAATAAATTTGTAAATAGATAAAACGCCAAAGGCGATTATTATAAATATAGTCCAAAAGCGAACATTTAACAAAAGCATTTTTCTGATACCAAAAACCTACAATAAATTTTTGACCGAAAATTAGTTTTCCTTGTTGTTATTTTTATAAGATGGAAATGCAAATAATTTTATTTGAGTTTAATTAAATGCATAAAAACTACAAAAATTATAAATTAATTAATGTTCAAACCAGCCCAAAGGAACTGAACTGCAAAATAAATTGAGTTACATTAAAAACCAAAAAGTTAATAAGTACAAATTTACTAAAAAAGTATAAAATATTGAAAATAATAAAAAAAATTGTGAGGTATTTTTATAAAATAATACGCGTCTCTTCCACTGACCGATTTCTTAAACCATTTGCAGCCGTAAAAAATGAAGAATAAAAAAGGCGTAAAAAACAAAAAATGTATGGTTTTTATCTTTCTTTTGTCATAAATCTTGGAGGAGTGTTCCAACTTTTTCGAAACATCGCCGATTCCATCGTCTTTAGCGGCATCCTTTGATCTGAGTTTCGTTGAACCCTTAAATTTAGTGCCGGCGATGGTTAACAACGGAGAAGAGATAGAAATGGAATAAAATAATCTTCAACAAACAATAAAAATTATCCACTAAAACGAGATCAAACTATTCTTATAAAAAATGATTGTTGTTTTTGTTTTCTATTTTTAAAAAATCATAAATCTTGAAAAATAGATGAAATGAAACTAAGTAATTACGGCGAAAAATGTGGACAAACATCGCAGAAATATAAATAGTTATTTACTGAAATGTTTGTTTTTCTTTCTATCATTTTTTATGTAATATGAAAGCAACAATTTTCATTCATTTTCAGGGAAATGTTAAAATTTAAAAATAATTTTTACTTTATAAATGTAAAAGCATCAGCTATTGAGAAGCAATATAAAAAAGGGGTATCAGAAACTTTTTACACACTTAAAAACCATTTCACCAAAAAATTAAATACTAAGAGATCCTAAAATATTCAAAAAAAGCCCCCAAAATCTTATTTCAACATACAAATAAAAATTCAAATTTGAAGTTGTTGCAAAAAAAAGGAAACATAAAAGTGTCTTTCAATAATATTTGTCTTTTGAAATTCTGACATTTGTGCACTTTTTGTTGCTTTTCGATTTTTCTTGTGGATTAAAAACTTTTTAATTTACTTTTTTCCTGATAGCTGTGGTGGTACATTTTTTTGCAATTCTTTTGTCGCAAAAAATATTCTTTTTTGCCCATGCTTTACTTTTTTTGATGTTTTTAATATTTTATTCATAAAATGTACATGTTTGTTCAAGTAAAAACGTTCGAAACAAAAATTTTTTCGATTTTTACAGTTGTGAGAAAAAAATCACATTCATTAATTATTTAAATGAAAATTGAGTCATCATTTTTATTGTTCTTTGGTTTTACCTCGTTTTACAATTGAAGAAGCTTTCAAAATGGATCCTGTAGGTTTTAGAGTTGCTAATGAAGATGGAGAAGATGCAGCTCAAGCATCCAAAACTTGGCAATCTCAAAAAAAAGAAGGATAAAGATGGAAAGAAGAAGCATCAAGCAAAGAAATGATGGAAGCAAAAATACTGATTTTCGGTGATGGATTCATTTGTTTTTCTATTTGTAATCTTAATTTATGTCTAAAAGGATATTAACCCTAAAAATTGGTCATAGATCGTTTTCGCGGGGTTTTGTGATGCTAATGCTTTTACATTATTAAAGTAAAAATTATTGTTAAGATTTGTTCCAATTGAAAAGATATGTCATGCGTGGTGTCATTTTATTGGAAAGTCAATCAAAAATTCTTTCACCTGACTGCCCGATACAAGTTCAGCGTGAAAAAATACTGCACTTTATACCAGGGCCAGTTTATCAAAGAAAAATAAAATCATTAAAACGTAAATTAATTTAAAGATGCAACTGTTAAGGATGAACAAGAGCCCAAATTTCAGGCCCAGGGCCGGCCCGGCCCAGCAGATGAAAGCAAAAAAAAGCTATCGGAATATTTTTGTTGTAGATTTTAATTAATGTGTAATGTTAAATAATAATAAAAATGTCTTACGGATATGAGCATTTTTTTAAATAAAAAATGGAAATTTATGTTATCCAAAACTACTTTCTTTAATATTGTGCAATTACGGTAATCAACTGGCGTTTATAAGATTTGTCAAATTTTGTAGACGATTGAGACCTTGGAAATTTATAAAAATTATGAGCTTCAATCAATTTCTACATATCCTTATTTTTTGACGACGCGAAGAATGTTAGTTGAGACTATGTACAATTTCTTAAAAAATGAAATAAAACGTTTTGATGTAATAATTTTTCCCGCACGGAAAAAATTTTTCTTCTTTTTCAACGATGACAACTTTTTTTTCTTTGCTGCTGTTAGATGATTATTTTTTTGCATTTCTGCTTTTATTTCAAATATGTTAATTTTATTCATTTGCATAAACCTGAAAAATCGCATAAGTAACACAAAATGCATTCTTTTCTTATCATTCTTACACTTTCTTCTTCGTCGTTGCTGGTGCTTGTGTGATTTTCTCTGTCGCTGTTTCTCAACTTGAATAAAATGGATTTCTTCAAACTCTTCGTTTTTGCTGTTCTTCTGTTTTGTGGTACTGTTGCTCAACGCTTTCAACGGCATGCTTTAAAGAATGGTACACATAATGGAGTTATCAATGGCACAAATGCTGTTGTTGAAGAACTTGCTTCTACTGATAGAAAAATTGTTGAACAAATTGGTGATGATTTGAATCTTGTTGGAAATGGTCAAACTAATATTCAAATGAATAATGGCAATGAATTAATGTTTGAACTTTGCTCAACTTTTTCTTCTAATAATTGTTTTGGTAATACGTACGTTCTTTTTATATAATAAAGCGGTAATTTATATTTTTCTTTAGTATTTCTGCATGTTATGATGCTCAATATCCTATTCCATCTCCTCGAGGACGTTGTGGATCTAGTCAATGCGAATTTAGAGCAGTTGTTGTGCGGTCTGGGGATTCCTACGAAATTGTTATGAATGGCAAATCGGTTAAAACGTACAAAAATGAAATTGGCAATGTATGTGCTCAAGCAACAATGAGATCTCCATATGCAATAGTACCGTCAATGCCTGAAACATTTGCTAGCTGTAATCCAAAAAAATATGACGGAAATATGGTTAAAATATCTGTTGCTGATGCGTCGCCTGAATGTTATTTGACAATTGTACGTTTATATTTTACATTTTTATCGATTACTGTATTATATGAAAAACTTTGCAGAAACATGCTAAAAAATGGTTCCCAATCACAACAACTTCTCCAACAACTGCTGTATTATCAACTGCTCCAACTGTACCAACAACAACAGAAGCTTCTTTATCAGCAGGAACAACAGCTGCAATTGCTATTGGATGTGTTTTTGGTGTGATTGCTTTAATTGCAATTATTGTAATAATGTAAGTTCTTTTGTATATTTACTACTGTTAATTGTATATTTTTATAGAATTTGTTGTTATCGGGATTACAAGAAAAAGAAGTCTATTCCAAGAACAATTGAAGGTATACCTGTTGAAACAGCTCTAGCAAAAGCATTTGCTGAAGAAGATAATGTTGGTGGAAAAGGAAAAGCTGAAGTCAAAAAAGAAACTGCACCTAAGCCAGATGGAAAAGAAAAGAAGGAAGCTGCTGTTGGACCTGTTGAAAAGGAAGCAATAGCAAAGAAGCATCCAAAACAATCAAAGGCAAAGAAAGCAGGAGTTCAAGAAAAACAACCAATTGCAAAGGAAGGACCAAAAGCACCAAAGCAAGAAGTTGGAGATGTTCCGAAAAAACCTGTTGAAGAAGTGGCAAGAAAGTAGCAACTGAACCAACTCATGAAGATCCACAACCTGATGCAACGTTTAAACCATTTGCTCTTGTGCCGACAGAGGCAGTCCATCCAATTCCAAAAACTTACCGTGTTCAAAATCGGTCATCTTCTCTATCATCTGTAAAATCAGGAAGAAAAGATTCTCTTTCTGAAAGAAATGATATCTATATGGCCATGGTTGTTGAACTTGCAACTCGAATAATTGGAGCTGGAAAGATGGATTTGGCAGCAAAATTGGATTTGAAAGCTAAAATGGATGTGTACGTTTTGTTTCTTTTAGATACTGTATCTCTGTCTATTATTGTTTTTTTCAGATTTGGTCTTCAAACCCATGTTCTTGAACCTCGTGAAATTGATCTTTTTTGCTGTTCTTTGGATCTTATCCAGAAAAGCGTTTTCTTGTTGTTTTTTAACGTTTGTGAATGAATGCTTTGGTGTAATTTTTTGATCGCAAATAAAAGCAAAAAAGTTTTTTGTGGATGTATTCATTCACATTAAATTTTTTTTTTAGAAATACATTCTATTGCCACAATTTAATCTTTTTTCAACTAAATTTTATAATTTTGCTCTTTTTTAGTGAACAAACTTCCTTTCACTTGAACGATGGATGATATCCTTGAAGAAGTGTATTCACCATTTCTTGTTTACATGGCTAAAACTGATGAAGAAAAACAAGTCATTTTTTATGCTTACTTTCGCTATCAATCTTTTGCATTTTCTGATTCAATAATGTATTATATTGCAAAAAATCCACCAAATTCAAAATACTATCAAAAATTGGTTAAAACATGCAAATTTTTTTTTGTCAAAAATCCAATTATTGTTGGCGCAGATTTTATAACCGATGGTATTGGATCTTATAGTTGGTGGATGTTCGATGAAGACAGCAGTTTTCCAATTGAAGAAATTTCTGCAACAATTTGGATTACTGATAAGCTTGAACTTGATCCTATGCTTGATGAAATTGAATCGGATTTTCTTTCATCTATTATTCCAAAAATTTATCAATGTGATGTCATTGATTTGCATATATGCAGCCAACATATTTCCATTAAAGATTTGGAATTTCTTGCTTCAAAATGTGAAACAATTAAATTATTTGATATTGTTATCGATGATCATGATGGCTGCAAAGGGTGGACAAGGGCCCGGCCCTGGCCCGGGCCGACTAGTTTTTTCTTAATTTTGACGTGGTCCCCCGTTTGTGTTTTGCTTGAACTGCAAGAAAATCAGGGCCCGGCCCCGACCCGGCCCTAGGGCTCTTAAAGGCCCTGATCCCTCGTCCACCCTTACATTCTGCCATTCACTGAAAAAAAAGTTGGCTTACTTTTGGTCAAAATTGGCAAAGTAGTGGCATTATCAAGAAATTTTTACCAAAATGTTGCCAAAATTCGCCACATTTTTGTTAAAATTTGACAAACAAGTGGGGTACCAACCCCCCAACCATTTGTCTTTTTGGTACATGATACACCAAGATCAATTAAACCTCAAATCTTATTGCTTGTAACATTTTTAATTTAATTAATTACCACTAGGACAATATGATGTGCAAATATGTATTACATCCACTGGGATAGTAACCCTCATCACAGATCGGATACCAAAGTACAGTAAACAGTTTTCACAACCATTTGGATGATTTTCTTTACATCCATTTTTTGTAAAATAACCCCTTCCACGACTATATGGGGTTGGTTTTGAACAGCCAACTCCTTAAATTTTATGGGTTTTTATTGTTTTCAAAATGTAGGAAAATGGTAATGTTGATTTTTTTTAAAAATCGATAAAAAATTAATAAATCAAAAAATTTGACCAAAGTCGCTGAAACTCTTTGATATATGCCTTCGAATGAATCCTATTGGAAATCCCATTTGTTCAAAAATAAACCCTTTTAAAAACAGAGACTGAAATGATTCTAAAAATTTATAAATCTCAAAGCAACTGTTTTTTTAAACAGTTGTTTTGGTTTGTCTATTTCTAACCCGAATAATAAAAACGAGCAAACCTCTCCCAGATTTGCAATTTTCATGGAATGCACTGTATGCATGAAAAAACCCATTTATATTATCATACAGTATTCGTAAACCAAAATAGATCATTGAAATTTTTGCCATTTCATTCGCCCATGTAAATTTAAATAGCAGAGCCCAATACCCGAAAATAAAGCCTGCGGCAATGCTACAATTACATACAAAAGCGCAGCATACTGGAACAACTTTTTTCATTGTTAACAAAATTTTTTGGAAAATGTTTAAAAATTAAATAAATCAAAAGTTCATTATTAAGAAAACGTAGCAACCAAAGTTGGTATAATTTCATTTATCAAAAGTTTTGATAGCATTGTTAGTATTCCTGGAATAGATTTTTTTAGAAGCAATATAAACGTTGGTAACAAAAAAGTTTTAATTTGAGACAAATTTTGACTCATAAATTTTAATTTTTTTTATATTATTTTTATTTATAAAATAACAGTTTTTTTCGTAATATTTTTCAACAGTGATGAAAAATGCTGCAAACAATAGAAGAACGTTGACTTTATTTCAATTATCAACTTCTATTATTTTATGCTCCAAGATCTAACCATTGGTAAATTAATTGTCCGAAACGTTTGTAGTAATTTTTTCAAAAGAATAAAAGTACAGTAAAAATACAAAATTTAATTATAGAAATTTAATAGTATCCTTTGAATATTTTTTAAATTATAAAAAATTTTTATTGTTGTTCAACACACAGCAGGAGTAAAAAAATGTGCGAAAAATTGCAACAAAAAACAAGTCTTGATTTTCATATAGTCATACTTAAAAAAACAAACTCAAAAAGCATAAATGAACAAAGATAACAAAAAAATCTCGCTAATCCAATATCGACACAAAAATTAATTAAACTTTTCATTAATTGTAAAATTCTTCGATCCCATCAAATTGAATTTTCGGTGATTTATATTGAATAGGTTTTGAATCAATAATCTCATCAATGATTGCCATAAGACGTTCCCGAAAGACATCAGAAACTTCACCAAAATCGAGCAAAATATCTGTTTCGTTATTTTTCTAAAAATGAATGGATATATATTTATGACAAATAATAATAATAATAGTTTACCTTGATATAAGTAAGAAAGGCATCGATATCAAAAATCGCAGGAATTCCATAGAGATGAAATTCAGTAAGAGTTGTAAAATGTGGAATCTTAAGCAGTTCTTTGACAGTTTGAGACGAGTAACTATTTGCGGCAACATTATAACACCCATGCCTAAAAAAGTCGCATTTTTTTTCGTTTCGAAATCGCGTTGATATGAGATCTTTTGTTTTTACAAAGAAATATGCATGTTTAATAAATTTGTTGGATATTCGTTTCTCAATGTCCAACAAAATGTGGCACTTCTTTAGAATTCCCCCATAAAGTCGAGAATTTATTTTTTCTTGTTTTTTACTTCAAATGTAGAGAGGGGCAGGAAACACTTTTTCCTTTCTTTTCTTTGACAGTTACAGTAACAAAAAAACGATATTGCGCATAATTTTTATTACAAATTAACTATTTATCCTACTAGACGCAGTTTCTTACGCTGATTCCGAATATGCCACTTTTGAAAAGTTTTACCCAGGGTAAATATCCAAAATTTGCATTTTAAGATGTTTTTTAATTATAAAACCTTGTCACATCAATTCGCACGAACAAGTTTCATACCATTCGATAGCCACTTAGAAAATACAATTTATGTGAAAATTTCAAGGGTACAAGAAAATATTACAGCGATCGCAGAGCTAGAATTCCTTCAAAAATAGCAGAAAAACAAAGGAAAGAAAAAGGAAATGAACTTTTTTTGCACGCGCGTCAAAAAAATGCATTCTTTTTTGTGCAAAAAAGAAAGACAAAAAGTGTTCCTTTTTCTTTTTTTTCAACCAAAAAATTTTGTTTCGCCGCATTTTAAAACCGTATTTTCGGCATTTTAACTGTTTTTATTAATTTTTTTGATTTTATTTTCGGCTTATTCAGGTCTGAAAGTATCTAGAACGAACTATAATATAATTTTTATTTTTTAGCTGCCCATCTCTACTCAAATGTGCATTCTTTTTTTGCAAAGAAAAGAAAACAAAACAAAGAAAAGTGTTAGAAATAAATTGTCGATGTTAGGGGGCGGGAATTCTAAAGAAGTACCCAAAATGTTTCGCGCTATGAAACGCGTCTTTTATTAATCCCCATGATACTTATCTCAAAAACATTTGGATACGGTCTTGTTAAATATTAATAAATAAATAATGAAAATGATAACAAAAACTCACGAAAATGACTTTACTTTCGGAAATGCTGCAACAATTTTTTCAAGTGATAAAACAGTGCCATCATGATCATCGATAACAATATCAAATAATTTCATTGTTTCACATTTTGAAGCAAGAAATTCAAAATCTTTGATGGAAATATGTTGGCTGCATATATGCAAATCAGTGACATCACATTGATAAATGTTTGGAATAATAGATGAAAGAAAATCCGATTCAATTTCATCATGCATAGGATCAAGTTCAAGCTTATCAGTAATCCAAATTGTTGCAGAAATTTCTTCAATTGGAAAACTGCTGTCTTCATCGAACATCCACCAACTATAAGATCCAATACCATCGGTTATAAAATCTGCGCCAACAATAATTGGATTTTTGACGAAAAAAAATTTGCATGTTTTAACCAATTTTTGATAGTATTTTGAATTTGGTGGATTTTTTGCAATATAATACATTATTGAATCAGGATATGCAAAATATTGATGACGAAAGGAAGCATAAAAAATGACTTGTTTTTCTTCATCAGTTTTAGCCATGTAATCAAGAAATGGTGAATACACTTCTTCAAGGACATCATCCATTGTTCTGGTGAAAGGAAGTTAGTTCACTAAAAAAGAGCAAAATTATAAAATTTAGTTGAAAAAAGAAAAAAAACGAAAGATTAAATATTGGCAATAGAATGTATTTCTAAATTTGTCAAAAAAACATAATGCGAATGAAAGCATCCACAAAAAACTTTTTTGCTTTTATTTGCGATCAAAAAATTACACCAAAGCATTCATTCACAAACGTTGAAAAAGCAACAAGAAAACGCTTTTCTGGCGCTCAGAAAAATTGCAGCAATAAACAATCACGATTGGTTTTGACCAATTTCGACATTGCTATGCAAAAAAAAGATTTCTCTACACTTAAAAAAATTAAGAAATCTATGACCAGGGCCGCAACTTGCGGAGGAAAAAAAAACAAAAAATCAACATTTATTTCTCGATATTTGTCATTTGTCACATTTTGCGAAAAATATGAGAAAAATTAGCATATACGTACAATTCTTTCGCTTTTGCCAAGAAAAGAAGGGGATAAACGTTTTTCATTTGGGATCTTTTGATTTGATGTTATTTTAAAAATTATTATTATTGAAACAACAGTTAATCTAAGTCAAAATATTTAAAATTTTAACTATTTGAAAGTGGTTAAAAAAACCTTATTTTTTTCCACAATCTGATGAGCAAAAATTTCCAAATTCTCTAAAAAAACTTTTTGTTTTACATTTTTGCAGAAAAGAGCTTTTTTTATTTGTTTTTTTTTAAAAATCTTAAATAAAAAAGCTGTAAAGAAATTTTCTTCTTGTTTTTCTTTTAGTTTTTTTTCTTCAAAGCAAAACATATTGTTTTCTTTCCTGTTTTAAAAATTAAATAAAAAAATAGATTTTTTCCATGTTGATCATTTTTCTTTCGTTTAAACAGTTGCAAAAAATGTCTTTTTGAATTTTTAATATTTTTTTCAAAATTAACTCATCTGTTCATGGCCCCCAAAATCTATGGTGTTAGTAGTGAATTATGGGCTGGCTGTAATGATTTTTTCGCTTTATCAGATCTGTTGGGGTGCAATTTTTAACCAATTATCCAAAACAGTTTCATCATTTTTTAAAGGAAAGAAACCATTTGATGATACGCCGACAATATTTTTATTTATAATAAATGATAATCAGTTCGAACCAGTTGCCAAATTTTTGAAGCGTTTTCAATTAATTTTTAAAAAAATGCAGAAATAGAAATGTTTTTTTACAGAAATGCTTGTATTTTTTTCTATCATTTAATGCAACAATTTTCATTTATTTTCAGGAAAATGTTTAAATTTAATAATAATTTTAACTTTAATAAGGTAAAAACATTGTCCCCGTGGAAGAAAAAAGCAATTTGGATATCACAAACTTTTTACACTCTTAAAAACCTTTTTATTAAATATTCAAAGAGATCCTTAAAAATATATACAAATACATACAAATTTGAAGTTGGTGCAAAAAAAGGAAACACACAAATGTTTTTGAAAAATATTTGTTTTATTAAAATTCCGATATTTGTGCTTTTTCTGTTGCTTTTCGATTTTTTATGTGAAGAAGAAACACTTTTTCATTGACTTTTTCCTGACAGCTGTGGTTGTATATCTTTTTGCAAAAAATATTCTTTTTCGCCGATGCTTTACCTTTTTGGTTCTTTTAATATTTTATTTATAAAAATGTACATGTTTGTTCAAGTAGAAACGTTCGAAACTAACTAATTTAAATTAAAACAGTGGTGATAAATAATAAGACAGCAAAAAAATGTTATTCGTTAATTATTTAAATGAAAGCTGAATTTTCATTTTTATTTCGCTTTGGTTTTACCTCATTTTACAATTTTTTCGGATTAATGTTTTTTTTCTGGTTATTTTTAAAACGGTCTTGTTATAACAATTCTGTGGCATAAAGAATCTATCAATTAATTGTCACATCTTAAAAAATTCATATGTTTTACAAATAATCTGTTTCATTTTATAATATATTTAAAAAAATAATTCATAAGGAATATTAAGAAAATGTTTTTTTATTGTCAAATGCCCCCATTCTGAAGACGATTTCATTTAACGACAGAAGGCGTAAATAAAAAAAGTGAGAAATCAAATGTCTCTGTTATTTTAAATTATGTTTTTCGCCTTCAACAGGTGTTTGGAGATGGAAGAACATTTGACCATATTTCAAAAAATTATTAGGATCAAATCGAACACAAAAAAGAAACGTAAAAAATTCAGCAAAAACTTCAGTGGCTAATGCATATATGACATTATTAATGGAAAAAGATTTTGTTATACATGTTTTAACAGAAAAAACTTAGAAATTTATCCATGCAAATTTCAAAGAGTGGTAAAATTGAAAAACAAGAGTTTGTTTAACATAAGAGGAAATTAGTTGTAGCAACTTTTAAGGCAAAACTTTTAAACATTAGCATCACACAATTTTGGCATTCGCCTTTTTTAAACATCCGTTTTTAAGTGATAAATACCATCTATATCAAATAATTATTAAGGAGAATTTATCATTTTAATTTTTTGGTGTAAATATTAGTGTCGTAAAAATGAAACAATAATTTTTTGATTTTTTAAAGAAACCAAATATTTTTCTAAAAATGCGATAAATTTGATTTTGAGATGATCTTAAAAATACTTCAAAAGAAAAAATGTGGATTCACCTATTTAATTTATTAATTTATTGACAACTGCTTTGTATTTTTTGTAAAATTTAAATTTTAGTTTTCTGTACTGAAATATGTTTACTTCAGAAAAAAATGGACAGTGTTAAAAAAATTAAATATTTAAAATAAAATAAAAACGAATTAAAATAAAACTGAAGCATCATTAAGAGCTAAAATATTTTTTTGAGCAAAAGTTTTTCGGTGTTGTGAAAAACTATTTTGTTAAAAAAGATGGACGACAGTCAATGGGAAAGACGTCGACGAAAAATGTTCTTTTTCATTGAAAAAAAAACGACAGCAACAAACAAATCTCAAATTTTTGTTTCGAAAATAACAAAAAAAATATTTAATGGACTTTCGGATTTTTCTTTTTTGGAGACAACTTTGATTTTTTAAAGTGAAATAAAATTTCTTTCTGTTTGAATATTTTATTTTTGCAGATTTTTATTTATTGTTTTTATTATACCAGCTTAAAATTGATTGTGATTTTCCTGTTTAATTTTTTAAACAAAAAAAAAAAAAGGTTTTATAAATACTGAAACATTATTGAAATAAACGTTTTTTTGTTAACCAAAATTTTTAATTTAAATTTTACATTGATATCCTAAAAATTTACATCCGGAAAATGAAATTTTATTAAAAAGTTTATTGTTGATTTTTTATTGTCCAAAAAATTTCGGTTAATATTCTTATTTAAGACACTGTCTACCAGAAAATTTATTGGAAAGTATAATTTAAGTCAAAAGTTTATCCTTGATTTTTAGTGTTCAAAAAATGTCTTTTGATTTTCAATTTTAAAATATTTATTATTAATAAGTATATCTCGTTTCTTCTGCTTCTAACACCATGATTCTGAAACTACTGTATCATGCGAATAAAAAAAGCACCATTTTTGAATGAGCTAATACTTTCCAAACAATGTTTTTGGACTATATACTATCAAAAAACAACAAAATAATCAAAATCTGAGATGGTGTGTGCCGCCCGATTTAAAATTTGTGGTAGATACTCTCTTAAAAATGTTTATTAAACAAATCTTGTTTCTTTTTTCGACATTGAGAATCTGAAAAAATTCAGTGGAAAAAGGGGCTTTTTAAATATTTTAAAAATATTTTAGGAGACTAAAACATTCAAAAGTGTGTTTTTAAATTATCGAAAAATTCTTAAAACGCATTCCACCAAAATTTTTTAAACGACCTGCACCGCCAAAAAATCGTATATTTTTTTATTTTACCTATGTTTTCGAACATGCTTAAGAAGCTGGAAAAAAAATATTTTTAAGTCGAAATTCGGCACAATGCCGTTTTTAGAGCATCGAGAATGCCGAAGTCGACATATTTTGTTTCCTTTGGCATATTTTCATCTTTTATCCGTTTTAGGTATAATTGCACCTGTATAGGTTTTCGAGGTCGGGGAATCCGAATCTCGAGTCCGCGTTTCAAAATTTTCGCGGTAAGACCCATTTTGCGCATGTTGCTTGCATATTTGCCCTGAAAAGTGGGTCAAGGAATTTTTTATCAGACTAGTTCTACTCACCATTGGATTCCCCGTAGTTTTTTACCCCTGGGGGTGTAATAACATAAAAAAAAATAGTGTTGGCCCGATGCGTCAGAATAAGATGAATAACGTCGACCCCTGATTTCAGAAATTTCGATCAGATATGAAAAATCGAATTTTTATCCATTTATGCTGATTTCCCCCCTGTATAGGTTTTCGACCATGGGAAATTCAATGGTGAACTTTGTATTGCCTTAAAACCCCTTTTTACAAGCGAAATGCCCCCAGGGCATGATATAATATATCCATATAAACAAAAAATTCCCCCTGACATTTTCTTTATGTTTCAGATGTTCAAAAGTGTTGAATATTGTTCACAAACAATGTTTTTATCAAAATCAAACTATATTTTGATCATTTAGATGCAAAAACTATTTTTTCAGATGACTTAAAATTACTGTTGGTGTTGGGGTATATGTGTAAATCTTTGAATTACTTCAACGTGTTTGTACAATCAAACTTTGCAAAACGTTGGTTTCAGATACTCATTTATACCATTTTTGGGTATTTATAATGCAATATTTATGTCTTTTAGTGCAAACTAATAGTAAAATTCTGAACCATTTGATGTTAGTGCATTTTACATACTGTAGATGAAAAGAAATCAATGATTAGATAGTGTGTTACGTTGAGAATAGTAAAAACAAGATAAGTAAACAATTTTTGGTAAATTTCAATGTTTTTAATTCATTGTTTGCAAAGTTAGAGCGATTTCATATTTCATACATATACCCCAACATCAACAGTAATTTTAAGTCATCTGAAAAAATAGTTTTTGCATCTAAATGATCAAAGTATAGTTTGATTTTGATAAAAACATTGTTTGTGAACAATATTCAACACTTTTGAACATCTGAAACATAAAGAAAATGTCAGGGGGAATTTTTTGTTTATATGGATATATTATATCATGCCCTGGGGGCATTTCGCATGTAAAAAGGGGTTTTAAGGCAATACAAAGTTCACCATTGGAATCACCATGGTCGAAAACCTATATAGGTGGAAAATAAGCATAATTGGATGAAAATCTGATTTTTCATAAGTGATCGAAATTCTTCAAATTAGGGGTCGACGTTATTCATCTTATTCTGACGCATCGGGCCACCCCTAGTTTTTTTACGTTATTACACCCCCAGGGGTAAAAAACTACGGGGAATCTAATGGTAACAAGAACTAGTCTAGTAAAAAATTCCTGGACCCCCTTTTTAGGGCAAATATGCGGGCAACATGCGCAAAATGGGTCTTACCGCGAAAATTTTGAAACGCGGACTCGAGATTCGGATTCCCCGACCTCGAAAACCTATACAGGTGCAATTATACCTAAAACGGATAAAAGATGAAAATATGCCATAGGAAACAAAATATGCCGACTTTGGCATTCTCGATGCGGCATTTTGCCGAATTTCGACCTAAAAGTATTTTTTTCCAGCTTCTTAAGCATGTTCGAAAACATTGGTAAAATAAAAAAATATACGATTTTTTGGCGGTGCCATTTTTGTCAAAATTTTAGAATAAATTGGTGGAATACGTTTTAAATGGTCTGGCAAACAGTTTTCTTGTAATTCTGGTGTAAATTACAAGAAACGTGACAGCAAAAATGCATATGTTTCACAAAAACCATTTTTAACGAAATTTTTTTAGCAATGTCTAACTGAATTCTTCTTTTTTAACACCATTTTAGTGTTATTTCGCTTTTATTTAAAAATTATTTCTCTTTTGTCTAAAGCAAAAAACATTCTTTTCCAAAAAAATACAAAATGTTCAAAAAGCAAAAAGCAAGTGAAGATTATATTTTACGTCTATTTCTTTCAGAAGTCCAAAAAATAGAAATTGCTACAAAAAATTTGAAAAAGATGCAAATTTTTGTGGCGAGAACCATTAAAAATCAAATTTTCCCAATAAAAAAAAAATTCGAGAGTTTTCGAAAAAAACATTGGTTTGCAAATTTTTCTTTTGCTCTAGCAACTTGTATTTTTTTTGACTTCCGAAAAAAATAGATATGATTTTTGGCCAAAAAAGGAAGAATTTGGATTTTTTTATTCGGAAAAATTTCATCTGGTGATCGAAAGGTACAAACTGATACAAACAGAGAAAAAATAAAAAACGAAAAAACAACACATGTTTGGGGCCGTTGTCGTTGTTGACTTATAATTTTAGGGAAACAAACATTCTGGAATAAAAACCAGTAAATTGATTTTTTTAAAAGTGACATGTTAAAAAACAAAAGAACCAAAAATTTGTTGTTGTATGCTTGTAGTTTTGAAAAACAAAAAGAATGATTCAATTGATGAAAGAAGTGTAAGTATGAAAAACAAAACAAATTTGTTTTGTGTTTAAAAGTTTTGTTTTTTTTATTAATGGTTTTTGAAAATATCGTGAGGTTTTTCAAGTCTCAACATTTGAAAATTTGTAATTTTACAAGTATTTTTGTGGAGCACTTTTTTAAACCAATTGCTTATAATTGACAGATAAAATGAAAAATTCAAAAGAAACACAAAAAAGCACCGATCTTCAAAAACAACAAAAACTTAAAGAACCAAAAATTGGGAAACAAAAGACTCCTATACTTTGAAAAATGTCTTCTTTGCGTTTTAAAGACATATTTTGAAATTCATATACTCAAAGTAAAAACTGTAATTCGTTTCTTTGAAAGAAATTAAACAATCAAAAACAACTTTACAACATTGAAAGTCAAGTTGTTTTCGCAGAAATTATCATTGTTTTCCACTACTTTTGATTTAAAATTTGGACGTTTTTAAGTGTTTTTGATTCTTTTGTCGTTGAAAGAATGATTTTTTTAAAAAAAGCATTAACCGTGTCTTTGTAACATACAGATAAAAACCAAAATTTATTTAGGTACACATTTTCAGTGAAAATACAAAAATATCCAAAACAGTAACAAAAATGCATCGAGCAAAAATATAAAAGTTTGTTTTTTTCGTCATTTTTTGCACAATTCAGACTAGAACAAAAAAAAACTATAGATCAGAGCATTTAAAAAATTAACAGAAATTTTAAAATATGGTCTTTTTGAATATTTCAATTTCCTTTTAATATTTTTTAAATATCACATAAGCTTTTTTTTATTCGCATGATGTGCTAAAAAAAAACACAAAAAGCTTTATGATTATTTTTGCAGTTTTGAGTACTGAAAGAAGGGTTTCGGGACAGAATTATAGCAACTATGACAGAAATCAAATAACTTTTTGAGAGTTATTTCTATTACAATTTTATTTATTAATGAGAAGTTTGAGAACATTTAGGAATAAAATACCTGTTTATTCATTGATTTACATTACAATTTGTTGATCTCTTTTTTTAAATAAATTTTAAATTGTTCAAAAAATTCAAAAAAACAACATAAAAATATGAACATCGATTGGCAAAAAAATTAAAATTGAAAAACCAAAAAATTATCGAAAAAAACCTTGATATTTTGAAAGGCGTTTTCACCTGTTTATTTTTTGCCTTTTTTAAAGATAGATGTTTGGAGAAAAAAGAGAATGTGCACATTTCACAAAATATCCATCGGCGAAATATTTAATAATAACAGCAAATGAATGATTCTTTATCAACAAATTTTGCATTTTTTTCTTTTTACTAATGTGAAAAGTATTGTTTTTAATGATATTTACACTTTGTTTTCGAAGAATATATTTTTGGAAGACAAACTGCAAGACAAAATCATTTTTTTCATTTACAGTTTACAGTTAAGTTAATCAGTTTTTATTCATTTTTCAAAACTGCCATCAAAAATAATAAATTTTTCATTCCAGAAAAGTTTGCATCTGTCTAGTTTTATTCCCAACTTAATGCCCCTTAAGATCAGACATGTGTAAGCAAAAAATGTGTTTGACAAAAACTTCAAAAAATGTGGAAATATAAAAATGAGAACTCAAATTTCGGCGACATTTTGAAAGATGTCTGGGCTAAAAGTGTCTGTAAAATATTGTTCATCGACGCCTTTCTCCCTGTCTTTTTTATATTAGTTTTTCGCACTTAAGGCAACATTTTGAACAAAAAATTATGTTCGGGTTTTTGACTTTTTTATATTTATTTGAATATTGTCTCCTTTTAAATATTTTAATCTAATAAATTTGTCGTGTTTTTGAATGTAAAAACAGTTTGATACAAAATCCATTAAATTAATTTTCAAGATGTCTCATGGCGTGAATCCAATGGTTACAGTAATAAGTTAAAACTGAAAAAATTGGATTTATATTTCTCTAGATTTTTTAAAATCTGTGTTAATATCGTGGATCGCAAAAGTTTTTAGCATTTTTGTTCCAAACAAGCCACTTTATGTTTCTAAACATTTTAAAAAATTAATGTAATCAAAAACAAAATTTTTTCAGAAGTTGAAAAAGTTTTATTTGATCGTTAGTTTATTGATTCAAAGCAACAAAAAAAATTTTTTGTGATGAACCATTTTCGAAAAAAGACGGATAAGGGTCCAGAGTTAATTCAAAAAAACTGATACGCTAAGGATTTCTTTCGGAGCCGTAAATTCAGTGTTACCGGAACGCCGACACTGACGCCGACGTAAAAACGTGCCCCATTATAGGAGCTAATTAATGGTCGATAAAATTTAAAATAAAAATGTTTCCCATAGGTGTTTTTGGCATAAAACTGTTAGGTTACATGTAAGCACACAAGTTGTCATTCATTTCATGCTGTTGTGTGGCCTAGTGGCGCGCGCGTTCGTTTTTCGTACAGAACTCGAAGGTTCGATTCCTCCTTCATGTATATTTTTTTTACTTTTTTTCATGTTGGAATGGTTTGAGCTTGCTTGCTTTCAGAGGTGTAGCTTTCCTTGTCATTATTAAATTTGAAATTCTTTCTGTGATTATGCATTTACATAAGATTGAAAAAAATTACCTTTATTGTAAACAAAATAAATTACACAGGATGAAAAAAATTTAAATTGAAAGTTTAAGATTTATTTTTCATTCCAAACAAATCTAATTATGGTTGTGTCAATCAATGCATATTGATCTTTTTTAATTTAATCATTCGGTTACAGGTTTTTGAAGAAGAATGCGCACAATTTAGTTTTTTTATGAAAACAAATGGATAAATTTCATATTTTTTTGGTCAATTCGGCGACAGCAAAGCCTTCCTTTTTATAATGTTCTTTCTGTGATACATTTGTTAGGTGTCTCACCTAACGAACGAAACAAAGACTGATATTTCAATTTCCTGTTGTTATTTTTATAATTCAAATGCGAGGTTTCACCTCAGAATTTTAAAGCATAAAACATACATTGCATGAACGTACTTTTCAGCTTTTTTACAATTTGAAAAAAACAATGTTTGTTCAAATATTTTTAAAGTTTTCAACCATTTTTTGATTTTGTTTTTGATGATCAAAAAAGATAGAGCACCAATGTTTTTTATCAAAGATTATTAAGAAATAGTGTAAAAGTGAACATGTAATAAAAGCATTTTTCTGATATCAAATACCTACTATAAACTTTTGACAGAGAATTAGCTTTCTTATGGTTATATAAGATTGAAATGCAAATAAATTTATTTGAGTTTAATTAAATGCATAAAAACTACAAAAATTATAAATTAATTAATGTATTAAAAAGCCCCTAAGAACTGAACTGCGAAAAAATTGAGTTACGTGCAAAACCAAAAAGTTAACAAGTACATATTTACAAAAAACGTATAAAATATTGAAAAAAGAACATTGCTTTCGCTAACAGATTTCATCAGTCGCTTGCAGTCGTGAAACACAACGAATAAAAAAAGGCGAAAAAAAAACAAAAAAATGCATTTTTGGGCAAACAAACAAAAAAATGTATGGCTTTTTTCTTTCTTTTTTCATATATCTTGGAGGAGTGGAGTGTCTCAACTTTTTTGAAACATCGCCGATGTCATCTTCGCAAGCGGCATCCTTTGATTAAGGTTTCTTTAAGCTTTTTATTGCCTGCGATGACAAGCTGCCGGCGATGGTCAACAACGGAGAAGAGATAGAAATGGAAAAAAAACAATCTTTAACATACGATAAAAATTTTTCCATTAAATCAATCATCAAACTAGTCTTTATAAAAAATGATTGTTGTTGATGCTTTCTTTTTTTAAAAACAATAAATGTTGAAAAATAGTTAAAACAAAACTAAATAACTACGAGAAAAAATGTGGACAGAAAAATGCAGAAATATGAATTGTTTTTTACTGAAATGTGTGTTTTTCTTTCTACACTGAAAAAAAGCGGTGACAAAAAAAAACTCTCATCGGTTACGTATTCGTCACTGATGGTGACGTAACAGTGTCGAATTCAACACTGGTGAGGGAATGTTTCTCACCGCGGTGATGGTGTCAGTGTCGAATTCGTCACCGATTTTTTTCAGTGTATCATTTTTTATGTAATATTAATGCAACAATTTTCATTCAGTTTCAGGGAAATGTTTAAATTTAACAATAATTTTTACTTTAATAATGTAATACAACGTATTATTGTTCTTTTATTACTTCTGATAAGAAAAATCAAAAATGAATATAACAAACTTTTTACCCGCTTAAAAACCATTTCATTAAATATTTAAAGAAATTCTAAAATTTTCAAAAAAAAGCACCCGAAATCTTATTTCAACACACAAATAAATACAAATTTGAAGTTGTTGCAAAAAAGGAAACACAAAAATGTCTTTCAAAAATATTTGTTTTATCGGAATTCTGACATTTGTGCTCTTTCTGTTGCTTTTCAATTTTTCTTGTGAAAAAAAAACATGTTTTTCGTAGTTTATTTTTCCTGACAGATGTGGTTAAATATTTTTTGCAATTCTTTTGTCGCAAAAAATATTCTTTTTCGACGATGCTTTACGCTTTGGTGTTTTTAATATTTTATTTATAAAAATGTAAATCTCTGTTTAAGTAGAAATGTTCGAAATTAACTAATTTAAATTAAAACAGTGGTGATAAATAATAGGACAGCAAAAAAATGTTATTCGTTAATTATTTAAATAAGAGTTGAATTTTCATTTTTATTGTTCTTTAGTATTGCTTGGTTTTGCAATTTTTTAAGATTAATGTACTTGTTTTTATCCTAGGTAGTTTTTCCATAACTGTTTATACACGTTTGTTTCTGTCATTCCCATAATGCTTTACTCAAAAAAAAGTTTTCCTCAAAGATGCAAATTTTTGTTTTATGACGAAAATGACATTTTTGGACCTTGTTTGTTGTTAAAAACAAAATTTTCAAATAAAATTAAATTAAAACTGAAAAAGATTCCTGTTTTGTCTGTTAAAATGTGTACAACAAAATCTCCTTTTTCTTTTATATTGTAGAAGAAAAAGTCACTCCAGGTTCTGTATTTTTTGTTCTTTGTATTCCAAATGTTTTGCAGCTTTTCCAAAAAGTAATAAAAACAAAGATATATTTATTAAAAATTCAAAAAAGCAGAATAATGTAAGTTGTTTCAAAAAATACTAATAGCAAGTTTCGCAATTCAATGTAACCAAAAAATGTGATGAAACGATAGACAGAATAAAAGATCATATGGTATATCAAAAGTTTTTATTTCAATAATGTATTCGGCATAATATTCTTACAAGAAAAATCGAAATTATTTTTAAACTGGTTAAACATAAATAATTCAAAGCGATAAAAATAAAATATTCAAACAGATAGAAATCTTTATTTGAATTTAAAAAGTCAGAGTTGTTTCAAAAAAAAAACAAAACAAGAAAGTTCTTTAAACAACCTTTTTAGTGTGATGAAATAAAAGAAATTTGAGACTTCGGCTTAGGGGCTGTCCAGATGTCACGTGACACAGGTGATGGGTAGGGCGTGGTCAGATGAGTTGTCACGCCGCTTTAATGTTTGTCGGCAAAAAGCTTTGATGTTGTGTCATCTAATGGGTGCGTGGGGTCAAAAAACTCCAATTTTTGTGTCACGTAACATCAAGACAGCCCCTTAATTTCAACGAAAAAGAAAATTTTCTCATCGACGTTTTCAAAAATGACTGTTAAAGATTTTCTTTAACATATCTTTGGTTTTCTACAAAACCAAAGATATGTTTGACTTTGCGCAAAAATTTGTTTGACTTTGATGTTGTTTCAGTTTTTTATACATTTTTGTGTTCCTTTAAATATTTTAGTTCCGAAAATTGTTAATGTTTTTGATAGTAAAAACATCTCAAATGTGTATTCTGTATATGTATATTTGTGTTAAATTTTTATTATTTAGATTTCTCATGGAAAACTTTTTTGTTTGCTTATTGTTTTTATTTTGTTTGTTTTTTTGCCTAAAAAGTTATTTTTTTTGTTGACTTTTTTCCTGACAGCTGCAGCTGTGGTTATATATTTTTGACAATTCTTTTGTCGCAAAAAATATTCTTTTTCGCCGATGCTTTACGTTTTATTTTTTTTAATATTTTATTTATGTTTATTTAAGTAAAAACGTTCATAACTAACTATTTTAAATCCAAACAGTTGTGATAAATAATAAGAAAGCAAAAAAATCACATTCATTAATTATTTAAATGAAAGCTGAATTTTCATTTTTAATGTTCTTTGGTTTTGGATCGTTTTACAATTTTTAAGGAATAATGTTCTTATTTTTGCCTTAGTATCAACGATAAAAGCTTCACATAAATTATACTTTCCGATTCTCATTTTTTAGGTAAAAGATGTAAAATTTAAGTAAGTTTATTAAAAATTTAGATAAATATGCCAAAAACGTTTACTTAAATATTGATTGCTCTTTGATCACTTTTTTGTTTTCACGTTAAAAGTTTTCACATGGATGTTAGTTATTGTTCATGGTTGCAAAATAAAAACTGTAAATTGGCAAAAAATACCATATTCAAACAGAAAACAAAATTTATGTCAATTTATAAAGTTGAAGTTGTCTCAAATAGAAAACACGATTATTCCTTTAAAATCATTTTTTTGTTATGTGTTTCAATAATAGTTTTTACACAAAATTTATCTATTTTGCATGGCCATAGAACCATGCAAAAGTGGTTTTGGACCATGCAAATTCTTTATAAAGGTTTGCAGGATATTTTAGAACCAAATTTATCTATTTTGCATGGTCATAAGATCATGCAAAAGTGGTTTTGGACCATGCAAATTCTTTATAAAGGTTTGCGGCCTTGATCCAAAATGGTCAAAAATAGCTGATAGAAAAAACAAAAAATTCAAAAAACTACAAAAAAACATTTTGCATTTTTTCCACGGAAAAAGGCAAAAATTTTAGTTTTTACTTTTAATAGGGAAGGCCAGCAAAAATTGTTTAAATGAAAGAACAAAAAAATGAAATCTCCACGGCATTTTGAAAGATGTTCGAGCTTTTTATGCATATTTTTTAGACTGATGTTTTGAAAAAAGAAAAGTTGCGAATATTTTACAACAAATTTTTAAACAAACAAAAACTTACTTTATTTCTAATGATTAATAAAAGAAAAATCATTAATTCAGTCTAACCGTAAACATCCCCAAGTTATGATCGAGTTGGGGCTCCATATTTTGCGCATATACTCGTGTACTTTAAGGAATTATTGAGTCAAAACCTTTGCTGTCAAATCCTCAAACTCGTACCATGGATTTAAAGTTACGCACGCGATATTTTTTTTGATTCCACCACGAACGTTTTTGATAAAGTTGTAATATTTTTAAGGTTATTAAAATATTACAAAACATCAATAGCATAACTTTTGATTTTTTGCAGAATCCAAAATTGCAAAACCTTTAGTAACTTATATACAAAATATGTTAATTGTGGGTTTTACCATAATATTACAAATAACTTTAAATCCGTGGTAAAGTCACAGTTTGTGGATTTGACAGCTAATTATTTGCCACTATTATTCCTTATAGTATACGTGTTTGGCGATAAAAAACTGCATTTAGCCGATGCAGTTTTTATCGATAAACAATGGAAATTTATATAGCCTTTTTCGGAAATATTTTTATTATTTTAACAAAATAATGTAAATAACAAAATCTTTTACATTTTTAATTATTACCGATGGTGTTATCTTGAACAGGGATCATGGGACACCATTTCATTATTGTCACATTTTGCTTTTATTTGTTGCAAAACACTTTTCTATGTTTTAAAAAATACAAGATATTCAAAAAGGAGAAAATCCAAATAACAAAAAGCAAATAAATATTTGTGTTAGATATAAATTTGATCCTTGTGGTGAATGAAAAACAAATGTATTTGCTGTTGAAAGATTGAGAATATTTCGTAATGTGCATTTTGACAACGTTTTTTCCCCTTTTTTTTACAGTTTCTCTGATTCGAAAATTTAAACCTTTTATTTTTTTAACACTTGTGTAAAAAATTTTTTTTTAAAATAAAATTTTTATAATTAACGAGAATATCCAGTTTTTTCCGCAGATATTACTGTCAAATGGGGTTTCTTAAAATTTTTTACTTTAGCAAAGAATTATAAAAGCATTAAAGGTTTTTTCGAAAAAATATTAAATATTCAAAAAGAAAAGAAAAAGCTTGCAGCGAAAACCTTTTTTCCAAAAATGCAAAATGTTTTTCTTTTGGCAAGAGCATCTTATAGTTTCATCAAACCATTATAATCCTTTAAAATCAACAAAGATTGAAAAAAAACCAAAAAGAAATAACAGATGTTTGACGCCATTTCTTTCTTTGTAGCCCATAATGTTGGTGAAAAAATTATGGGGGAAAAAAAGAGAAATGTTGGGTGTCATTTCTCTTTTTTTAAGCTTTGGTGAGAGAACTAAACAAAAATATAAAGTGCAAAAAAAGAAATGCAAAAGCGTCTTTACAAAATTGTTATTTTTGTTTACAGCCGACATCTTTCCAGATGGCCGTGCTTTTTCACTTTTTTTGTCGCAATAAAAATTTGTGTTTAGTGAAGCTTTTTCTTGTTTTGAATATTTTATTCATAAAAATTGTATATTTTTCCAAGTAAAAATGTTTGTAACTACTAAAGTATTTGAATCCCTTTATTTGTGACCAACAAATGCTAAAAATTAAAAAAGCATCAACAATAATAATTTAATTGAAAGGTCAATAGACATTTTTACATTAGCATCTTATTTGATTTTAACTGGTTTTACATTTTTTCTAGAATAAATATAAGGTTTTCAAAAACTTTATTAAAAACAAATTTATTAAATTTTATATAACTACGACTTGAATTTACAAAATATTCCGGAAATAGGGTTCAAAAAAACGCAGGCCGGGTAACAAATCACCAGGTGAGAGGTGCAAAAAACTAGGTCAACATGATTTAAAACCTTTTTTCTTTTAATTTGTAAGTTTTTGCATATTACCTGGTGCTTTCTTTCTGCATCTCTAACCTGTGATCGTTTTTCCTGGATCGCAAAAGTTTCTAAAATATTCTGATTCACTTGATTTTCAAATTTGAGACCCTAAAAACATGTTTCAAGAAAATTCAAGTTAGAAAACCACATGTGGCTGAAATTTGTAAAACAAAGCTGAATAAAAAAACAAGTACTACCAGAATAATAGAAAAATTCACCAAAAAATTTTTTAAAGATGAAATTTTTTTTTATTTTCGGCAACAAAGCGATGCCGTGATTCATCCGTTTTTCTAATTTGTAATTTGACACCATTTTTACATGAAAAAACATTTTGATGATGCTTTTGCATTGTTCATTTTTGATTTGTGTGAAATATTTTATTCTTGAAAATTGTTATTTTTTATCTAGGTCAGCAGGATGTTGTAATTTTAAATCTTACATTTTTAAAAAACCAACAAATTAGAAATGATTTGCAATAGTTAAAATTTAAATGATAATTTCAGCATAGTTTTTAGTAAAATTACAAGTGTAAACAAAATCTCGAAAACAATTTTCATTTGATTATAGTGCAAATAATTTAATTTTAGCTTTTGTTAATGCATTAGCACCATAGTAACTTCAAATTAAATAATGAACATATGCATACAAGATTATTTTTTTCTCCATTGTTACAAAAACGTCCTTAAATAATGACTTCAACTTTCTTGCCACAATTTTTGTAAGACATTATCGAACTTTTTTTCCTTTAAAGAATTATGTTCGTCATGGAAAGCAAAATAACTATTACTAATTAATTACAAAATTTACAAAAAGAAAAAGATATTTGCCTGATTTTCTTCTTCTTTTATATAACAACAAAATCCCTTGAAAGATGTTACTATTGATTGTTAAAAACATCAAAAAGAACAAATGGAACGAAAAAAATTGAAAAATGAAATGAATTAGACGTTTTAAAATATGCTTGGACAACTTCCGATAGAGTATTTTAAAAACTTGAAAATTTTATTTTTGATTTTTTTAGATGGATTTGATAAATCTCATCTAAGGTTCAACCAGCTTTTTAGTTACTGCTGATACCATTTAAAAAAATTAAAAAAAATTAAATGTTACCTAAAAATCCAAAAATCCTTTATTTCAATTTTAAATAAATGTTTATTTAAAAAAAATTCTAAGTTTAAATAATGCATTGATTATCATTTAAATTAAAGCAAAGAAAACTGTTTCATTTGTGCCCATTTTGTTCTGTTGAGAATTATTTAAAAGACACATGTGTAATTTCGATGAAATAAACAAGTGTGAAAGATAATTTGGTTATTTTCTTAATTTTTTTGTTTTATTTTATTTAGTGTTAATGAAGAATATGGTTAAAGAAATATAAAAATGTTCTATGAATGTTAATTAATTCTTGCATATTTTCTATTGAAAACTTTGATAGCCCATATTATTTATTAAATTTTAATTACAGTTTTGTTTGTTATTATTTTTTAAATACGTCATTCAAATTCGACAGAAACACCAAAAAATTCAAAAAAAAACTAAAAAAAGGTATTCATCGATCGACAATGGCAACTAAAAATGAAAGAAGAATAAACAAGAAATCAAAACGACTTCAACTTTTTTAAAAATAGTTGCGCTCACTTTTATTGCCATTTTTTAAATGCAGGTGTTTGGAGAAAATAGAAAATGCGCATTCATTGTAACAGTTTTTTTGCTCCTAAAATATAAACAAAAAAACGTTCAAATGTCTTTCGCAAAAATCGTTTTGGAAAATAATGTGTTTTCTGCGAGAATCTCAAATTTTTATGTTGAAATGAAAAAAACAACAGGTTTTTAACGCCATTTTTGTTTTTTCTTTGATATATAATTTGGGGGAAGCGACCACATTGGAAACAAGAAAAAACTACTGAAACGTAATTTTAAACTGTTTTACGAGTGACGTGGAAACACAATTTTAAGAAACTTTTTGTGTATTGGGCTAACAAAGGTTCAACTGTAACAGATTCACATCAAACCGAAACGGAAAAAATGCTAGACATTTTCATTCGTTTTTTAAAATTCTCTCGACAAAAAATGTTGATTTACCAAAAATTTGCCAAGCATCTCACAAAATTTCCATTTCTCTTTAAAAACGATTCGATGGAGATTGTTACTATTTCTTTTTGACTTCATTTAAAATTTTAATGGTGAGAACATCATTAGGTAATTTCTTTTCAATAATGAATTTTTGTGTGAACATCAGATCATTATGTGTTTTAATTTGTATTTTTTGCAATATATTTTCGAAAAACTTGTTCATGATTGACATATTATAAAATTAAAAATTCAAATGAAACACAAAAAAGCAACCACTGATTTTCAAAAGCAACAAAAACTGAAAGAACTAATAACTGAAAATTTAAAGGATTCTCATATTTTGAAAGATGTCTGGTTCTTTCTTTTTAAAAACAAATGTTTAAATGCAGATGCTCAAAAAACTAAATGCAATTTTTTTCTTTCAAAAGAAAAATCTCCAGGATTTAAAAACGACGACTTTACAACGCAAAAAATTAAGATTTTTCGCAAAAATAGCCAGCTTCTTTCACTCATGCTGATTTTGTCAGAGAAATAAAGAAAATTAGAAATAACAGGCAGGAAAGGAACAACCTAAATATGTCATCTTTTCTTTGTTGACTAATAACGGTAGACAAGTTCTTTAGGGGAGCCGCGGTCGCGGCTCCCGCATACTTAAGTGGGACATCTAATGATGCCATACTTTATTTTCAAAGGGACATTTTTCATCATCATACAACCCGGGTTGCAACCCCATCATCATTTTAAAACCATCATTCATCAATTAAAAACACATTTCATGCATTTTCATTTTCATCACACTGCATTTGAAGAACCACATAATACACAGAATCATTTTTAAGCCGCATTTAGCGCCCATAAATTCATATAAAACTCATACATTACATACAAAAAACCAACGAAAGTGGCACCACCATTGATGCAAAAACTTGTTCATTACTACCACTTTTTCGTTTCAAATCTTATGGCAAAAAAGGAATTTGTGGGATCGTACCAAACCCATTCACGTTTTACCATTCTTTACTGCCACTTTCATAAATATTTAAGTGTGGCATTTAAAGATGCCATACTTGATTTTAATAAGAACGCCTTTCAAACAATCCCAACATTAACATTCTCATACGTCATTTTAATACCGTCCTTCAGAACTCCCCCATTTTCATCAACATCGTTGGTTCCTACGGAACCGACAACGGTGCCAATTTTCATAATTGCATAAACTTTTTCATTACCATCTCTCTTCCATTTCGAATTTTATTTCAAAAATGATATTTAAAATAGAAATTGTGGGTTCGTACCGAACCCACAATTTCTTAATTTTTAATATCCTTCATCTCCTTTAACTTCTTTCAAACAGCTTTCTACATTTTCTATTTTCATCCTATAAGTTTTCCGCCCCATGATTTTTCACCATCATTATTGGTTCCTACGGTACCAACAACCGTGGTAATAATTTTCATAAATGCATAAACTTTTTCGTTAAAATCCCTCAAATAAAACCAAACAAAATTTGACATCATCGAGAATACATTCCTAAGGTCTTCATTTTTCATGTTATATTACATGTAAATCTAAAAACATTATTACAACCTTTGAATAATTACTGAACATATTACAAAATGCATTTCCTATTTCTTTTCGAACTTTATTGCAAAAAAGAAATTGTGGGTTCGTACCGAACCCACAATTTCTTAATTTTTATTATTCTTCATCTCCTTTAACTTTTAAAATCTTCATTCTCATTCTGACCGTAATTATACCCAAAAAGCATAATACAATCTAATTTTTATCTAATGTATTTTCAGCATTTGCATTTTTCATAGTACAGTATACTCATAAGAAATGCATAAACATTTCAAATTTCATTTACAAAATGAAATGGAAATCGTGGGTTCGTACCGAACCCACAATTACTGATTTTTTACAATCCTACATCTCGCTAAATTCCTACATACCCATTCTGACATTTTTTATGCCAAAAAACATATGGCGATCTCCTTTTTCCATTAATCATTATATTCATTTAAAAAATGCATTTCCAACATTTTCATTTTTCGTGCAATGCATAAAACCACATATCATATGCATTATAAAGCCTCATATAACACTCACATACTCATAAAACACTCATAAATTGCATGCTATCATGCATCAACCATAACATTCAATAAAAAATGAATTCCCAACATTTTCATTTTTCATCCCCACCACATGCATAAAATCACATAAACCTCATATGCATTTCTACACTTCATATAACACTCATATACTCATAAAACACTCATAAAATGCATACATACATGCATCAATCATAAACTCCATTAAAAAATGCATACCTTTGCATTTTCATTTTTCATATCATACTACATGCAAAAAATCACATTAAAGTCATATGCATTTCTACACCTCATATAACATTCACATACTCACATATCACTCATACAATGCATAAAAACATACAGCATTCATTAAATTCATAAAAAAATGCATTCTAAACATTTTCATTTTTCATGCCATACTACATGCATAAAATCACATAAAACTCATATACATTTTTAACACTCATATAACACTCACATACTCATACAACACTCATAAAATGCATACAAACATATTTGCATGCCATGGGCATCGAACCCATGACATCCTGCACGCAAACCCTCCACACTACCCACTGCGCCATACGTACATCTCAAATATTTACAGACCTCCGGAACTCATTTAACATTTTTTTGGCATCTACATGCCATAGGCATTCGATTCATACCAAATTCATCAAAATCCAAGCAGGTCCAGAAAAAGACATCATTCTCAAATAACATAACTCGGTGATTTTTTGGAGTTAAAGGAAAGTAATGATTTTAGAGTAAAATGAGTGCAACTATAAAAAGGACATCCGAAAAGTTCTTTCTAACGTCGCTAAAATTTTCAATAAATTTCTTTATGATCAGCCTAGGAAATTCATGCAAAAAAGTAGAAATTTTTTATACGCATTTACAATTTTGTTAATTATCTTTTTCATTTTAAATTGACATAAAAAACAAAAAATTCAAAAACTATCAAAAAAACGTTTTAAAACTAAAGGCTAGTCCGCAATAAAAGACAGCGAAAAATAAATTATATTGAACGGAAAATTGCTGCTCTACTATATTTTGAAATAAAAAGGTTCACAACTAATAGTTTGTGTAGCACTGCTCTCATTTAAATCCTAGCTCATTTTTTTGAATTTTTTTTGGTGAATCACATAAATATACGTGTCATCTGGTTGTTGGACCAAAAAATATCAAAAGAAATGAGCTAGGATTTTAATGAGAGCAATCCTACACAAACTTTTAGTTCTGAACCTTTTTATTTCAAAATATAGCAGAGCAGAAATTTTCCGTTAAAGAAATAATGTTCAGAAATTATTATTTGAGTAACTTTTAATTCATTAATATTTATTCTAAATTTATAAGATCTGAAATATTTATTCACAACTAAGCAATCATAATCAATTAATTCAAAAATATTTATTCTTAATTTATAACACTAGAAGTGCCCCGCCCCTCCGGGGCGGCCACCACAGATTCATGTGCCTGATTCAAAAAGCTAATGGTCAAGTTTTCTTTTTCTTGTGAAAAGACAATTAAAAAATTCTATTGCAAATAAAAATTTTGCTGCCTCTGACCCGAAAACTAATTTATCAAAAATCAACAGTAATTTTATTTCGTTTTCAAAATTTTTAATAATGACAAAAGGAGCGCTAATTCTTATAGTGTACAGTATAATGCTACACTATAAAAATAAAATTTAATTGGGGCTTCCAGATATGGTAAAAGTCAATTTTTGTATCACGTAAGATCTGGAGTTTCTTTGGCTTTGATTTTTTTGTCGCAAACTAAAAATGCCTTTTCATTTTTTCGTAATTGCTTCATTTTATTAATATAATGAATCCTTGATATTTTGTCTTCATGGAGGCGTTTAAAATAAACATTAAATTTTAATTAAAAAATAATAAAGAAAAAAAATTACTTATAAAGTTGTAATTCAGAATTAATCTTTTTTGCACAAAACGCTTACAAAAAAATGCAAGTAAAAAATTGCATTTTTTCCCGCAACATGCGTCATTTGCGCAGTTTGAGAATTATGAGGTGAGCACCAACAACCGAACATTGTCTCTTTTACGGGTAGATCAGTAAATATGACATCAACAACTTTGGTTCATAAATTATTAACACAAAAGTGTCAAAAAAAGAATATCTGTAAATTGCATTCAAAAAAATAATACAGGATTTATAAATCCACAAATATTTATGTAGAACATTAGCAGCGCCGAAGACTCCTGTTTTGTGTGTTTAAATGTGTACAACAAAATCTTCTTTTTTTTATATATTGAAAAACAAACTATCATTCCATGTGATACACTTTTTGTCCAAACTATGCCAAATAATTTGCAGCATTTCCAAAAAGTAAGAAAAGCAAAGATATAATTTATTAAAAATTCAAAAAAGCAAAAAAGTGCAGAATGAATGAAAGTAGTTTCAAAAAAAACTGATCGCAAGTTTCGCAAATTCAATGTAACCAAAAAATGTGTTGAAAAAAAAGAAGAAATAAAAGATGTTTAGCGCCATTAAATCTGTTCCTTCCCTGACTCATTTTGTTTCAGAAGAGAATGAAATGAAATACAGAAAATATTCAAATTTATGATTTGTTTGGAAAAATAGAAAAATAAGATCCTGTTTCAAAAATGTGAAAGTTTATTTTTCGCTAAATAATGTCATTTAATCTTTGCCATTAACCGATTCCTTTTTCATCGAGGTTTTCTTTTGTGCCGCAAAAAGAAAACTATTAACCAAAGCTTGGTTTTTGCTGACCGTAGACATCCCCAACTTCTGATGGAGTTGATGCATCATCTTTTGCCCAAAAACTCGTCTAATTTAAAGAATTATTGTGGCACAAATTTAGCTGCAGAATCCTCAATCTGTAAATTTACTAGTGATCTAAAGCCAATATAATATTATGTTAAAAGTCCACGATGAACGCATTTTGTGTATAAAAACCTAACAGCATTGCATTTCTGGGTACTGTAAAATACTAAAACTTGTGTAATTCATATTCTCAAATATTTCAAAAGCCTTAAAACTATTATAACTTTGTTGAAAATTAACGTGGTGAGATAAAAATTCGTTCATCGTGGACTTTTACCGTAATTTCACAGTATCTCTAAGCCCATGTTATTTATTCAGTATAAGGATTCTGCAGCTAAATTTTTGCCACAATAATTCCATATACTAGATGAGTTTATGCGCAAAAGATGGTGCCTAAATCCATTAGAAGATGTGTATGTCTACGGTAAATGTTTTTTTATTCTGCTAATTAGTAATTTCAGATTCTTGGTGCCCAAAGCTGAAAAACAACAGCTGTTCATTAATAATTTACATCTTTTCAAAACCTAAAATAAAACATTTAAATTAAATTATATATTTTTCTGTTCTCTTTTTTTATGATAAAGATGCAAAATTTAAATAAATTTTTATAAAAATTTGGTCAAAAAAAATTTTTTTTCAATAATGTTTCGGTATAAAGAGCCATTTTCTTGTTTGAATATTAAAAATTGTAACATGGACATTGCAACTAATTTTAAACCGATTCAAAATAAATAATAAAAATTTGCAAAAATTAAAATGTTCAAACGGAAAGAAATTTTACTTCCATTTTAAAAGTCGAAGTTGTCTCAAAAAAACAAAACACGAATGTTCCTTTTTAAATATTTTCACCAACGTTTTGAATCATCAAAGAACAAAGAATTGCGCTAAACATCTGTTGTTTCTACATGTATTTGGCTTTTCCTTCATCCTTTTTACGTCCCACGATGACGAAATTTGCCTGTAAAAAATTTGGATGATCGTTCAGCAAAAAAACATTTTCACATTTTTTTAGCAGAAAGAAGAAAAAAAAATTGAAAGCATTTTCAGCGCTGATGAAATTAAATCAAAAAAAAGAACATCCATTTTTTTTGCAAAAAACAGTTGTTGGCGTTTTAAAAAAAAATCAACGTTCGTTTCGCTGAATTCAGCCCACATGGGTAAAAAACAAGGCAAATTCAATGTCGCACAGAAAAACGTCAGGACAATTTTTATAAAGAATTAAACTTGCACGATTTTCATAAAAACAGTGTGGAATTTATCAGTCCTATCTTTCTTAATGTAATTGATGAATCTGCAGGTTTAATGTTTGTCTTCAATAACCAAAACCAACTTTTATCCTTTGCCTATTTTGGATTTTCATTAAAACTTAAAACTTTTTTTGTTAAATTTTGCAGTAAAAATTTTTTATTCGTTAAAAAAAACTTAAACAAATCAGTTTTAAAATAAATTTCCTTTATTTTTTGTTTTTCTTTTAGTTTTTATTTCTTCAAAGCAAAACATATTGTTTTCTTTCCTGTTCGAAAAATGAAACAAAAAAATTGATTTTTTCAGTTTTGATCATTTTTCTTTTGTTTAAACAGTTGCAAAAAATGTCTTTTTGAATTTTTAATATTTTTTTCACAATTAACTAATCTTTAAAAGTTTCTGTTCATGGCCCCCAAATCTAAGGAGTTAGTAGTGAATTATGGGCTGGCAGTTATGATTTTTTCGCTTTAGCGGATCTGTTGGGATGCAATGTTTATATCAATAACTAACCCCTTATCAAAAACAGTTTCATCATTTTTTAAAGGAAATAAACCATGTCATGATACGTCGACAATTTTTTTATTTATAATTAATGATAATCATTTTGAACTCATTGCTAAATTATTGTAGTGTTTTCAATTAATTTTAATTTTTTTTGAAAAATAAACAGTTTTCAAAAAAAATTAATCCCCAACGATTTTTAACTGAAATTAACGGCCGGGCATAATTTTTATGACTTAGAAAATCACATAAACAATGCATCATATGATGGACAATCGTGTAATTTTTTTATCCCCAGAAGAAAGTGTTTATGATATTCACTAAAAAAGATCAATTCACATAAAAATTTTAAAACTGTAATTCAAATATTGACAAAATTCATATACCACTAAAAAAGAGTCTTAAGTTTTATATTGAATACATATTTTGGTTTCCTCATGTTTCTTTTTATGTTTACATTGTTAATAATTTAATTTAACTTTATGTAAAAGCATAGCAATAATTTTAATTTTATTATTGTTCACGGCTTTTAACTTCAACGAAACCGAATTCATTATAATTTCTATTTTTTGTTGTCTGCAAAAAAAAACCAGAACATCATAGTTAAAAACTTAAAATATTCAAAAAAGAAAGAAATCTTTTTTTTCATCATCAAAAAGTTGAATCATTGTAAAACCAAGCAATACTTTTTGGAAGATTTCATTAAAAAGTGAGCGCGAAATCATTGATCAGCAAAAATACTGAAAAATCAAGAACAAAAAAGTGAGAAATAAAAATTTTGAAAAATGTCTTGATCATTTTCCATATTTTTAAAAGCGGTGAATGTAGATGTTTCGTAATGTCTTTTCTTTTTTGTCTTTATATTTTTTATACTTTTGTATCTGAATTGATCCTTTTTGATAATTCTTAATACATTTTCATTCTTTTTTTTATTTTTTATTTTAAATAATTTATTGCAACGATCCCATAAATATTCTTTTTGCAGTGTCAAACTTTGCTTTTTCGTAAAAAAAACATTTGCAGTCATATGCTCATTAAAAAAAAATTAAAATTGTATCAATTCCAATAATATAAAGTGTTAACACTATGCGTTCATTGGATGTTCATAAAGTATTAAATGTTAAAAAAGTAATTTAGTTTTTCATGTTCACAAAAATGGAAATAAAATATTAAAACGAAAGTATTAAAAAGGCAACAAAATGTGTTGCCTTTTAACACTTTATTGTATTCCAAATTCTCCTTTTTTGCGATCAAAGCAATACAATTTTTTATAAATTGGATTCATTTTTTATGACAAGCTTTAAAATTTTGCAACCTTTCTTACATCACTTTCGTTCACAATGTTTATAATGCTTTCTAGGTTTTTCTAATTTTGAATATTTAAACTTTTCTTCAATATTTTTTAACACCCAGAACTTTAAAAAAATGTTTTTGAAAAGTTTTAAATAAAAAAGATGCATTAAGGAAGTTTTGGAATTTAATAATTAATAAAGAATGTCTGAAACTTAAATATGTCTCAAATATTTTGTTGAAATTTAGTTTCCTTTTTGTCATTAATTTTATTTATATTATAAATATTTTTGTTTAAATGAATACATAAACAAATAAATTTTTAAATGATTAAAGTGCAAAAAATTTCATTTTAGTTGATGTAAATGCAATAGTACAACAGTAATTTTAAATTTAATAATGGATATGTACAATATGTTTTAAAGTTTAAGCAAATCAAATGAATTGATATTTATTTTGTTAAATTTTTTTAAAATTGAGATATCCCAGCGAGTAACCTTAAATTTTCAAAAAGAACGAAATTTTATTTCGACACTAAAACTAAAAGCTGTCGCAAAAAAAAGTTTCCTTAAATATATATTTTTTTGAAATTTATGAAAGAAAATTAGTCATTTGGTCGTTGTTTCCTTTTTTCATTGACAAAATCAAATTTTTCATCGACATGTGTTCAACTGATGTGGAAATATTTAATCGCTTTTGCGGCATTTTGCTTTTAAAAAAATGTTTGCGCTTTCGATGATTTTTCATTTCTTCGTCATTTCCTCTTCTTTTGAAGTTTTTATGTTTTTTTTAAAGTTAAAAATAGTTTGTAAATAACTAATTAAATTCATTAAATTTAGGATTAACGAGCAAACTGTTTTTTGCTGTCGAATTCAAAACAGTAATCAATTTTAATTAAAAAACGAATTTAAATTTTTAAAACTTTATTATATTTTTGTTTAATCCTTAAAATTTTTTTGATGTTTAAATGTTTCACGGGCTATTTTTGCGTCCGGTTAATGCGGCCTTGACCCAAAATGGTCAAAAATAGCTGATAGAAAAAACAAAAAATTCAAAAAACTACAAAAAAACATTTTGCATTTTTTCCACGGAAAAAGGCAAAAATTTTTGTTTTTACTTTTAATAGGGAAGGCCAGCAAAAATTGTTAAAATGAATGAACAAAAAAATGAAAAATGAAATGTCCGCAGCATTTTGAAAGAGGTTTGGACCTTTTTTAGCATACTTTTTAAACAGATGTTTTGAGAAAAGACTGATAACTGACATTTCACAACAAATTTTTTAACAAACAAAAACTTACTTTATTTTTAAAAATGAATAAAAGAAAAATCATTAATTCAGTCTAACCGTAGACATACCCAAGTTATGATCGAGTTGGGGCTCCATATTTTGCCCATATACTCGTGTACTATAAAGAATCATTGAGACAAAAATTTTGCTGTCAAATCCTCAAACTCTGACTGTACATGGATTTAAAGTTACGCACGCGATATTTTTTTTGATTCCACCACGAAAGTTTTCGATAAAGTTGTAACATTTTTAAGGCTTATTACAACTTTGCTTCTGATTTTTGGCACAGTCCAAAATTGCAAAACCTTTATTTATTTATATACAAAATATGTTGATTGTGGGTTTTACCGTAATATTACAATAACTTTAAATCAGTTGTGGATTCGACAGCTAATTATTTGCCACTATTATTCCTTATAGTAAACGTGTTTGTCGATAAAAAAACTGCATTTAGCCAATGCAGTTTTTATCGACAAACAATGGAAATTTATATAGCCCTTTTCGGAAATATAAATACTTTTATTACAAAATAATGTAAATAACAAAATCTTTTACATTTTTAATTTTTACCGATGTGTTATTTTGAACAGTGATCAAAAAACACTATTTCATTATTGTCACATTTTGATTTTTATTTTTTGCAAAAAACTTTTCTATGTTCCAAAAAATACAAGATATTCAAAAAGGATAACATCCAAAAATTGACGGCCGGGTAGTCGAGTGGTCCAGCGCGTTGATTCATCAGTACATTATATTACTCCCTGGTTCGAGTCACGCCCGTGGTCACATTTAAAAATGATTACCCGCGTCCGTCCCCGGTCCTACCGGGTTACCAAGGGTTATATTATGTCAAACCAAAGACATTAAAAATGGCTGCTGGAGGGACCCCAGGGTAAACATATCCAACTGTATTATGGCATTATCGCACGGAAAGTGAGTGGCATCGCTTAGACGTGATAAAAAAAAAAAAAAAAAAAAAAAAAAAAAAAAAAAAAAATAACAAAAAACAAATAAGTATTTTTTTGTGTTAAATTTAAATTTGTTCTTTGTGGGGAATGAAAAACAAATGTATTTGCTGTTGAAAGATTGTGAATATTTCGTAATGTGCATTTTGACAACGTTTTTTTCCCTTTTTTTAGAGTTTCTCTGATTCGGAAATTTAAACCTTTTATTTTTTTAACACTTGTGTAAAAATTTTTTTTTTAAAATAAAATTTTTATAATTAACGAGAATATCCAGTTTTTTCCGCAGATACTACTGTCAAATGGGGTTTCTCAAAATTTTTTACTTTAGCAAAGAATTATAAAAGCATTTAAGGTTTTTTGGAAAAAATATTTAAAAATATTCAAAAAGAAAAGAAAAAGCTTGCAGCGAAAACCTTTTTTCCAAAAATGCAAAATGTTCTTCTTTTGCCAAGAGCATCTTATAGTTTCATCAAACCATTATAATCCTTTAAAATCAACAAAGATTGAAAAAAAACCAAAAAGAAATAACAGATGTTTGGCGCCATTTCTTTCTTTGTAGCCCAAAATGTTGGTGAAAAAACTATGGGGGAAAAAAACTAGAAATGTTGGGTGCCATTTCTCTTTTTTTAAGCTTTGGTGAGAGAACTAAACAAAAATAAAATATAAAGTGCAAAAAAAGAAATGCAAAAGCGTCTTTACAAAATTGTTATTTTTGTTTACAGCCGACATCTTTTAGATGGCCGTGCTCTTTCATTTTTTTTGTCGCAATAAAAATTTGTGTTTAGTGATGCTTTTTCTTGTTTTGAAAATTAAACTCAACAATAATAATTTAATTAAAAGGTCAATAGACCTTTTTACAATAGCATCTTATTTGATTTTAACTGGTTTTACATTTTTTCTAGAATAAATCTAAGGTTTTCAAAAACTTTATTAAAAACAAATTTATTAAGTTTAAATAATGCATTGAATATCATTTAAATTAAAGCAAAGAAAACTGTTTCATTTGTGCACATTTTATTCTGTTGAGATTTAAAAGATTATAACAATTCCAAAAACAATAAATCTATCCAAAAAAATTCATAACTTTAACGTTTGAAAAACATTATTTTTCAATTTTTTGTTGATTTGATCAGTAAAATGAAATTGCAAAGTCTGTCGTGTTTTCTTCCAAAGAAAAAAATCAATTTTTTGTATTTTAATTTTTCAGCGGCAAATTTCTATTTCTTTAAGACAACTTTTTTTCACAACATCTGCAACAACTTGTACAAAAACACTTTTTGTATATTTTAATTTTTGATTTTTCACGGTTTTATTTCAAATATTTTGTTTCTTTTTTCTCAATTAAAACAGTTTAGATTTAAGTGCAAAGATCTCGAATTATTAAATTATTTCATTTTTAAAAAAAGAGATTCGCAGGGAAATTGATAATAATAAATTAATTAAAAGTGAAATTTATATTTTATTGCTGTCGTATCTTTTTGATCTTCTTAAAAACAAATTTCATTCATTTCCTTGAAGACATTGGCCCAAAATTTTTAATATGATTGCTTTTTTGATAATTTCTAAATGCTATTGAAAATTCGGGATAAACTTTTCGGAAAAAGTTTTTTCTCGGCAATCATATTTTGTGTCATTTTAAATCCTGTTTAATTGAGATCACACATTTTCTCCATGCTATGCATGCTACATGATTCTACAGTGACCAAGGTTTTATCGCTTGCAAAACTTAATCTTACTTTGAACGGGTTCAAACGTTGCTTATTTAATAGACAAAATAAAGAAAACCACATTTTTTTGTTAAAAAAAAACTCTTTTGAATTTAATATGGTCACATGCCATTGATCCATGTGGTTTTCTGTATATAAGTCATTATCGTGTTGTTCAAATGACACGGTGTGTCAGACACCTTTCGCCAAAACGACTTTTTCCATATTCAATTATAAAACCTAAATTCTGAATGACTGAAGCTAACCGCAAAAAATCATCCGCAAAAAAATTTTGTCTTTGAAAATGTTGATTGACGTTTGCCATATTTTGCAAAAAAACCGCCTCTTTTAAAATAAAAACGCAATGACAAACGGACATTGCCTCTTTTACGAGCAGACAAGTGTTTGGAGATGGAGAAATTCACATATTTCGTAACATTTTCTTCACAAATTTTTTAAACATTACCAAAACATTTTCTTTTTCACAGAAAAACAGATTTTAATTTAAATTGAAAAAGAAAAGAATGAGTAATCAAAATTTTACATTAATATTAACATGCAAAAACGTTTTTAAAGCTCAAACGATTCGAAAATTGTATGATATTTAGTCATAAATTAAATCTTAACTTAAACAAAAAAAATATTAACTTAAATAATGTTGCATTGTTCATTAGGTAAAAAAAAGAGGGAAAAATTACGATTTTGCACGTGATTTCTAATAAGTTGGCAAAGAAATGATAAAATGTGTAGTCGCATAGTTTTAACTATCTATGACGAGGATATTAAAGTTAAAGATTGCTCACGAGATTGAGAATGTAATGTCACAAAATGTATGTTTTCGATAATTGTCGTCCGCTTTGAATTTGTCTTATATTTGTAATTGAAATGTTTTGAATTTTTTGGCAATTGTATTTTAAATCTTTGTGAACAACTTGCGGTAAAATAAGATGTGAATTTCTGTTTTGGAAACTTAAAATGTTTTTATTTCTTTTTTTTAATCAATCACAGCTTCATCAGTAATAGAGTCAGAAGAAAAAGTTTAATTTTTGTTTTTATTGCTTGAGTTGGTTTACTTTTGATCTTGCTTTTATTTACAACTTTTTTAAAAATAAATTTAGTCGTAAGTTCTTAAAATAATTTTTTAAATAATTTACACTGCGAATTAAATAAACACAATATTCAAAAAAAAACAAAACGATGTAAAATGATTCAAATTTTATTTTGCGCAAATTTAAAAGGTTTGCGAATCAACAGACATTGCTTTTTTGCAGGGTTTTTTGTGTCATTTTGTACGTTTGGTCTTTTGCGAAAATTTTCACATAAAAATATACTTGATGATAATGCTTCAGTTTTGTTCATTTTTATAAAAAAATGAGAAATCTTTTTTTAATATTTTGTTCTCAAAAATTGTACATTTTTAGTTAAAAAGAAATTTACAGAGTCTAAATAATAAATGAAATCCAATCATTTGTAATAAATGTACAACAGATTACCAAAAAGTTGCACCAATAATAATTTAATTGAATGTCGAATTTACGTTTTGATTTTGGACGTGTTTTCTGAATTTTTGTTAGTTCCTAAAACGAATAGTTCTAATTTTACAAACATTAAAAGGCAAAAGTAACGTTTTGTTCAAAATTTCCCTCAAATGTTATTTTAAAAATTTGAGATATGATATATTTTAATTCAGAATCGTACAAAAAACTCGCACATATACAAAGCTTATTTAATTTGGGCTGGAGTTAGTAAAAGCAGTGAAATCAAAAACTCTGGTGCCAATAAAAGTAGGGAAATCAAATAAGAAATTCAACAAATTTTCTAAATTTCAAAAACAGGTAATTTTAACAAATCAATTTAGAAAATTTGTTGAATTTCTTATTTGATTTCCCTACTTTTATTGGCACCAGAGTTTTTGATTTCACTGCTTTTACTAACTCCAGCCCAAATTAAATAAGCTTTGTATATGTGCGAGTTTTTTGTACGATTTCCCGACTTTTATTGATATCTTTGATATATGGTTAATAATAATGCTCAGTATTAATACCCCTTTTTTAATGATTCATTTTGGTCGCTCTTTAAATTTTTAAAAAGCGCCACGAATTCTCTTGTGAAAACAGTGACTAAGTTGGTATAAATCACAGCTTTGTTATATAAAACTGAGATAAAGTCTAAGATAAAGTCTTAGGTCTAAGATAAGCTCATAAAGTCGCGTAATGGAAAGAAAATAAAGGCTGAGCGTTGAAAAGCTTGTCTGAGCTGTGAGACACAGCGTATATTTATATATTACCTAAACTAGCACACCAAATAATAAGCGATCAATAATTTACATAGTTATAATTAATAGCTAACAAAATTAGAAAGTATTACATATTTACTTGCAAAGAAAACGTTATGGGTAAAAGTATTTTTACAACCGCGGACAAAAAGAACCCAGAAATAATTATTTGAACATTAAAAAACACATCATCAACTTTCTTTACATGAAAAAATAACTTTTTGCTAGATTTATGTTCAGTTTTCAAAAATGTATAACTAGTGCTGTGGGCCACAAATGCAACCCGGCCCATTTTACTGCGGGCTTTTTAATTTGTATTTATTTTAAAATAATTAACGGGAACAAAAAAATTAGTGTAAAAATTAGCGGGTGAAATTTTAATTTTTTGCGGGCCGGATATTACCTGACCCGGTCCATAAAATGTGAACCCAACGTTTTACACATTGTCAAATTTGCAAAAAAAGAGAAAAAAATTTCGCTTTTAAAAATTTCAAAAAATTTTTGCGGGACTAAAAATTTTTTTGGCCCGGGCCAAAAAATTCGATTGAAAAATAATTTTTATTATTAATTTAAAAGATAAAAAAAAAGTTTTTTTAAATCTCGGCGACAAAAAAAAGAAATCAAAAACATTTCTTTCCGCGCCAAAAAAAACTCCCACCACGAAAAAAAAATGAATTTCTTGTGACATACGAACAAGCGAAGAGACATCAGCAAGATTTCTTGTGACAAAACTTTCTAAACGACGTTGTACTGGTTCGATTTTTTTAATTTTTTTTTTAATTTTCGACATTAATGGACGCCCGGAAAGGTAGTCCAAACTTAAAAAAAGTAAAAAAGTCAAGGAGAAGCCGAAAAGTAGGGGTTTTACGTTTTGGGGTCTGTGGCAGATGGGGAACTGAACCCAAATTGCCCCAGACTCCCCTTCGGGTCGTCCTGGGGCCAACCCTTATCGTTCAAAAGACTGTTAAAAACCCATTTTTCAATTTTAAACGAATAGTCTAGCAAAGAAATTTCAAAATGTGTCGGCTTTTTTTTCTTTCTTCGTGCGGTTTCTTCAAATATTTTCGTATGGCTGACTGGAAATTCTGTACTTTTTTCATACGACGTTCTTCGCAAAAAAACCATTTTATTTCGTTTTTTTCTTGTCTTTTCCTGATTTTGAAAATTTGATTATTCTTTAACATTTATTTTCATAATCCAAACAAAATGTTTAGATAAAAAAGTGATGTGCTTTAAGAAATATTTTTATCTAAACACATCCATTAATAAAATTAATGTATCACAAAAAAAAAACGATTTTTTGACATTTTATTGAATTTTTGATTCCCTCTTGTCATTTATTATGTTTATAAAATTTAAATATTTCTACATTTAATCTTACGTAACTGCATAAATACTGAACGGGTTCCAACGGTGCTTATTTAAAAAGCAAAATAAAGAAAATCATATTTTTTGTTCAAATTTGAAGAACAAAATCATCATAAAATTTAAAATTGATTAACTGTTATTATTCTTTGTGCTTTTTTTAATGTCTTCTTTGTGTTGGACTTATTTCAAATGATTCGAAAACTAAATGAAATCATAAACTAAACAAATATAAAAATTCAAATAAGCTAAAGAAAAAAAAGCTCATCAAAATTGTAAATTAGGGAAAGCTGTTTAAAAAATATATAGTATTTTGATCGGTCTTTTCTTCAATGCACACAAAAAATGTGTTGAAAAACGACTACCCTTTTTCTCCAATTTTCAGTTGTGGATGAAACGGAAAAGATGCAAAAATATCTTTTTTAAGTTTCAAAAGAAATAAAAGAAGGATTTTTTACGTTAAATAAATGAAACTGTAAAAGTCAAGTGTTGCACATAAAAGTAAAAGCCATTTGAAAAGGTCAGTTATTTTCTATTTTATGGTTAATAATGATTTTTTTTTTTTTGCATTTCTTTTGTCGCAAAAAATGGATTTTTTTAGCTTAAGATTTTTTTATTCGTTGATTTTTCTGGTTGGAACATTAATTTTTCCAGTTTTATATGTTTAATGCTAAAAAAAACTTTTTATAATTAACGCAGCCTTGATGATAAATAGTTGCACAAATAATCTTTCAATAATTTGTCTTATCTTAAAAAAACTTTTTTTTGCCAATAATTTTTGTTTTATTTTACAAAATATTCAAAAAAATAATTCATAAAAAATATTCAAAAAAGGTTTCTTCGGCAATGACCCTTTCTGAAGACGATTTCATCAGGCGACGACAGGCGTGAATAAAAAAAGTGAGAAATCAAATGTCTCTGTTTTTTCGGTTTTGTTTTTTGCCTTTTTGAAAACTGGTGTTTGGAGATGATTGAATGCACACATTTCGTAACATTTTCTTCGACAATATTTTTCGAAACGATGATTTTTTTGTTTTTGAACATTGGTTCTTGGAATTTTAAGTGCTATGATTGGTTTTTTTTGAAGCAGTTCCAAAAATTTTATTAAAATCAATAAACTTATTATGTTCGTTTTTTGTTCTCTGGCCTTTAAAAATATTATTTTTTGTCCGCCAACCATTTTGCCAGACAATGGTTGGAAAGAAAATAAGAAGAAATAAAAAAAAGGAATAAGATATGTTTAGGGCCCGACGATATTCTTAAGTAAATTTCGCCTTGTTTTTTATTCATTATTTCGACAATCTTCAGTTCCTTTGTTCAATTTGGTTTTTTGAATATTTTGGGTTTCGCGCTTTATATTAATTTTTTTGACAGCGGAAAAAAAACTGTGCCGCACATATTTCAAAATTTTGTAGAAATTTGTTTAGTGCTACATTATTAATATAAAAATTATAAATAAGTTAAACCATTCATCTAAATTTTTTAATGAATTTTATTTTATTGTACAAAAATGACAGCAAAGTTTTTGCAAAAAGTTGTTTAACTCAAATCTTTTATAATAAGAAATTTTTAAAACTTTAAAAAAAGCAATACCTTAACAAAACTGTAAATGATTTGACTGAATTCAATTAGAAAAATATACAAAAATTTTGCAATTGTTTTTTTTTGCTTCAATTAATCAAAGAATGTCATAAAAATGACAACCATTTTTTGCAAAAAAAAACTTTTTTTGAAAAAATCAAATGTTTGAATTTCCCGAGTTACAAAAGTAATGGAAAGTAAAAATTCTAGTGTAAAATAAGTCCATGGCCTGCTATGATAATTGCTGAATCTATAATGTAAGTAAGTGTTTTATTTGATTTACGCATTTACAGTTTTGTTAATTATTTTTAATTCATTGTTAAAAAAGGACAGATAAATCAAAAAATTCAAAAAAATTCAACATAAAACTTTGCCTTGTTTTTCACGAAAAGTTTGTGTTTTTAATACTGAAAGGCAAGTCCGGAATAAAAGTCTGTTAAAAATTGCAAAAAGGAAAGAACAAAAAATTGAAAATGCGAATGGCGGTATTTCAAAAGATATTTTTCTGTTTTAAAAGTATTTAGAATACTTTTAAAACCGATGTTGAGTGAAAACACAGATTGCGGATATTCACAACAAGTTTTTTTACAAGCAAAAATTTACACGATTTTTTTAATATGACTTTTTTCCATTACACTTGTAGGGTGATTCTTTAGCCGATGAAGCTTTTATCGACAAACAATGGTAATTTATTTAACTATTTTTAGAATTATAAATATTTTTATTGTTTTTACAATATCATGCAACAAACAAATTTTTTTACATGTTTAATAATTAATATAGACATATTCAGGTAAATAATAATTTCCTGTATTGTCAAATTTTTGCTTTTTTTTGCCTAAAGCAACTGTTTATTGTTTCAATAAAATACAAAATATTCAAAAAGGAAAAAGTAGGCAAGAAGCAAAAAGCAAAAAAAAAATTTCTGTCAAATTTAAATTCGTTCTTTATGGTGAATGAAAAACACATGTATTCGATGTTGAAAGAAAGAGAATATTTCGTAATGTGTATTTTGACAACGTTTTTTATCCTTCTTTTCAAAGTTTCTCTGATTCGGTAATTTAAACCTTTCATTCTTTTTTACATTTGTGTAAAGGATGTTTTTAAAAATTTTAATAACAAGAAGTGCGAAATTTTTTGATCATAGCTGCAACTAGCAAATTGGTTTTATTTAAATTTTTTAAAAACTCTATCAATTTATTCCTTAAAAATTACGAAATCAGCTTTAGGGTGGCTTTTCTCGCAGCTTTTTTTTAATATTTTGAAATTCTGTTTTTTTAATGCAATGTTTTTTGCAAAAAAACGCTTTAATCTCTTTTTTTAGGCTTTGCTTGATTTTAAAAATTTGATGTTTCTTTATTATTTATTTTAAAACCTCAAAACAAAATGTTTAAATTAAAAAAATTGATTTGCATTAACAAAAGTTTTTTATCGAAATCCATTCATTAATAAAATTAATGTATCACAAAAAACGATTCTTTAACATTTTATTAAAATTTTCTCCGTTCTGTTATTCATTATATATAAAATTAAAATATTTTTTAACCTTATTTAAATGTATAAGCACCGCGTTAATCTAAAATTAATTAATGTAAGATTAAATGCTGCAATCCAGCAAGACCAAATGCATTTTAACTTTGTTTTATGTAAGTTCAAAGTTTTATAACCAAAATATCACAGCAGAAAATCTAAAATATTCAAAAATACAACGAAAAGTAATAGGAATGCAGTCAAGCAAAAAACGACGGACAATGATAAAGATTTGAATAAATTTTTTTTGTCGGACAAAGAGAACAAACAATGATCATTGTATTTTTTCGTGTTGAAACCACTTTATGACTAGTCCGGCAACTTTTTTTGGGTGACTGCGAAAGTTCTGTCGGAATACAAAAAAATTATTCACATTCACACTTGGGCAAGGTGTATGGCAGTGTATGGATTCCATACACAGGGTCGCGGGTCGCGGAAGGGTTGAGAAGAGGGTCGCGGTTGCGAAGGCCAAAATCCAAAGGGTCCTCCCTTTGGACTAAAAAATAAAGCAATTTTTCGAAAAAATAGCCCACGTACTCCCTCCTTAGCGGTTTCTAGGGTCGCGGATTTTTCAAAATTTTTCCATACCCATCTGCCCAAGTGTGTTCACATTTTTAAACAGGATCTATGAATGATTCATTTAAGTATTTTATTGAATGTAACATTTTATTTTGTCTATGAAAATTGAAAAAAGAAAAAAAAAATCATTAGTTTTTTGTTTCTTTAATGGTTTCAAAATTTTTTTTTCATCGACAAAAAGAGGAATTTCAACGGCTGTCGCAAAACATTTTTTTTAACAACGACAACATTTTATGAAAAAAAGCTGTTTGTATTTTTTATTGCTTCAATTTTGATCACTTCAGTCTTGTTTTTAATATTTTGTTTTGTTTTTTTTCCAAATTTAATACTCTTTGGAATTAAATTTAAACGACTGCGAATTAAATTATAAAAATTTTAATAAACTGACGATGCAGATGAAAGGCCCATAAAAAAATAAATGAAAGTTGATTTTTATATGTTGACATGATTTCTTCAGCTACAAACTAAATGCAATGCATATTATCGACGTTTTCATGAACAATTAATATGGGAAAAATGAGATGATTTTTAAAAACCTCATATGTATTTCTTCATTTTACAAAAATCAAATTGCTATTGCTAGCAATTTGATGTTTAGAATTTTTCTAATTTTGAATTCAATTGAATTTATTTTATTTTCTTTTTTAAAACAAAACCATACTTTTTGGAAGATTTCGTTAAAAAGTGAGCGAGAAATTATTGATCGACATAAAGACGAAAAGAATGAAAAAGTGAGAAATAAAAAAAATTTTTAAAATATGTTTGAGTCATTTTTCATATTTTTAAAATCGGGGGTTTGGACAAAAGAGAGAATATAGATATTTCGCAATGTCTTTCGTCGATTAATATTTTTAACTATTGTTTCAAAGTTGATCCTTTTTGATAATTCTTACTAATGTGAATAACAATTTTTTCATATTTTATTTAAAATAATTTACTACCACAATCCTACAATTTTTCATTATGCATTGTCAAACTTTGCTTTTTCATAAAAAAATGATTTACAGTTATACTCATTAAATAAAAATATAAACAAAAAATGACTACTAAAAACACATTGAGACTTAACTTCATCCCGAACGGATGATTGCATTTTTTTGGTCAATCTGATAACAAAAAATAAAAGCATTAGGTTATTCCGATAAAAAAAATTACAAAAAAAAAGCAAAAAAGAGTTCAGCAAAAGAATTCTTTTTTTAAATTGTACTAATTTCTGTGGTGTAGTCACACTATGCGTTCGTTACATTTTCATAAATTTCTAAAAGTTTAAAAATTAATTTATTTTTTCCTTTTCACAAATATTGAAATAAAATATTTAAAAGTAAATGTATCCGCCAAAAAGCCTAATAAATATGTTCTCTTAAAGTTTTTATGTATTTCAACTTTGTCGTTTTTTGCGATCGAAGCAACACAATACTTCAGAAAATTAGTTTTATTTTTTATGACAAACTTAAAAATCGTGCAACATTTCTTACATCACATTTTTTCACAATGGTTGAATGGTTGCATAAAGGAAGTTTTTGAAATGTAACCATTAATAAGGTATGTCTGAAACTTAAATATGTCTCATCGTATACATCCCCAACTTCTGATGGAGTTGAGAGCCCATATTTTGCCCATATACTCGCCTATTATAAGGATTAATTCTAGCAAAACATCAGCTGCCGAATCCTCAAACTGTGGATTTACCAGGTGCTCAAAGTTACTGTAATACAGTTATTCACAACATAAAACCGATCTCATAATTTGCATATTGGGCAGTTTTTAGAAACCGAAACGTTACAAATGTTTCAGATTAGGATTCAGCATGTTCGATATAAATCCAGAAAACCATAAGTCAGATATTTTTAGGAATTTGCACAAAAGTTGGAAAAAGCACTGCCACAAAATCAAAACCGCACCTACAGTAAAATTTAAATATGATATATTTTGGAGCAAGTAGTGGTTTGAGGTTGTTAAATAGGCTTCACTAATCATAGTTGAGTGAAAAACATGCAAAAGTATGCAATGGCACCGATTTTTCATCAAGGTGAAATTACGATAATAGCGTTAATCGACATTTTTCAAAAGCCTATGTAGCTATAGCGAATTGGTTTTAGGTAATTCACAATTTTATTTTGTGATCTTGCTATAATTATTAAGTCCCTGAGACATAGTTAAATATATTTAACAACCTCAAACCACTACTTGCTCCAGAATATATCATTTAAATTTTATTGTAGGTTCGGTTATGATTTTTTAGCAGTGTTTTTTCCAACTTTTGTGCAAATTCCTAAAAATATCGGTTCCTAAAAACTGCACAATATGCAAATTATGAGATCAGCTTTATGTTGTGAATTACTGTATTACAGTAACTTTGAGCACCTGGTAAATCCACAGTTTGAGGATTCGGCAGCTGATGTTTTGCTAGAATTAATCCTTATACTAGACGAGCATATCGACAAAATATGGGCTCTCAACTCCATCAGAAGTTGCATATGTCTACGGTCAAATATTTTATTGAAAAATAATTTCCTTTTTGTCATTAATTTTATTTAAACTATAAATATTTTTGTTAAAGTAAATGCATAAACAAATAAATTTTTATATGATTAAAGTGCAAAAAATTTCATTTTAGTTGATGTCAATGCATTAGCACAACAGTAATTTTAAATTAAATAATGAACATGTACAAATTTTTTTAAATTTAAACGAACCAAATGAATTGATATTTATTTTGTTAAACCTTTTTTTAAAATCGAGATATCCCAGCGAGCAACCTTAAATTTTCAAAAAAGAACGAAATTTTATTTCGACACTAAAACTAAAAGCTGTCGCAAAAAAAAATAAAAGTTTCTTTTTCCCTTGTGAGGGTTTCTTTAGCCAATACAGTTTTTATCGACAAACAATGGAAATTTGTTATAACCCTTTTCGGAAATATAAATATTTTTATTATTTTTACAAAATAATGTAAATAACAAAATCTTTTACATTTTTAATTATTACCGATGGTGTTATCTTGAACAGTGATCATGGGACACCATTTTTTTATTGTCACATTTTGCTTTTATTTTTTGCAAAAAACTTTTCTATGTTTAAAAAAATACAAGATATTCAAAAAGGATAACATCCAAATAACGAAAAACAAATAAGCATTTGTGTTAAATTTAAATTTGTTCTTTGTGGTGAATGAAAAACAAATGTATTTGCTGTTGAAAGATTAAGAATATTTCGTAATGTGCATTTTGTCAACGTTTTTTTTCCCTTTTTTTAGAGTTTCTCTGATTCGGAAATTTAAACCTTTTATTTTTTTAACATTTGTGTAAAACATTTTTTTTAAATTTTAAAAATTAACGAGAATATCCAGTTTTTTCCGCAGATACTACTGTAAAATGGGGTTTCTTAAAATTTTTTACTTTAGCAAAGAATTATAAAAGCATTAAAGTTTTTTTTTGGAAAAAATATTAAATATTCAAAAAGAAAAGAAAAAGCTTGCAGCATAAACCAATTTTAAGAAAAATGCAAAATGTTCTTATTCTGCCAAGCATATCTAAGAATTTCATCGAACCATTATAATCCTTTAAAATGAACAAAGACTGAAAAAAACTAAAAAGAAATAACAGATGTTTGGCGCCATTTCTTTCTTTGTAGCCCAAAATTTTGGTTAAAAAATTATGGGGAAAAAAACTAGAAATGTTGGGTGCCATTTCTCTTTTTTTAAACTTTGGTGAGAGAACTAAACAAAAATAAAATATAAAGTGCAAAAAAAGAAATGCAAAAACGTCCTTACAAAATTGTTATTCTTGTTTACAGCCGACATCTTTCCAGATGGCCGTGCTCTAACATTTTTTTGTCGCATAAAAAATTTGTTTTTAGTGATGCTTTTTCTTGTTTTGAATATTTTATTCATAAAAATTGTATATTTTTCCAAGTAAAAATGTTTGTAACTAATAAAATATTTGAATCCATTTATTTGTGACCAACAAATACTAAAAATTAAACTCAACAATAATAATTTAATTAAAAGGTCAATAGACCTTTTTACAATAGCATCATATTTGATTTTAACTGGTTTTTCATTTTTTCTAGAATGAATCTAAGGTTTTCAAAAACTTTATTAAAAACAAATTTATTAAATTTTAAATAACTACGACTTGAATTTACAAAAGATTCCGGAAATAGGGTTCTAAAAACGCAGGCCGGGTAACAAATCACCAGGTGAGAGGTGCAAAAAACTAGGTCAACATGATTTAAAACCTTTTTTCTTTTAATTTGTAAGTTTATGCTTATTACCTGGTGCTTTCTGCATCTCTAACCTGTGATCGTTTTTCCTGGAACGCAAAACTTTCTAAAATATTCTGATTCCCTTGATTTTCAAATTTGAGACCCTAAAAACATGGTTCAAGAAAATTCAAGTTAGAAAAAAAACGACGAAAATTTCAAAAAATAGCAAAAAAAGCTAGGAAATGAAACGACTTCGATATTTCAAATAATGTTTTTTCTTTTTTTCAATGGTTATCCCTTAAATCTTGTATTTCGAGAGGAAAATATATACAATTTTGAATTATAAAATTATTAACACCTTTTGCAATATCACTTTTTTTCCTTATTCACTAAAAAAACCATCGCCACATGTGGCTGAAATTGGTAAAACAAAGCTGAATAAAAAAACAAGTACTACCAGAATAATAGAAAAATTCTCCAAAAAGTTTTTTATAGCTGAAAAAAAACTTTTTTTATTTTCGGCAACAAAGCGATGCCGTGATTCATCCATTTTTTTAATTTGTAATTTGACAGCATTTTTACATAAAAAATGGTTTTGATGATGCTTTTGCATTGTTCATTTTTGATTTGTGTGAAATATTTTATTCTTGAAAATTGTTATTTTTTTATCTAGGTAAACAGGATGTTTTAATTTTAAATCTTTCATTTTTCAAAAACCAACAAATTAGAAATAATTTTCAATAGTTAAAATTTAACTGATAATTTAAGCATAGCTTTTTTTTTAACAAATTCACAGGAAAAAACTTTGCCGCAATATATTTCAAAACTTTGATGAAGAATTTTAATGCTACATTATTTATATAAAAATTAGTAATAAGTTTAACCATTCATTTAAATTTTTAATGAAATTCATTGTATTTTAATTGAACAAAAATGACAGCAAAGTTTTTGCAAAAAGTTGTTTCACTCAAATCTTTTATAATGATGAGTTTCAAACAAAAGAAAAATTTTTAAAAACTTAAAAAAACAAATTCCTTAACAAAACCGTAAATGATCTGACTGAATTCAATTCGCAGAAAATAAAATTGTTTTTTTTGCTTCAATTAATCAAAAAATGCCAAAAAATAACAACCATTTTTAGCAAAAAAAAACTTTTTTTTGTAAAATTCAAATGTTTGAATTTTTCCAGTTACAAAAGTAATGAAAAGTAAAAATTTTAGGATATAATATTTGCAACTGTAAAAGACTAAAAAAAGTCTTTTTCTTAACTTTAATTTTAACTTAAAGAATGAAGCCTTGCTGAATTAATTATTGTATTTAATTTTTTATGAACATTTTATTTTATGTTTATTATCATCTAGGACAAAAAAATTCACCGCGAATAACCTTAAATATTCAAAAAATTGAAAAAATTTATTTTTAAAAAATATTTTACAAATCATAGTATAAAAATGAGCTTGGACGTTTGTTACTTTTTTTATTCTATTTTTGTTGAAAATGAAAAAAAGAAAAAAAGAAAATCATCCACCCATAAAATAGTGAAGATTTTTTTGTTGGTTGGTTTTGCGCCATTAAAAATGACAAAAATGTGCCAATGCGATTTTTTTGGATTCTGTTAAGTAGAGAAAAAAATTAAACTATTAAAATAAACAAAATGGAAAATATTTGTTGCTTTTTAATTTTTAAATGTTGGAGAGCGAGCCGGAGGCCCGCTAAATCTAGTTTTTCAATTTTCAAAATGATTGCTTTTCAAGGAGCAAAAAATATGAAAAAAAAATTATCCACGTGAATGAGATATCTCTGTCGTCTTTGCAGATAAAATAAACATTTTTTTGCTATGTCTCTCAAATTAATGTCAAAAGTTAAAAAAAATCGTACAAAAAACTTGCACATATACAAAGCTTATTTAATTTGGGCTGGAGTCAATAAAAGCAGTTAAATCAAAAACTCTGATGCCAATAAAAGTAGGGAAATCAAATAAAAAATTCAACAAATTTTCTAAATTTCAAAAACAGATAATTTTAAAAAAGCAATTTAGAAAATTTGTTGAATTTCTTATTTGATTTCCCTACTTTTATTGGCATCAGAGTTTTTGATTTAACTGCTTTTATTGACTCCAGCCCAAATTAAATAAGCTTTGTATATGTGCAAGTTTTTTGTACGATTTCCGGACTTTTATTGATATCTTTGATATATAGTTAATAATAATGTTCAGTATTAATACCCCTTTTTTATTAATTCATTTTGGTCGCTCTTTAAATTTTTAAAAGGCTCCACGAATTCTCTTGTGAAAACAGTGACTAAGTTGGTATAAATCACAGCATGTTATATAAAACTGAGATAAAGTCTGAGATAAAGTCTTAGGTCTAAGATAAGCTCATAAAGTCACGTAAAGGAAAGAAAATCGAGGCTGAGCGTTAAAAAGCTTGTCTGAGCTGTGAGATACAGCGTAATTTTATATATTACGTAAAATAGAACACCAAATATTAAGCGATCAAGAATTTACATAATTATAATTCATAGCTAACAATATTAAAAAGTATAAAATTTTTATTTGCAAAGAAAACATTAGGTGTAAAAGTATTTTACAACCGCGGGCAAAAATAACATTTAAAAACACATCATCACCTATCTTTACATAAAAAAAAACTTTTTGCTAGATTTATGTTCAGTATTCAAAAATGTATAATTAGTGCTGTGGGCCACAAATGCAACCCGGCCTATTTTACTGCGGGCTTTTTTATCCGTATTTATTTTAAAAAAATTAACGGGAACGAAAAAATTATGTAAAAATTATCGGGCAATTTTAATTTTTTGCGGGCCGGATTTTACCTGACCCGGTCCATAAAATGTGAACCCAACGTTTTACACAATGCCAAATTTGCAAAAAAAAACTTCATTTTTAAAAAATTTAAAAAAATTTTGCAGGACCTAAAAATTTTTTCGGGCCGGACATTTTATGGCCCGGGCTAAAAAATGCGATTGAAAAATAATTTTTATTATTAAATAAAAAGATAAATAAAAAAAGTTTTTTTAAATCTCAGCAACAAAAAAAAGAAATCAAAAACATTTCTTTTCGCGCCAAAAAAAACTCCCACCACGAAAAAAAAATGGATTTCTTGTGACATACGAACGAACAAGCGAAGAGACATCAGCATCATTTTTTGTGACAAAACTTTCTAAACGACGTTGTACTGGTTCGATTTTTTTAATTTTTTTTTTATTTTTCAACATTAATGGACGCCCGGAAAGGTAGTCCAAACATAAAAATAGTAAAAAAGTCAAGGAGAAGCCGAAAAGTAGGGGTTTTACGTTTTGGGGTCTGTGGCAGTTGGGGAAGTGAACCCAAATTGCCCCAGACTCCCCTTCGGGTCGTCCTGGGGCCAATAAAAAATTTTAAATATGAAAAAGGAAAAGAATTTCTTTCAAGTACGGTTCGTTTCTCGCTAGTTTTTACTTATTTTTCTAACCTTTAAATAACGTCTTTATTTTTTCTACTTTTTTAAACATCGCAGACTTTGGTCTTTAAAAAGTAGGCGGTCTCTTTGTCACTATTTTTGAAGCAGAAAAAATCTGTCAACCACTTAATATATCAGTAATTATTTGTTTTTTACATTTTGTTTTTACAACTTAGAATTTCTCTTTAAAACCACAATTTTTTGAATATTTTATCTTTTCTGCTTTAGATTATTTTTAAAGATGGAAAAACTATCCAATGTGCATTTCAACTACTTACAAAAACATCGTACATTATGAATGAAAAAATGAAAATGTCTTTGAAAATGGTTATGAAATTTGGTGCTGCTTTTAGCAATCGTTGACCAGTGGTGTCAAAAATGCTGTTTGAAAAAAAAGCGGGCAAAGAAAGCACGCGTGCTTGCTTTTTTTCTTTTTCTTTTTGCAGCGAGATTTTTTTTCTGTGATCAACAGCGCCGCTGCAAATCACGCATTCTTTTTTTCTTTGTGCTTTCAATCACAGAGCTCTGTGATTGAAAGCAAGGAAATTTTTTTGGTAAAAAATCACACTAAAAATTGTAAATGTATTTATTTTTATGCATTTAAAATTAACTTTTTTGTTTGATTTTATTAAAAAATGAAAGATTTTTCCTATAATTAGCCCTTTAATCTCAAAAAAAAGAAAAAAATTCTTGTAAAAAAATGTTTTTTTCTCTCTTTCTCTTCTGTGATTGAAAGCACTCCCTTTGTGAATGAAAGCAGCCGCTGCAAAAAGCATTTCTTTCTGCAGCGGCTGCTTTCAATCACAGAAAAAAATCTCGCTGCGAAAAGAAATGCTGAAGAAAGCAAAAAATTTTTTGCTTTTGCTATCGAAAGAAAGCATTTTTGACACCACTGTCGTTGACCCTTTAATGTAACATTTTATTATTTTGATGTATCATTTTCAGCAAAAAAATATTCTTTTCTTCTATGATCCTCAGACAGCCAGTCAAAATTGGTACGCGTTGGTGCCTCAAAAACAATAGAAACACATATATTACCTTCCCTTTCAATCTTCACTCAAACCGCCCTACCCTATTGCTTTTCCTTCTTTTGTTTTCTAACATAAAATGATGATGATGATGTGTTTGTTAGTGTGTGATAAATAACCCAAATTAACAAAAATAAATAATAGCTTTTTTGTTATAATTTGTAGAGTACAATCTTTTTTTCTTTTTTATTGTTTGGTTAAATTGAACATGTTCTGTGTATGTCACTTTTGTATGATATATTTTAAATGATGAGCATTATTTCAAAAAACTATTGAAGCAAGTATAAAATTTACAAAAAATTTGAAAAAGGAAAAGAAAATAAATTGATCTGAATATATAAATAAACATTTGCTCGCTCTTATTTGATTCTATTCAAAAAGTGCTAAAAATTGACAATTTTTTGTTGTTTTTTCTAATTTAGATAGAAGGAAAAGCTAACAAAGGTTGTATGTTTTTTTGCCAAAATTTTTATGCTTTGTCAATAACTGTGTGACATTAGAATTTTTGAAATAATTCATAAATTGCAGAAGTGCAATCAGCACAATTTTCCGTAAAGTGTTTTTTAAATTCATTTTATTGATTTGTAGCTTTTGAATATTTGATTCTTCTTTAATATTTCCATTTTACCGAAAAACAAATTGATTAAATCTAAAAAAATGTTTTAATAAAAATTGCACGAAAAAATTCAGCATTAATAAAATTAATTTATTTATAATTATATATAAAATTTTAACATGTTTGTTCTTTTTGTTTTTACAATCAAAAAATGTCAAAAAAACTCTTTTATGCAATTTCGGTTTAAAAAATGCAAATTTTTAGTAGTTACAAAAGTGTTGTGGCAACGCAGTGGAAGGTTGGCGAGAATGAAAAAGAACTGCGAGAATCATACACGAAGAAGAATATGTATAACTTTGATTTAACAAAAAACTTTAAAATTACAGATATGAAAAAAAATTATCCAATTTTATTGTAATTTAATTAATGATTGGCAATATCAATAGTTTTATCAAAAATAGAAATCTTTTTTTTTGATTTACGTTTTTACAGTTTTTTTAATTATTTAAAAATTCATTTTAAATTGACAGAAAAAAATTCAAAAAACTACAACAAAAAACTTTGTCTTTTTGTTAACAGAAAATCACTTCTTTTAATACTAAAGGCAAGTCTGCGATAAAAGACAGCAAAATTAGCAAAAAATGAAAAATCAAATGTTCGCTGTATTTTGAAAGATGTTTGGACCTGCCTTTTTTAGCATACTTTTAAAACAATAGTTTTGAAATACAAAAAATTACGCATATTTTACAACAAATTTTTGTAAGCTAAATGCAAAATCTTTCATTATTTTTTAACGATGGTTAATCAAAAGAACGATTAAAAATTCAGTGCACGACTCAAATTTAAGATTTTTTTGTGTAATGAGGCTATAAAGGGTTCATGATGAACCTTTCATCTGTAGAATATGGTTACCACTTCTTTTTGACTTCATCAAAAAAAGGATAAATTTTTTTAATAATGGTTTTAGTTAATATTTCTTGCACAAATCATTATCATTATGTATTTTTATTTGTGCAACACATTTTCAAAAAATTTGTTCACAATTGACAGATTTAAAAATCAAAATTTCGAATGAAGCACAAAAAAGTAACCACCAATTTTCAAAAGCACCTTAAACTGAAAGAACTAAAACCTGGAAATTCAAAAGATTCCCATATTTTGAAAGATGTCTGGTTCTTTCTTTTTAAAAACAAATGTTTAAATGTAGATGCTCGAAACATTAAATTCAATTCCGTGCGTTGAAAAACATATGCATGACTCAAAAACTACTTTACAACGAAAAACGTTAAGTACTATTTTTAGCAAAAATAGACAGCTTCTTTCATGTATGCAGATTTTGTCAGAAAAATAAAGAAAATTAGAAATATGATAACACGCAGAAAAGAAACAACCGAAAAAATTTATTTTTTTTACATTGAAAAACAAACAAAAAATTCAAACATATCGAAAGCATTTTTGATGATGTTTTGGTAAATCTTTCGACCAAAATAAAACAGAATTAACTCGAAATTGTGAAAACATTAATGGATTATATCCAAAAACTTTTGTAAAAAATCGAATACATTCATGTCGCTTTTCATAATGTTCAAAATCAGTTGATAAGCTCTCCGGACAAATATTACTTCCTCTTAAAGTTCCATCAGGGCATCTGAAAAATGTTTACTTTGTATACTGTAACAACAGTGTAGCCGTAATTTACAATAATTTTGTCTTGTATATAGGGTTGTCATGGCGTGGCGCGCCTGGGCGCGCCCGCCCGGGCGCAGAGGTGTTGTCGTCCGGGCGCGCCCGATGGTTTCGCCCGGTCCGAAATCCAACTGATGGTAATTTTTTCCGAAAATTGACAAAACAACAAATTATTTCCTTATATAATTTTCATTTTTAAGCCAAAAAACGATAAGTGGAACCATTAGCAATGTTGTCTTCAATTTTTAGCATGTGTTACAGTATCCTGAGGATACTGTAATACATGTTATTTAAGAAATTCACGTGTTTTTATCTTTAAAAATTAACAACGACAAAATTAAGTAATTTCATGCTTAAATAATGCTATTTATAGCTAAAATACCCCTTTTTGGCATTTTGATACTGTATATATTAGTAAATTTGAATTTTGAGGTCACGGGCGCATGCGCCCAGGCGCGCCCGGGCGGGCGCGCCCACCTTTTTCGGAAAATCGGGCGCGCCAGCAACCCTACTTGTATACTGTATCCAAAATTACTGTAAATGTACATTACATTATTTATGAAAACTTACAAAGTACTCCATTTATTTGCCACTTTAATTGGGGGTTGTCGAGTTAAATGTGCGACCAAAAAATTCATTGCAATATCTTCACAATTCATGATTTCATCAATTTTTTGATGAATAATTTTTGGTAGCCAGAAAGTATAAGCATGTAAATAATTTTTATGCAAAAATGCAGCACCTGTTAAAATCATGGAATGCTGGCAAGTGTGGTTACTGTTATAAAAAATACTGTCGCCATTTTGATAATGATATCGAGCAGGAAATCCAACAATCTTTGTTCGGTCTTGTCGCCAAACTCTGAAAATTAGAAAATTTGAATAAAAAAAATTTGAGAAGCATTAACAATGGTGATCATGGAAAATGTTAGGGCAAGATCATTGTTACCGTAATTTGATCCATAACAGTAGAAAATTTATAGGCTGATCTAAATTACGAAACGAATTTATGCAAATTTGGTTAAGGTAACAGGACAGATTATTGAAAATTTTAGATAATTTCTTTGCTACCGTGATCGCAACTCAAAGACTGAACTTCAAGAAGTAGAAAATTTGAATAAGGGGGACCCTAATTACGGTAACAACCAAATAATGCAAAAGCTTTTAAAAAATCTTACCGAAAAGCAAAAACAATTTCATGTCGAAGAATTTTAAGGTCATCATCCAGAGATAAAACAGCTTCAGTTTCAATTAAATTAAATGGAAGAAAACGATTGTTTAAAGAATTCTTTTTTGCTTTTACAAAATATACGGGAATGTTCAGTTTTGGCCAACTCAAGGGTGGCTCACGTTCAATATTATTCCAAACGACGATAATCCGGTTTAAATATGGAATTTCATGCAAATCTTGTAATTGATATTTCAGAATTTCATCACGATTATAAGTAACTATTAAAACTAAAAAATTATATTGTAGGATTAAATTTTTTGTTTTAAATATAGATAGGAACGGATAAAACAGAATTTCTTTACATTCCATTAAAGAATTTCCAGATATGACGGCAGCATTTTTGAAAACGCAAAGGGATATTCAAAACACGACGTTTTTCTTTAAAACGGTAAAGATCAAAGGAAAAAGTCTTTGATCTTTACAGTTTTATTGTGTGAATTTAAAATGACTTGAGTTATTTGCTACCCTCAGATCTGGAGAATCTTTAATTTGAATATAGTGAATTTTTTTACTGATGTCTAACTTGGGATCTAGCAAATCCCATTATCAAATTCACAATTTGGGATTTCAACATAGTAATTTGATTTAAATAGAAAAATAACTTGCTAGTAAATTGTTCAGCAGGTCTATTTCCACCAAGTGCTTCAGAAAATTCTTTTCCAGAACCAGAAGCAATTGGTTGCATTCCAGCTTTTGTGCTTTCAAAATATTCTGCTTCTGAAGGCATTGAAAAATCTTGCAAGAAAAATTCTGGATTTTGATCAATAAAAAACGGAAATTTATTCCAAATTGAATAAGCATGCTGAAAACACTATTATTATAAATGCGAAGACATTAAAATAAATCTTAACGTTCCAAAAACTGTAAAATTATGGGTGAATTTCTTTGAAGGAAATGGAGTTTCAAGTGGTCCAAGATTTTCAAAATCCAGAGGTGAACGAGTAAAATTTGTGGTTGTTATTTGAGGAAAAAAAGTGCCATCTTTGGATGTTTTTGATAGAAAAGTATCAGTTTTAACTTGGAAGAGTGGTTTTGCCGTGATACTTTTGTCATCCCCTCCAGGCATTTGTAAACGATAGCGTAAGACAGAAATTAAAGTATTAACAAAAACTGAAAAATAAACAAATTAACAGAATTGTTTCTTACAGCGGCTCATTTTAAAGGAGGAAAGTGCACCTCCAAAATTAATCCCTCTTCCAGACCAGTGTTGTGCTTTTTACTTTTGGTTGACTCCGGAGTCGACTCCGACTCAAAAAAATCTTGTAAAACATATAAAAATGCTTTTTTGATGCTAATTATTACTATGTTTAATACATATATTAACAGTTTCTGGTGGTATTTAACCACTTTTGTTAACTAAAAAAATTTTCACACTTTTTTCAAAATTTTTTGAAAATTTCGAAAAATCTGTTTAAACTAATTTAAAATCTTTATTTAATAACCTAATATGCTTAGAATATCGGTAAATAAGGTTTACAACGATTAAATTCAACAGAAACTGCTTTTCTTGCAGTTTTTAAAATTTTGTGCCGGAGTTGACTCCGACCCATCGACTGCGACTCCAACTCCAACTCCGACTCCGGAGTCGACTCCACGACTCCGGAGTCGGAGTCGCAACAAAACTGTTCCAGACGTAATTTCTTTTCCTTTGATCTTTGCCGCTTTTAAAATACCTGACTGATTTTTGCTAGTTCCTTTCTCAAATTAAAACCCCTGACCTCGAATCTGAACCACATAATAATTATGCAAATATCCCCACCTTCAGTATTGAACAAATAATTTTGAAGAAAGAATCTTCCATTTCTTCGAAGTTCAAGGATATCAGAAATTGAAATAGAACGAAGAATATAATGCATTTCTGAGATTCTTGAAAGTGGAATTCTAAAAACTGCTTTTCTCCAATCAATAAATTCTTCAAATGACATTGGGGCTGTCAGGGATACGTTATTTTGTTAATGGTTTTTTCAAGCTCAACCATTACTGCAAAAGACATACTTCTTTCAATTTTACTTTTACAAAGTGCCATTCTTTCGGATAAATTTCGGCACAATTTAATTCAATAAACGTTCGATCTTGAGAATGATTTGCAGATTTATAAAAATTGAAAAGGTCTTTTGTTTCATCTTCTGTTATCCCAAAAGGCCCAGTTTGAAATGAGAGAAATATATTTCGATTGTGTGGAAGCAGCTGGGGTAAATCTTCCCAATCATTGATATTTGAATTGTTAAGTTTTAAAAAAGCAGAAATATCCATATTTGGACGGAATTGGCTAAAAATAAATTTGAACTTTTATGTAAATTTACTATAACAAAACACATAAATTAAATTTAATTAATTAGGAAGAGATCTGATGTCATAAAAAAACTTCAATCCTGATTTCAGATTTTTCCTTTGTTCTTTGCCGCTTTTAAGGTAAAAATCAGATTTTGGCTTACTTCATCCCAATCTTAATACTACTGACCCATATCAAAACATTCCCTTAGGGGTTTTCTCAAAATGCTTACTTTTGTAAAAAATAAGATTTTACAACAAGTGCGGCATTTATCTCATTAAAATAGTTCACATCATCATTAACAAAAATTAAAATATGGTTTCTTCCAAAATTATTCCAATATTTAAAATTTGAAATATCAAAATTTGTTGAAACAATCCCAAAAAATAGACATGCAGATTCGGGATCATTTGTTCTCAATGAATGGTTGTTTAGTTCATTATGCAAATTAATAGCATCTGAATCATTGTCTTCGTGAATTAAAGGGATACAAGAAAAAGCTAAATTGTTTAGTGATTGAACATTTTCTAAAGTTTTATAAATCAAACAATAATAATCACATATTACTGTAGATATTACCGATAATCAATACTTTCTTCAAAGGTTAAAAATTCGTTAGTGTAATTACTTGATTTAATTTGCATATTTTTTGGTGAAATTGGCTTTTTGGGTAGTTTAAAATGAACATTTTTTAATTTTTTGTGTTCTGTGAGTTTTAATTCTTGTTCTTTAATAAGATGTTCTTGCTCGGGGATAATTTTTTCTAAAAATATCAGTTTTTGATTTTTTATGCAAATTTTGAATTACAAGATAATAACTTTTCTAAGGCACTTACGAAGTTCTGGAATTACCCGATTTATCTCTGAAATTCTTGAAACAACTTCTTCTTTTCTGACAAACATTTCTAACATTTCATTTTTCACAGATTTTTTTATTCTTTCAGCCTCCGCATATTTGTCTTCATCATTCCCAAATTTCCATAAATTTTGTTTTAATATTTTACCATTAAAGATTCTAAAAATGACAATAATTGTGGCAAAAAAACCCGACAAACACAACCTAATATTAGCAGCAGCATTTGTATTAAAATTAAATTTTGGATTCAGCGGTACAAAGAAAAAAACAGTAGAAAATATAAACAAAATAATTACCGTAATTAAAATTTTAATACTTTTTACCATGGTTGAATTTGGTATTTAAAACTCAATAAACAATTTTATGCAAGAACACTTTTAAATAAAAGATTTCCCGCAAAAAACTAAAACATGTCCAATTTTGGCACTGAAAAGAAAAAAAGTGATGGCAAAATTAAAGAAAGGTTTAATCGATTTTAAACACACATGACACAAAAAAGTGAAGACCACACTAAAAGTTTTTTGAGAAAAACCATTTGGTTCATTTTTCGTTTCTTTTTTTTGTGGCACAATTCATGCATTGCAAGTGTTCTTGCAAAGTTTTATTTGAATATTTTATACCTTTTTTTAAAACGTTTGCCAAACTAGAAAAGTTTAATAAGTTTGTGATAAATTATTGTAACCATATATATATATATAAATATATAGTATAATTCCATCATAAATGCATTCATACGTGGGCACAGGGTGCAACTGGGTGCAATTATTGCACCCTGGAGTCCGCAGTCCGCAGAGGATTTGGGCTGGAGTCCGCAAAAAAATGAGAAAAAAGAGAGAAAAAAGGAAAGAATAAGAGAAGGAAAAAGAAAGAAAAAGGAGAGAAAAAGAAAGAGAAAGAGAAAAAAAGAGGAAAGAAGGACCCACATAAGTTAGGCATATTTACATATTTCATATCATTGGTGATGTGGACTCCGCGTTGCGAACTCCAAAAATTTGAGTCCGCAAAAAATTAGACAAAGCCAAAATCATAATACTGTACTTGTATGTTTCATGCCGTCGAAAATGCGGAATCCGCATTGTGGGCTCCAGAAATTTAGTATCATTAAAATTAAGATAAAACTGTATAGTAAAAGAAGAAAAATTTCCATTAATAATGCGGACTCTGACTGTTTTTAAATTTATGTTTTTTGGTCCAAAAAGTTTCTAACATATTTTGTATTACCAAAATTCCTATTACTTAGAAGCCCAAGTTTTAAAAATGCCATTATTGAAAATGAACAAAATTTAAAAAAATTAAACAAAGTCTTCTCGAAATATGGGATCTTCGTTTGATGCATCGTCTACAAAAACTTTGAACTCAAGATGCTCAGTTTCAATTGCTTCCAAATGTAATCTTCTTCACTGAAAAAAAATACCCCTGAAAAAAGGGAGAAAACCCCCCGATATTGGGGGATAAAAGCCTTCTCAGGGTGAAACGGCACAATTTGCATACCCCCAAAATTCGGCGATATTTTTCCCCTGTTAAATTGGCGTATTTACTTCTTTTTTCGGGCGTTTTTACTTCTAGAATTCGAGGGTCTTGTTCACAAAATTCGCAGGTTTTGTTCATCAATAAAGAGGGTTCTATTTTCAAATAACACGGTACAGTAGACCTCAAAAATTGCGACCTTCCCCTTTCTCGCATATACAAAAAAGATATTCTTTTGTTGCTTTTTTCCATTCATTTTTACTTTTATCACATTTTTGCATTAATTTTGTCTCAAAATGTTGTTTAACATTTTTTGCCCATTGGCTGCATATATATTTTTTGCAATAGTTGAATTTTTTGCAGACGCTACTTTTTTAGCTTGTTATTTACAACTTTTTAAAAATTCTTATTTTTATATTTAAAAAATGATTAAAAAAATTAGGAATCATTTTTTCCACAAAGAAAAGAAAGAAAAAAATCGAAAACAATGAACTACAAAAAATGTAGTTCGATTGAAAACCTTTAATCCACTAACAAAACAATAATAAAAAAGGAAAACTTACTTTTGTTTCTGAAAAGGGCATAATTAAAGGCAAAAAATGGATGAAACTTACTTCAAGCATTGCTGAAAAGGGATGATTACGTGGATAAAGATATAAAAAGGAAAACTTACAATTTTTTCCTGAAAAGGGAAGATTAAAAACTTATTTGCTTAAATTAAAGGCTTTCAATCAACAATTTTGTCTCCTTTTTTATAGATTTAAGCGTTGAATTTGGACAAGTTTTAGTCTTCGATGCTTTGTTTTTAGCAGTTTTTGGGTTTTGCACTTTCTTAAATCCAAAAACTGATAATCAAAAATTATGCAAAACTCTTTTAAAAAAGCACAAGATCCAAAAAAATTAGTAAAAAACGTCAAAAAATTTCATAAGAATTTCGAAAAAAATGTTCAATGTTTTATTGAACCCTTTAAATAAAATCCGAAAAAAAATTTAAAATTTTTTAATCAAATTAAAATTTTTAAAAAATCCGAAAAAAAATAATCAGAGCTAAAAAAGTAACGTCAGAAAAAAAATGCAAACTGAATGAATGTTTTTTGTCAACGAAGAAAAAAACATTTATTTCAAAATAAATGTTAAAAGCTGCTGACCTTTAGTGTTCGCGAACGCTTTCGAAAGCGTTCGAACGCGCGTTTTCGTGTTCGACTGCACATGGACGAACGAACGCACACAAAAAGAAAGAAGTTGTATAAAAAAATCAATAATTAATTTGCAAACAAATACAAGTAAAAACTAACAACTTTTATTAATAAAATTAATTTTAACAAAATAAATTTAAAAACAAAAAAGTACATAACAATTACATAAACATTGTTAAAACTAAAAAAAAATTTATTTCCATATTTTCACTTCTTGGATGATGAAAAGTTGAGTTTTAGTAAAGAATGCTTCATTAATACGTTGAATAACAAGTTTAGATCCTTCTCGGCAATTTGGTGAAACAAGAGTAAAACTAAAATATCCATATGAAATATAATCAGAGGCATCCTAGCGACGAGCAGTCCCACCAGAATCACGCAATATACAAGCAACAATTATAGTATCATCAAGAAGTGGATCCATATGACATCTCTGTAAAATAAGTAAACGTATAAGTATCTCATATAAAATACCATTGCAATCAAAAAAACTCACAACAAAATAAAAGGGTGGAAGTTGCGCAAAAGTTCTGGCGACCATCGAAGAAATAAGAGGATCACGTGATGAATCATTTTAAAGTAATAGCAAAAAATTTGATTCTTGTTCTTTTGCTTCCTAAAAAATAATCGAATAAAAACAGTTCGGAAAAATAAATAAAGCAACCTCTTGTTGGACTTTATCCCAAGATTAGGTGGTGGAGGATGAGAAGGTGAAGGAATGCCAGCAGGATATTCACGATATGCTTAACAATTTGGTTGCAGATTGTTTGAAGCTTTGGTACTTGCTGCAGTTGTTTGAGATGGCATTGGAGTTTTGATTATTGATGTTGTTCAAATTTCTGCTCTTTTGGCGGTGCTTGCCCTCTTGTCGATGATTCACCTTCAGCTACACAATTGAGAAGTATATAAGCCTAAAAATAAACAAGAGAGTTATCACAGGCTGTTATATAACTAAAACATTGCAAAAAACTTACAACATTCAAAAATGATTCATTGTTTTCCCAATCAGAAGACAATTCCCTAGGAACTTCACATTCTCAATATTTGAAACTTTAGCAGCTTCAGCTAATACAGGATATTCAAATTGTTGAAGCATTCTCTTGGCAAAATCTGGATTCAATTAACTGAAAGATGGGAAAAGTAATAATCATTTACATGTATACCAAAGAAACACAAACCTAAACTTGAGATACTCGAAGAATCAATGGATAATCAACTTTGACATTCTTGAAGAATAATGAAAGTATGCATTAAATCTTTCAGAAAATCTATATTCATTAAAGTCATTATATAATGCATCTCGATATCGTCGTAAATATCCACCTCGAGCATCTGGTGGCAGCAAATCAATCTTATTTTTAATTACAATCATTGGTTTTGAGCTAATAATATAGGGAAGTTGTCGATAAATTGAACCCAAAATATCTGTCATATAAACCGCCAATAAAATTAAGGCATCTTGAATCAGCTTCAAATATCCCATCATTCTTTCATAATCAACTTCACGAACATTTACATCCAACTAAAAAATTAGTTACTGTAACTTTGCAAAAATCCATAACAAAAACTTACAAGAAAATTATGATGTTTAAGCATATAACATCGTCGACAAAGTTCATCAATATCAACTTTTGCTTTTCTTCTTTTACATTCTTCAGAACTTCAACAGGAACAAAGCAAAGGCACTATCTTGACAATGAAGTTTTGCATTACATCCAAAACCATTTGTTTTGACTTCGATAGTAATTGATGAATCAGCAGTGCAATAATTTGCTTTCCATTCTTCTTCTTCATCAACATCTAGATTTTAAAGATTTGCTTTAGTAGCTTTTCCATTTCCAACTACAGTACTTATTTGTCCAGGAAGTTGAAATTCAATTAATCCCCAATAAATAGAGACATCTAAAAATGCATACTGTAGATATAAAACTGTAAAGAATCAAACATGGTGATCATTTTATAAGGCCAATTCTGTTGTAATTCTGGCACGCGTAAATCATAAAATGGTACCAATAGTAATCTTACAAATATGCATGAATAACAAAAAGTCTTACTAGTAAATCCGCTGCTGCTGCAGCAACATAATCATCCAAATATTCATTTCCTTGCCAAAAATCCTTATCATCCACCTAATTTTTCTTTGCATCTTCAGCAGCTGCAATCTGTTCTTCTGCTCTTATAATCGATCCAAATTATAATGAATTTTGTCTAAAAATATTCAATTATTGGTACTAATTTACATTAATAAGCAACACAACTATCATAAAAGACTTACCTAATAATATTTTGAGCAATCAAAGATTCAGCTTGATCCATTGGTTTTGCAAGCTTATCCAGCTCTTGATTTTGTTGAAATCTTTGAAGTTTTGCATGAACCAAGTTTTTCATTGATCCTGCTCTGCTGTTGTTGTTGCTGCTAAATTTCTGTCGAAACTGAATCAATTATACAACCATTACTGGACAAAACCATTTGGAGATCTAAAATGTAAAAATATATAAAGCGAAAGCATACGAAAAAACTAACCATTCCGAGTTCAGAAAGATGCCAAACCCCTTTGCAAAACTCCATTCTCGAATAACTTTAACAATTTTTAATGCACGTTGGCCAGGACTCATAAGATATTTTCGAGAATTAAGAAATGGACTAATAGATCCTTCTTTATCCCATAATAGAGAATATAAGACGTGATAATTAAAAATATTTGAATCCGATCAAAAAATAAAGAAATAATTAAAATAATTCCTCGGGGTTTACTGAAAAATGACAAAAATCTTGAAATTCCCTCACTTTTTTGAACCCAGAGGAAATTTGTTTGAAAAGTCATTTTTTTTATTTACACGTTTTCTTGTAAGATCTACAGTAATATCCGACCGATCGATCGGCTACCGTAACCCGGGTGTCAATTTTGAGGAAAATTTTTTTTCCTCAAACTTTTTTGAGGAGATTTTTTTTTCCTCAAATTTCCTTTTTTTTTCCTCAAACTTTTTGTCTTTCTTTGACAATCCAAAAAACTCGAACCCGCGCACCCCGGGCTTGAACTCCGTCGTTCTAACCACTCGGCCATGCGCCCTTTTCTAAAATGACGGTGAAAGTTGACTTTCACTTTCAAAAGAAAATGACACTCTTTTTTCTTTCTTTTTACTTTTTTGTGTTAAAAATGTTATTTTTTTGTAATTTTATTAAAGATAATTATTAAGAATGTAAAAATAAATAGTTTTTGACATTATATTATAAATAAATATTAAAAAAATATAAAAAAATATCTAAATAATTGTAACTAAAATTTTTTGATAAGAATTTTAAAAAGTTGTTTCCTTTTTTGTATTATTCATCGGCATTCATGGTAGAATCCTCTGCATTTAAATCTTCTTCAGCTTCCTTTGATGCTTTCTTCGAGGATTTAATTGTTGCTGCTAACTTAGTGTCAATGTTACTAACTGACCGTAACTAATAATCCGTAACTAAATGTCATACCCTCTCCGAGATCACAGTATACAAAAATTTGTTAAACAAACATATTTATTAACTATCAAACAATTAACTAAGTATATTACAATTCTAATTCACTAACGCTTCTTTGAAGATTTTTTTGTTTTTGCTGCACCACCAGATTTAGCTTGATCATCTTTAGGCTTTCTTTTTTGCCGATTTCTTTTGCTTAGCAGCTTGTGTTGGTTCAGGCTTTCCAACAGGTGTTTGAACATTTGCAGTTGGTACAACCGCTTCTGGAATCGGATCTTCTGGTGGAGGACGAACAACCTTTTGCTTAGCTTTTTTGTGATCTTGGTAAACAAGAAACCTAAAACATTTATACAATTAAATGCAAAATGTATATTTAAAGAAACTTACGCAATAAGACCAACAAAAACAATGATGAAGATTTGCCACCATGGATCTTCATTAGATTCTTTGGATTCCTTTGATGGAGGTAAGATTGTTGATGATGATGGAAGAGTAGTTGAATCAGTTTGCGGAACATGGATCTTGGCATTAAGCTAAAGAAGAAAGACATATGTGAATAAAAAATAGAAAAGTATAATACTTACAACTGTGATAGGACATAAAGGATTAATATCAAAGTTGAACCATATTGTCATTATCAAGATCAATGTTAAGTTTACAGCTTTCACAGGAAGATGAAAAAATTATTGTCCACTGAGCCACTGAGATAATATTGGAATCGTCTACATAATGTGGTAAAATCGCGTTTTGTAATTGGTGTCATAATAAATCTTACGGCATCATTTTCTCCAGTAATATTAAATTCACATGAAGGGAAACTAGAAACAATTGTTTTAGCATTGGCACCACCACGTTGATATTCATGACAAATTTTTGATCTATAAAAATTCAAGAATAAATACATGTCATGCAAGAAAATGTAAAAAACTTACGTTACATCGCCACCACAATGATCTTTACAAACGTAAAATTGAAGTTCACCAGCTACAATCAAAGATTGACAAATCCTCTTCCTTTTTGAAGTTCAAAATTAGTTCACATTAGTTGAGTATCTATTTGTCCATCATCAAAAGATAATTCATCAAAAATATATCCACGATTAACATTTGTAGCATTTTGATATCCATGAACATTTAATACAGCAGCATCAGCAAAAGTTGAATCCAAACGTTGAAGAAAAACAACAAAGAAGAATAAATAATATTTGAAAGAACAGCAATAAAAAAATTGCTGTTCTTTCAAATAAAAAAATAGTCATTTGATCGGCTTTCGATCAAATGACTACTATTATGACATTGCAAAAGGAAGATAATGACATGAAAATAAACACTCTATGGTGTACATTTTGTCCTTCTTAGCAAAAGAATGCTTCCGCCACCGCCGGAAGAAACCGCCAACAAGAAAAATCAAAAATACGTCGCCATCTAAATCACAATCTGTTAAAATACAAGATTGAAAACTGCAAAAGATCCATCAGCTCCTCCAGCAAGAAGAGGAAAACCCCCAAAAGCTGCAACTAATACATAATAAAGGAACCATAATCGCTTTTTTCCGCTCCTATCAAAAAATTTTAGTTACAATTATTTAGATATTTTTTTATATTTTTTTAATATTTATTTATAATATAATGTCAAAAACTATTTATTTTTACATTCTTAATAATTATCTTTAATAAAATTACAAAAAAATAACATTTTTAACACAAAAAAGTAAAAAGAAAGAAAAAAGAAAGTGTCATTTTCTTTTGAAAGTGAAAGTCAACTTTCACCGTCATTTTAGAAAAGGGCGCATGGCCGAGTGGTTAGAACGACGGAGTTCAAGCCCGGGGTGCGCGGGTTCGAGTTTTTTGGATTGTCAAAGAAAGACAAAAAGTTTGAGGAAAAAAAAATCTCCTCAAATAAGTTTGAGGAAAAAAAATTTTCCTCAAAATTGACACCCGGGTTACGGTAGCCGATCGGTCGGATATTACTGTAGCATTTAATAATTTTAAAAAATATATTTATTTTAAAGAAATTTCCTCATTTCAAAAAAGTTTGAGGAATGTTAAAGAAATATTAAAAAAAATCAAATCGTCAAAATCTTGAGTAAAATTTGTATTTTTTTGTTTATTTTTTGTGCAGATTGAAATATTTTTAATTATCACGTCTTATATGTTGCAAGAACAAAACCAATAACACGAGTAATACGAGCAACAGATGGTGAGAACTATAAACAAAAGAATATAATAAATCGATTTAAAAAGAAGAAAAAGCTAACTTGAAATCCAAGAGGACGAGTATAAAAGCATGAAGTATCAAGACTTTCAATTCCAAGCAAAAATAAAGTATATCTTTCATATTCACCTTCCAATGGAGGAAATAAAGAATTTTCTGCAAACATTTTCATACCAGCAACGACTTGGTGATAAGCAAGAATAAGAATTCTGAGTACAGCAGCAAATCCTTCAATTTCTTGACATTGATGAGAAATTCTGAGCATGATATTTGAAAAATTTTGACTGCAATCTCGGAGAACAGAAAACAACTGGCAGACAGCCAAATCACAAACACTTTTCAACAAACTAAAACAATAATTTATAATTAATAAAAGAATGATAAAAACATAACGATAGCCATTACATACCAGAAGTTTTTTCATCATAATCACATTTTGATGAAACAATGAGCTTAACCAAATCTTTGTCACTTTTGTTGAAAATTCAATGACAAAAATGTCTAAAAACATATGCAAATTCATAGGAATAGTTGAAAGAAAGTGAATAAAAAAACATGTGAAGGAGAAGAGGGGAATAAACTAAAGAAGTTATTTCACCTTTTACATTAAAAAATGTACAAACCTCAGCATAAAGTAAAAGTAGTTCTGCTTATTCATCTAACATCTTCTTCGTCCATAACTCATTTTTCATTTACATAATTTCATCAGCGTATTTTCTTTTGACTCAGATAATTACAGCTTCAGTTTCTTCAATGTCAATTCCATGAACAAGACTACAGAGCTGGTAAAGATCGATTCTAGTTCAGGAGATTATGTTTATGCAACAACAAAATGCGATTTATCAAGATATGAATTTGCCGTAATTTGATCAATAAATCCAAAAGTATCTAGTTTTTTAATGAGCACTTAAGGGAAAGAACGAAGTGAAAGAATTCTTTAATTCAATGACGATGGTGAAGATTATAAAATAAAGTGAATAGAGAAAAGCAATTGTTAAAAATACACAAAATATTTTCTTGTTATAAATCATAACATTAAAAAATTATATATAAATATTTCTTCATTAAAGAAATTAATAATTTTAAGACATAATAAATCTGCAGTTCATCTTTTGGATGAACAAATTTAGGGACAAGCAGGTTAAAAATAAAAGTTTAAAAAACATTATTTTATTGTTCTTTCTAGGTACTTTCAGACCTGAATAAGCCAAAAATAAAATCAAAAAAATTATTAAAAATAGTTAAAATGCCGAAAATAGCGATCTAAAATTTTAAAAAATAAAAATTCTTCGTCGAAAAAAAGAAAAGGGAACACTTTTTCCTTTTCTTTTTTGCACAAAAGAGAATGCATTTTTTCGACGCGCGTTGAAAAAAAAGTTCATTTCTTTTTCTTTCCTTTGTTTTTCAAGCATTTTTTATACAAATCTAGCTCTACGATCGCTGTAACTTTATTCGGCGTGATTTTGCGCGATTTTCCTTTAAACCCAAGATGTATTTTTTGAAGGGCTATCGAATGGTATCAAGCTCATCCGTGAGCTCGAGTGAGCTTGGGGTCATATCCTTAAAAAACTATTAAAAATGCAAATTTTGGGTATTTGCAACCGAAAAAACTTTATCAATAGTGGCATATTCGGAATCAGCGTAAAAAAATACGTCTGGTAGGTTAGATTATTAATCTTTAAAAAAAAGATGCGCAAATTTCATTTTTTGTTACTGTAACGAAGAAAAAAAAAGAAAAAGAAAAGGAAAAAGTGTTCCCTGCCTGTCCCTAAACAAATTCGTTTTTGTTTATTGATTCAAATAATGGATAAACAAAAGCAAAAAGGCAGTGAAATATTTATTTACTTTAAAAATTTAATTTTTATCACTAAAAAATGACTTTAAAAAATTAGGGGATATTTTTCCACTTTTTTTGAGAACGGCGTTATTAATTATCACCTTTTCAACATTTGGGAGTATTTAACCCGCAGTATTCGGAGGCTTTTAGATATCGCCTTTATTTCCAAATGAGACTTTTTTTTCAGTGTTCGTCATCAATTTCAATTTTCGCCAACTCTCAGAATTTATTTATCTTGGACAGTTTTAGGAATTTGTTTGGTTTTGTTTTTTCCTGTGCTTTCATCAATCAGTGTGGCATCAAAAGACTCCATTCGACCACTGTGTTACAGATAACAATGGATTAAAAACCCCGGGTTGAGGTCATTATTGACATAACGTCTTGTATGCGAAGTTGTGACGATTCGGCTTCTTTGGATAGCCTTTGTATAGAAGCATGTACTAAACGTTTGCTCGACAATTATACAAATGAATTTTTCAATTCATCAACTTGATACTTATTTAGACATTGTCAAAATGTCTAACTATGCTTCTACACTGCTTGAGTTGTATTTCAATAGACGTTTTTTTAAAACACTTCATTAAAATGAAGTGTTTTAAAGGATTAGGAATTAGATAGGATCATTTCGAAAATAACAACAATCATCAAATAACAAAAAATATTAGAAAATAAAAACAGATAGGAAGCCTAAGAACTCTTGGAAAACGCGTCTAAGTGAGAAAAAAAATTTCGAAAAAAATTCAACAGGGGGGACCCTTACGATATTTTGGAGTCCGCACAATTTTAAAAATCATTGCACCTTGCTGCCCACGTATGAATGCATTTATAAATGAACTCCCAATTTTGATTAAATTATAATTAAAATGTTAAAACTTAGTTTATGTAATTATCAGTCATAAAAACTAGCACCCGATGTTTTTCCTATGAACTTAATTTGGCAATCAAAATAGAAAATATATAAAAATAATATTTATTACTAATAAATACGAAAAAAGAATAAACTGATACAAATCCAGAATTACAAATGTTTGATTATTGTTGATCAACTGCTTTGAAGCTTCAGATGATTGTCGTTGCTCATTGCTTTTCTTTGATCATCTTCTTTCTTGCTGCAAGTTCTTCAGCAATTTCACGGCGAAGCTTTGGTGGATGTTCATCTTCAGATTCAGTATGGATGTTGGAGACATTTAAAAAGTTTTCTTGATCCATTTCCCAAGCAGTTTCAATTGCACAGATTGGATATGCAAGTTTCTTTCGTTCAGTACGATGATAACATTTAAGGATAATAAGCATTTGGCGCCTAAAAAATATAACTACAGTAATCTATTAAATAATAAAAAAACTAACCTTATCCAGGCACAAGCTTTTCTCCGGCTTTCAATAGAATACCGTCGTTGCATAACGATAACTAAGAGAAGAGGAATTGAGCAGATTGGATGTTTTTCGACCGCAACAGCATCAACTTCACGATGGAAATATGCACCAAATGCATATGATCGAATATATGATAGAGTAGTTTCTTGCAAAAGATAATCAAGAACTTGTTTCTTTGGAAAAACAGTAATACGACCATCTTTACCAAATGTAACACCACGTTGTTTCAATGCAACTTCAGCAGCCATTCTAAAACATGTACCATATATATATAGATTTCTAATTTAAGAAACCTACATCCATTCAGCAAGCTTTTTCATCATTCCACTAACTCGATAAAAAAAGATTGAAGCTTCTTCACGCTTTCCAAGATATCTTGTAGGCTTTGTATAAGCTGGATAGAATCTAAAAATGTTAAAGGTTTAGAAAAAATAATAAAAAATAAATACAATACTTACGCTTGCATTTGAATATATTTATCTTCAGAACCATGAACTTGCTTGCCTGAAAGCCTCATCTTTGCAGAATGTAGTTTCCAAGCAGTTGGTGGATCATCAAGAACTGCTTCAAGAAATGGATCATGCCGAGCAGATAACGAACCACTTTTGCGAGATTTATCATAAGCTTTTTCAACATTAGAATTATAAGGTTTTCGAGGAAGAAGAGGTCCATCAAGAACAGATACAACAAGACCTGGTTTTTGATCAACTGCTTCATGAGTGGTGGAATCTTCAACAGCTTCATTTGTTGCATCAATTTCATTTGAAGGAGTTTCTTGTTGAGTATCTGCTGTTCTTTGCTTTGCTGGAGCAACTTCATAAAAAAAATGATTTTCATCATGTTCTGTTTCTTTTTTGCCCAAGAATGGCATTGGGGCAAACATTTTGGCAGCAGCAGTTTCCTTCTTTTTTCCTGCCTTCTTTAGTTCAGCTTTGACCTTTCGAGGTTTTTCCGGTTCAACTTTTGATGGTTCTTTTGCAACTTGTTTAACAGGTTCTTCCTTAACAACAACAGGCAGTGGAGCTGGAGCGGGTGGTGCATCAATAGCTTTTGGAGGCAATGACTGAATTTGTTTTGCAGCAGCAGGAGATTTCTTTTGCTTACGAATACGATAAATGCAATATCTAAAATATAAATGAATATGAATTAGGGATAAATCATAAGCAATAGTACTTACCCCAAACCAACCAAAACAGCTAAAACAAGAATTCCACCAATAATGCCAAGAGCAATCCATAATCCCATATAGCTATCAGATGTCGAAGATTCAGATACAGATAATGATGGAGGAGCAGTTACATTTGATACTTCTGGAGTTGTTGAAGTTGGTGGAAACCATCGCTTTGCACCAAGCTATAAAAAAAGTTTTTCCAATTATAACAGTTGATCAAAACGATAGAAAACTTACAACTTTGAGAGGACAATTTTGAGATGCTTGATGAACATATAATGTTACCACTTTTGTATCATGCTTTAACGGATCACATGAAAATATGCGTGTTGTGGTAAGTACGTTTGATGATAGTTCCGCTGAAGTTATTGAAAATTGCATCACTGCTTGTCCACAAATTTGATCATGAAAATCCTTAACTGAAATAAAAAATATGAGAACAGCAACCATCTTTCAAATACTTACGTGTATTCTCGCCCATTAACCATAGAATTTTGTCATTATTTACACGTCGAACACCAGCACGAAATTCACATTGACCATTTGTTCCACATTGACCTTTTGCATCTGCATTATATTTTCCATGAACAGCTTCATAACAAACAGAGACACTAAAGGCAACGAATTAATCAAAACTCACAAAAGTAAAAATACTTACTAGTGGCCCATACATCCTGGAGAGCAAAACTTGAATTCCAGTTTACCATTCAACAGCTCAACGTCAACTGTTTCATTTGGTTCAGTCAAAACAACAACATCATTTTCATCATCATTATCAGTAGCAAGAATATCACCAGAATCAACACCAATATTATTCAATCCCATTGCTCCATCCACAATACTTTCATTGATCAAATGTCGACCTAAGCGATGCCCAAAAGTTCCAGAAAATAGAGCAGCAACAAGCAACAAAAATTTGCAGCAATTCATTTCTTTTTGATTTGATGATGACAGCTTCCAGCAGCAACGACGACGACGACAAAAAATGAAATTGAAGAATGAACACAAAAAAGGAACAAAATTTATATTTATTCAGTTTTAGAGGACTTCAATATGACAAAAATTTACATACATTTCGATGAAAAAGATAATTGCCAAGGATTTGCATGCTGTAAATTTCAGTTTTTTTTGTGTTTTGTTGTGTTTTGTTTTTTGTGTTTTGTTGTTTTTAAAGTTGCTTGAAAGACGAGTTTTTTTGTTTTTGGGTGCAAACTTTGAGAAGCTTCTTTTCTTTTGGCGCCCGATCCAGAACGCCAAAATCCTTAAAACTCGTGTAAAAATAATTTTTGGATATTTTTCTTTCGATAGGAAAGGACTTGAAAAGGCTATTTTTGTGAAATGGACTTAATAAATTAATATTTTTATTTATGTTTGTTTTAAAAATACCTTTTTTATCCAACATTTATATTTGTTGCAACTCAACCACGAAATTTGACATTTTCTTATACAACTTCCAATTGGTTTTAAAAAAGCGAAATAAATTTGCAAAATACAATTCATACTTTTTTAGGTATGAGTAAAAAAGAAAAATATAAAGCAATGACTAATAATGTATGCATTTCTATTTTTGATGAAAGTTAAAAGTTTATTCTGCAATGTTTCAAAAATAAAGTTGTGTTTCTGTGAGAAAACTACAGTATGAAAAAATTAAATGTCACGTTATTTCAAAACACATGTGAAAGTATAAATGCAAAGCATCCTACAGATTTTTTTAAATGTTTATTCTTAAAAACCAAAATTTATCTTTCAATATAAGTTTATGAGAAACTTCAAAAATATAGTTTACGTGGATTTAAGAAAAGTTTTGCATTTGAGTTTATACCTTTAAAGCTTGTAGCGAGAGAGGTTTTATAGACGCTTTGAGCTGCCTACCGTAATCCTGAAATTTAAATATTCAAATTTTTTATTTGCCTTTATTTGATTTTATTAATTATCAAAGATGGCATCTACAGCAGCAGTTTTATTTGACCACCAAAAATTGAATTTCTCTGACTACATTGATACTTCATTTATCAAAGGCTATTCAATTGCTGTAGATGTTGTTGCTGTTACAACATTGGTCCTAACACCATTCTATTATTACATCATTCTTAAAGGAGGCGGACGGTTTGATACTTTTTTATTTCTTTTTCGAAAAAATTTGTTGAATTTTCATGACGATCAGGGTCCTTTTCTTTTGTTCTCTTGCCTGATCGTCAGGAAAATTCAAACGAAAAAAAACGTTAGAAAAATAAAAAAGTATCAAACCGTCTGCCCCCTTTAAAAAATCACTTTCTTCAATGAAAACTCCACAAATATTTTTGCTTGTTTATACAACTTATACACTTTTTACAATTTTATCGTATGCTTTTTGTAAACATGGATTTATTTCCCCTCTGGCAACAACATTCTCAATTGGATGGATACCAAATTTACCAGAATGGCTACAAATTAGCTGTTATATTATTACTCATACAGCTGGTGGTATTTCAACAGATTTTTTATTGATTGCACTTTTTCATCGATATTTTTATGTTTCAAAAGTTGTTTACAATTCACGTAAAGGTAAGAATCGAATTTCAAGTAATCATTTTAGCAGACAATTTTGTTCTCTTTTTGATAAATTTTATTGACAAAAATACCGTAACGAAGTGCTATTTCTGAAAACATTCTAGGAATTCGTCGGAAAAATATTTGTGACACAAAAAGTTAGCCTTAAATTTCTGTGAAGACCAAAATGTCCCAAATTTTTAATACGAGGGTAATTCAATGAGACTATCAACCTCGCCTTCCTCGTTACCTTTAAAATACACCAAAAATGAGGATTAAATTTTTTGACAAAAAATCAAAAAAATTCTAAAATAAACCTCATTTTTACCAGAAAAAATGACAGCAAAAATTCAAATTATCCCACATTTGGTCCCGATTACGGTAGGTTGAGCAGCGGATAACCTTGTTGATAACTACAATTTTTTGTTAGCAAACAATGAAATTACAAGTACATTCTAAAAGTTTGTTCAGTCCAAGATTTCCACACCCATGGAAAAATGTTTGCTATGAAAAAGTTTTACCGAAAATGAGAAAAAAAACAAACCAAAAAGTTCTAATAAATGTGAATGAAGAATCCTTTGTTTTGTGAAAACCATCCTACATTTTTTCAATTTTTTTACAAAACATTGAAAATTTTAAATTACAGGATTACAGTATTTTTGGTATTCTTTTATAATTATTACTTGTATTGTTGCAAATTTATGGTTCCAAATATCTGAAGTTAAATGCATGTTGCCCCAAGGGGATCTTCTACCATACTTTGAATCAAGACTTCAAAATGCCTCTGAATTTCTCTCAACCCAAAAATTTGTAATTGTTTATGGATGCATTCGAAATCCATATTCCCCTCTGGGCATTTTTGTAACATTTTCATGGCTTTCTCGAATTTTTATGCTAATTGGAATCGGATATAAAAATATCCAATTTGCTCGAAAATTTGCATTTCATATGGGTTCAAACACTGCAAAAATGCATAAAATGTTACTTAAAGCTGTTCTAACACAAATTTTATGTTGCCTAATTTGTAGCAGACTTCCAATGATTTATTTTTTAATTGTTTCAACTTTAAATGTGCCATCCCTGTTGAAATATGATCCATATATTGATAGTTTCGCAATTTGTATTTTACCACTTTTAGATATGTGTATTACAGTATACTTTATTTCTCCATATCGAAAATTTATTTTACAAGTTTTATTACTAAGAAGGGGTCGAATTGAAAATAGCTCAATTTTTCCAATGAAACAGTTTTCTTTGCCACCGCTCCGGAGAGCTTCTTAATTTTACAGAAAGACTTTAATTTAAAAATAAATCATTTTTTATTTAATTTTTGATGTATTTTTCGGATTAATAAATAAATGTAAAAGAATAGTAAAAATATGGCAGGCTCAAAATTGCCGAGATTATTTGAAGCAAAAAATGATTTCAATGACAAAAAAGAAACCCAAATGTTTTTCAAAACAGAAAAAATTCTTATGAAAACTTACTTTAAAATCTTTGTAACTGATATGGAACAATTATTGTTCGCTGAAAAACTTTCAAGAGGGTCCGCTGAAGTGGTTTAACTTTCAAAAACAAGCATTCTAGAAAAAAGATGACTATTGTCTTGTACAACCACTTGTTTTTTGTCCATTTTAAACTCCAACCACCATATTTTGGGATAATGAAATTAAAGTAATTCAAGTCGTTTGGTCTGTTATTAATATTTAATAATAAATGTATTTACGATTTATTATTTTTTTATTCCTAGGGGTTCCTGGTAAATAACACAAAATAAATACTAAAAACTACAGTATCCAAATTTGTAGTAATTTTTGGCGAACAAATTCTTTGTGGTCATCGTGGCCCAGAAAATATTAATGTTCGAGGATCAATGGAAACGCATATTTCTCTTCATGCAAATGGAACAATGACTGGAACTACAATCCTTAAATCAAAGAGAAGAAATGGATTTTCAGGTTAATTTAAATTTAAAAAATAGGGCGCATAGATAATATTAGCGAATGCCGCCTTTGATGTGCGGCATGCTTCTTTTGATGTTCAAGAATTTATAAGTATCACTAAATATCTAGATCCTGCTCTTGATGAAAGCTTTTTAATCGGATTTTAGTTTAAAATTTTTACAACAAAATGATTACTGTCAAGCATCAAAGGCGGTATGCTGTTAATTTTCTATGTTCCCTAAATAATTTAGTATCTTAACCGATATTAAAATTTTAGGTGGTGTTGGAATTGCATTTTTTGATGGAAATCAAAGAGAATTGTGGCATGGTGATATCCATGAATTCAGAGTAAAAATAAAAAAAACAAAAGAATGGATCGAACAGGTTTTTCATTGCTTTAACTAAAAGATTACTGTAACAAAAGGTTTTTTAGGTTCCATTAAAATTTTTGCCACATATCAAAAATGTTGCCATTGTCCACCAACAAACTCCAACCACCACATTTTGGGATAATCAATTTAAAGTTATTCAAGTTGTTTGGAATGGGTTAAGTAATGACAAAAAACCTAAAGTCAATTAAAATAAGCTTCTCCTTTTTGAATTCAATGGATCCTTTTTAAATTCAATGGAATAAATTTGATAAATGTTTGTTTTTGTGTAGATATTTTATTTTCTTCAACTTGAAAAACATTGTTCCCGTATGCAAATAACGTAATATAGTATATTTTCAATAATTCATTATCAGCAAAAGGCATCGAAAACTTGGTCAAAATAATTTGACTCAAATTTGCGAATATTTTTATCAGTACCTTTATGTTCGGGTTTTTGACTAGGCATCAAATTTGAATACTGTCTCCTTTTAAATATTTTTATCTAATAAATTTTTCGTGTTTTTGAAGGAAAAAACAGTTTGATATAAAATCTTTTAAATTAATTTTTAAAAAGTGAAAAAATGTAAACCAGTTCTAACATTAATAAGTTAAAACTGAAAACTGGATGTACATTTTCTCTAGATTTTTGTAAAACAAAAGCATTTCCGAACCTAAGCTTTGACACAGGCAAACCATGTTCTTTAAGGCGAAACTGTTGTCGAAAAAATTAAATTTTTGGTCGAGGTTGCGTCACCACAAAGAACCAAATTTACTGAATTTTTGTTAGTTTCTAAAACAAATAGTTTTAATTTCACATCTGTATTAAACATTAAAAGGCAAAAGTAACATTTTGTTCAAAATTTCCCTCAAACGTTTTTTAAAAATTTGAGATATATTTTAATTCTGAACCCTTATCTTTCAAAAGACTGTTAAAAAACCCATTTTTCAAAAATAGTTTAGCAAAGAAGTTTCAAAATGTGTCGGCTTTTTTTTCTTTTTTTTGTGCGTTTGTCTTCAAAAATTTTTGTATGGCTGACTGGAAATTCTGTACTTTTTTCATACGATGTTCTTCGCAAAAAAACCATTTTATTTTGTTTTTTTTTTCTAGTCTTTTCCTGATTTTGAAAATTTGATTATTCTTTATCATTTATTTTCAATATCCATATAAAATGTTTAGATAAAAAAATGATGTGCATTAACAAATATTTTTATCGTAACACATCCATTAATAAAATTAATGTATCACAAAAAAACGATTTTTTGATATTTCATTGATATTTTGATTCCCTCTTGTCATTTATTATGTTTAAAATTTAAATATTTCTACATTTAATCTTATGTAACTGCATAAATACTGAACGGGTTCCAACGGTGCTAATTTAAAAAACAAAATTAAGAAAATCATATTTTTTGTTAAAATTTGAAGAACAAAATCATCATAAAATTTAAAATTGATTAACTGTTATTATTCTTTGTGCTTTTTTTAATGTCTTCTTTGTGTTGGACTTATTTCAAATGATTCGAAAACTAAATGAAATCATAAACTAAACAAATATAAAAATTCAAATAAGCCAATGAAAAAAAGTTCGTAAAACTTTGTAAATTAAGGAAAGATGTTAAAAAAGTATATAGTATTTTACTCGGTCTTTTCTTCAATGCACACAAAAAAATGTGTTGAAAAATGACTACCCTTTTTCTCCAATTTCTAGTTGTGGATGAAACGGAAAAGATGCCAAAATATTATTTTTTAAGTTTCAAAAGAAATGAAAGAAGGATTTTTTACGTAAAATAATTGAAACTGTAAAAGTCAAGTGTTGTACATTTAAGTAAAAGCCATTTGAAAAAATTAGTTATTTTCTATTTTATGGTTAATGATGATCAGAAACATGTTAAAATATTTTCGTTTGTGATTTAATTTGTGCGTCAAAAAACATTTTTATATACCTCATCTACAACAGGTTGTAAAGTGTTTTGTACAGGGCGATAATTTTGATTCAATTCAACAAAAAAATGTTTAAATTTAATAATGTAAAAGCATTTCTTCTTGGATAGAAAACAATAGTATGGAAGTCTCAGTTTTTGGTCAATGCAATAAACCGACGAATTCAGCGTCTAAAATATTCATAAAAAATTATTTCTAAAAATAAATTAGAAGTTGTTGTAAAAAAGGAAACACAAAAGCATTTTTTTTAATGTTGGTGATATTTTGTAATGTAATTGAAACGTTTGTGCGCTTTCAATAGCTTTTTAAAAATTTCTTTTTCTTTGTCATCTTTCCTGATGGCTGTGTTTGTACATTTCTTTTCGCATTTCTTTTGTCGCAAATTTTTTGACAAGCAAAATCTACAATATTTTTTAATGATGAATAATAAAAGAACGATCAAAAATTCAGTTAAAGTTTTCCATTTCCCTTGTAAGAGAATATTTTTAGCCAATTTTAATTGACGAAGAAATGTAATTTATTATTGTCCATTTTATAAATATTATTATTTTTACAAAATAATGAAACTACCAAAATTTTGTTATATATTTTAGTAATCAATTTTATTTTATTTATTTATTCACGTCAAAGCATAGAATTTTAACATTTTAATTCTTTTTAAAAATGTCAAAGAGAGTCTCTTCAGTTTTTTTAATAAATTACTGATTTTGCGTTTATCATTGTCAGCTTTCTGTAGTTCTTCCTGAAAAATTAAATAATAAAATCCAAAAATTCAGTTTTTAGAAAAAATAAAAAAACTTCAAAAAAAAGAAACTAAAAGTAGGGAGCTAAAATATAAAAGTTTTTTCGATAAATTTTGTGTCTCCTCCTCCATCGCCAGATTTCATCTGGCGATTGCACTCAAGTATCAAGGTGTTTCAAAAATTTTGTCGTTTTTTTTTCTTTCTTACGCTGCAACAGCCGTATTTGTTATATTATCAAAAAGAACAAAAACATAAGCGCAAATGCAGAAAGAAAAAAAAATGTTCGTTTTTAAAAAGAGTCTCTTTTTGCAATTGAAGAAACATAAGGTTTTAAAAATTAGTCTTTTTTATGACAGACTTTAAACTTCAGCACCATTTCTCACGCCAAATGTTTCAAAATGTTTATAGGGGTTTTTCATCTTTACCAAATTTGAATATTTGAAATCTGCTTTAATATTTTTTTCCATCTCAAACCAAAAACTACTTTAAAAATAAAAAAATCAAGTTATATTGTTAAAGTGCATTCTGAATATGGACATTAAAAAATTTGACTGAAATTAAACCAGATATTAAACATTTTAATGAAAATTTGTACCCCACTTGTCATTAATTGTGTTTATAAGGTAGATATTTTATTTAAATGTATATAATAAATAAATTCTTGTAAGAAAAAATGCAAATAATACGATTTTAGTTTATGTAATCGTATTAACACCGAAGTAACTTTAAATTAAATAATGATCGTGTTCACTATGTGAAAACGTATGAGAAAACCAAATGCTCTACAATTTATGTTGTTGAAAGTTTATAAAAAACAAGCAGCCTAAAATTTTCGAAAATAGATTAAAATTTTTTTAAATATGTATATTAGCACCGCAGTAATCTTAAATTAAATAACGAAGATAAGCAAGAGTTTGTGCAAACCAAATGTATTAAAATTTATTTAATTGAATGTTTTAACACAGAAATATTATAGCGAAAAACCTAAAATATTCAAAAAGGAAACGAATTTTATTTCAACAATAAAAGTTAAAAGTGTCACAAAAAAAGAAAATGCAACAGACTAAATCAGTGGAAGATGTTTCGAAACCCTTTTTTTAAAAATCTATTACAATTTTTTTTTGAAAAAAAAAAAATTCTTTCCTAAGTTAAAAACAAGTTAACTTCTGAAAAAAAAAGTTTGTTGCATTAATATGTTAATTAAGAGTTGAATATTTCTGTAGTGTTTTTATTATTTATAATTAACGTGTCGATGTTATGTAACCATTCTGTGGCATAAAAATTCTTTCAATAATTTGTCTTATCTTAAAACATTTATATGTTTTGCGAAAAATTTGTTTTACTTTATAAAATATTCAAAAAAATATTCACAAAAAGTATTAATGGCCGCTAGAAAACAATTTCATCAAGCCACAGCAGGCGTGAATTTAAAAATTGAGAAAGCAAATGTCTCTGCTATTTTGAAATTTATTTTTTGTCTTTTTGAACACAGATGTTAAGGAGATGGAAAAAAGCACACATTACGTAACATTTACTTCGACAACATTTCTTTAAAGATTGCTTTTTTTCGTTTTGAAAATTGGTTCTTGAATTAATTTCGATAAGCAAATTTCAAAAAAAGCATTGTATGTTAGAAGTAATTTTTTAGAGGAATCAAAAAATTTAATGAAATTAAAAAACTTATTTCCGTCGTCATATTTTTTTTGAATATTTCACTCTTTGTCAGTAATTTTTTAAACATTTTAAAAGCATTCTTTTATTTGCATAATAAAACAGTTTTAAAATGAAAAAGAAAAAAAACTGATGAGCGTTAATAATATGTACATCTAGAAAAAAACTTGTCTTGCCCTAGTTAAAATTATATTATATTTCATTTTTTGTGGCTTTGTTGTGTTTAAAACAACACATGGGCTATTCCTACAAAATAAATTATAGTATTTATTAGGATTACAATAGCCATTTTATATTTAATAATGTCTTCTTTGATTATCATGCATTAGCTTGAATTCTTGATGTACAATTAATAAATAGCTAGCTAGCTCTTACTAAAAAAACACGTTTTTTGCAAGAAAATTCTGTCAAATAAAATGTTCAAAAACATAAAAAAAGGTGCAGCTGCAGTAATATTTTTAGATAAAAATGAAAGAAAAATTTATGTATTTTTTGGTGTTTTGAATACAAAAAGAAAGATTTTAGTGTTGAATAAATGCAACTACAACAGAGATAAATTAATTTTTTGAGAGTTATTTATCTTAAATTTTTATTTATTACTGTGCAATTCAGGAGAATATTAAGGGGAAAATACGTATTTAAAATTTGATTTACTTTACATTTTGTTGATTAATAATGCAAAAAAAAATGAATCAATACAACCAAATCCATTGGGAAAGACGTCGATGAAAAAATGGTTTTTATCGGCAAAGAAGAAACCAAAAAAACTAGTCTGCAAATTCCTTTCATAACCTTTAAAGACAATATTTTAAAAGACAATTTGCATTTTCTTTTTTTGCAATAGCTTTAAATTTTGAAGTCGAAAAAAATTAATTTTTTTTGTAAATATTTTAGATTTTTAATTTGTAATTATCATATTTGTTTTTTCAGTAATTAAAACAAGAAAAACAAAGTTTAAAATGCAATTATTTCTGCTGAAATTTTAAATAATGGGTCATCTACCCATTATATAATTGAAATTTATTGTTGTGTTTATGCATTTGCTCTAACATAAATAAAATTAGTTTTCATCGTTTAAAAAACAGCTGTGATAAAAATTTGGTCTTTTTAACGGAAGAAAAAAAGTAAATGATGAAAACTGATAAAGCTGAAAACAAGTAATTATATATATGATTTACTAATGCAATCATTTCTTAGTTTGTAATTTTCGGTGCAGAGCAAGAAAATTATGTTTTCATCGTAATTTTGAAATCTTTTATAAAAAAAGATTTAAAAATTACGTTAAAACAAAATATTCAGGTTAAAACAAAATATTCAGAAAACCCAAAGCAAAAAAATACATTTCTTACAAAATAGTCTTTTTTATTTATTTATTTTTCAAGTTTGATCTTTTTTTGCAATTAAAGTAGTAAACAAACTGATCATCTGTTTTGCGATCTCTTTTTAAAAATAAAAGTAGCAAAATAAATGAGTAGAGGAAAAAAAAGAAAATGTGTCGTCTGTACTACAATTTTTAACCTTTTAATAATTAATGTGGAAGAGATAATTTTGTCGTCGTATCTTCATTAAAAATCTGTTTGTTATACAATCACCACACTTTCATTTATTTCTTTTTTAAAGTTCAAAATATTCAAAAAAAACAACGGTACTTCTGCAGTTTCACCCCCCCCCCCCCTTTCCATTTTTCTCTTTCATTTTTTGACAAAAGCAATTATCAAAAATTTGAATAAACATTCATTTTTTCATCCGCTTATTCTTAATTCTGATCTGATATGCTCATTTAACTGCTCGTTTTCATTGCAAATGATTAATTTACATGCGATTAACAAAAAGAATGAGTAATTTACATGCGAATAAGCCAAAAACGTATAAAAGGCAAGCGCGACATTTTTTTAAGCTTTTTCTTCACTTTTTTTGTTGTGCAATGCGGTCGACTTTCATCCTCTCGTCCAAAATTTTCAAAGTTTTTGCCTCTTGTAAATGTTTCAATATGTTGTGAATGCATTTGCGTTTGCAATTTCTTGGAACATTTGCATGAAATAAAAACTTTGAAAATTTTGGAAGGGGGGGGGGGGGGGGTAAAACTGCAGAAGTACCAAAACAACAGCTATTTTTCTGCTGCAAAAAATATTTTTTTCAAAAGCTAATATTCTAACGTCAATTTCTTTTGTGGTTGATGCAAAGCTATATTTCAATTAATGTTGTATGTTCTTCTTTTTGCAGAACATACAACACAAGGCGGTCTTTTTGTGAAAAAAATTTGTCTCAAACGCAACTTTATTCTTATCTAAAATTACGGGTCTTAAAATTATTTTCGATTTAATTAATGCACGGGAAAAACATCTCCAAATGCGGTTGAGCAAAAATAAATACATTTAAAAAATAAAAAAATTAATTTATCATAAAAAGATATGCAAAATATCTTTAAAAAAATTGAAATTTCTGAAATAAATTTGACATTCGCTTTTCACTAATTTTTTCATTGAAAAAATCTTTTTGTCGACAGATTGCGGAAAATGAAATAGACTATTTTGTAGGAAGTTCTGGGAAAGATATCGATGTCATCGACATCTTTTTCAATGCCCCCCCCCCTCCCCAATGGCTATGGTCAAACATGTACTGCCTGGGGGAACTAAACTCGTGCAAAATTTTAAACTATGATTTCCTAACAACGTTAAAGAGATCAGATTTTACGTATTTTAATTTTATCAGTGTACAAATTAAATTATTAAAACTTCGGAAAAGCATAAAAAAGCAATTCCAAGTAGATCTGTGAAAGATGTTTCATAAAAATTGATCCCTTTTTGATTCAATGCGACTAAAAAATTATCATAGTTAAAAAATGACAATTTTTTGTTGTTTTTTCGACTTTGAAGAGAATTGAAAAAAACTTATTTATTTATAGTGTTGCACAAAAATTAATGGAAGTAGATATTTCGAGTAAAAAAGGAACAGCGCTAAATGTCAAATAAAAGAGTTTTTTGGAAAAGTTTGAATATTTCTATAGTTTAATGATCGATTTCTGGTTTCAAAAATGCAAGGCTATTAATTTACTGTTTGAAGATTTGTTGATCAATTTTTAATCATTGATAAATATAAAAAATTCAAATATATAAAAGCAAAAACTGTGTATTTGCCTTTTTTCATTCCCAAACCAATGCGTTTAAGATTAAACATGTCAACAATTTAGAAAGCATTAATCGACAACACCTTTAATAAAAGAAAGATGAAAAAAAAGACGAATTAAATGTCGTCGAAGTTTTGAAAGATGTCTGGGTCATATGTTTCTCGACAACATCTTTTTTACACATTTTTTCAGTGATATAGACCTTTTTAAAAATTTAGGTTTATTAATATTTTTACAAATTTCAACTATTTTGTAGGAAGTGCAATAAATAATTAATAGCAGCATTCTAAAGAATCATTAATTTTAGCACAGGTAAAATTAGTTTTTCAAAAATTGAATGAAATTAATGTCCAATAAATAATACACAACATTTTGAAAAAAGTACAGAATAACGTTTTCCAAAAAGTGGTATTTTAAAAAAATCTATAACCGAAACCGGCCCGCACAGTTTTCGATTTCGGTTAACCGGACGGAACTGGACCGAAACCGCACCGAAAACCGAAAAATTACCAGCACAGTGCTGGCAGCACTGAATTTAAAATCATGGTTATCCCTAGTTTTTGTGTTCTTGAAAAAGAGGGCGCTCAGACTTTAAAATTTGAAACATGTCTTTTGATACAATTTTAAAACTTTTCTTCAAAAGTCCTCTGTTGATACTTTGAAATTTTTCTTTTTAAAAATGTGATAAACAATCTTATTAATCTTTATAATAAATAATGAAAGCATACAAATTTGAAAAAATTACAAATTCTTTTTGTATTTTGCCCTTTTAAATCTTTGATTCTCCTTTAAAGAATTTATTCGTCACAGTAAGCGCTAATAAAAAAGTACAAAATGTTCAAAATGAAAAAAATATTTGCATTACCCAAATTTTATTGTTTTTTAAACCACGGGAATCCAATAAAAACAGAAAGAATATTTTCCTATTGAAAATCAAAAACAGCAAAATTAACAAAACTTTAAAGAAAAAATATGACACAATAGAGCATATTTCAAAAGATCTTTGGGCAATTTTGAATTGAATACTTTGGAGATTAAATAAAATCGGTATTTCTCAATCTTTAAGTTTTTTTACAAACATAAAAAACTCTGAAGAAAAATAACGACGAAAACCACCGTACAAGAAAAGAAAAAAAGATGTCGAAAGAGCTCGATAAATGACATTCCCGACTCATTTATATTATTTTAAAGGAGCAACAGAATTAGCATTGATAAATTTGAATATACGAATGAGGGAATGCAAAAGTAAATTAGTGTAGCACTGATTTTTTTTACTGCATTTTTGCATCCCTTTTCCATTTCGCAAACAATTCAAAAAAAATGGAAATGTGACAAAATCTCAAAAAAGATGCTAATTTGACAAAATCAAGGAAATAAAAAGCAAAAAGATGCAAAACTGCAGAAGCGCCCAGTGTTCAAAATTTTAAAACGAGTATAATTCGATTCTATGAGAGCACAAATTTCTCCTTTTTTGTTAACCTCTATGTTCTACCAAAATTTCTTGAGAAAATTTTCCGCAAAATGTTTTTTCCAGGAATCATAATGCTGCAGTAACAGAAATTTATAATTAAATTTAATCTGATGTAAATGCACAAGAATTTCTCAGAATTTTAAATTTAATAATGTGTTATTTTAAATCAATCCTGCAATAGAAAAAACAAAATGCCTTGTAATTTATTTTATCGTGTTTGAAGTTTTAAACTGAATTATCACAACTGAAATCCCTAAAATATTTAAAAGAGAAAGAAGTTAAAAATTGACAAAAATATAAAAAGTTGTTGCAAAAAAAGAAAATGCAAAAGTGTCTTTAAAAATTCTTTTGACGTTTAAGAAAGAAAATTTTGCATTTGTTTGTTGTTTGCTTATTTTCGTTAAAAAATAAACTTATTGATCGCCACATTTTCCTTTTAGAATGCTACTCACAAGGCATCATTTTCGACATTGCGAAATTTCGTTCTTCTTTTAAAAATTTTGTGTTTTTTTAAAAATGGTACAAAATATTTTTAAAGAAAAGTGCATCAATTGATTATTTGAAAAAATGCCGTTGCGGGTAGATGAAAGACTGTATAAATTTGATTTTTATAAAATCAAAATTTATCAATTGCAAAAGTTAGTTCAACAACAATAGTATTTTTTCTAAAATGATCAGAAAGAGCTGCTAAAAGGTGTTTTATGTTCATTTTGGTTTTTGATGTAAAATTACAGAATCGGTATATAATTTTTTTGGTTTATCTTAACATTTGTAAAAATAAAACATTCAAAAATAACAAGTACAATATTCAGGTGCAGAAAGCCCAAAAAAATATCCAATTTTGAAAAATGTCTTTTTCAAATTCGCAGTTTTTGTATTTTGGTGTCGGCGGAAAGCAACGTTTTAAAACAAGTGGTTTTCCTTTTTTGAAATTCTTATTTTTTCCGCACCACATTTTTCGCAAGGTTTTGTTGATTTTTGACTTTGCATAATATTGAATATTTAATTTTATCATAATTTTGTACACAAAAAAACTGTTTTTGAAATGTATAATAAATAAAACACAAATTCGTGTCCAAATTCACCAATGTGAATTTCATCATTAATAAAATATTCTTGACACTGGAACCATTCATAATCATTATATTGAAATTTTGTATTCCTGCTTGTCATTTATTACTTTTGGGAGGCAAATAATTTTATATTTGCTTGTATATATGCATATACACATCACCGATTTCTAATTAAATAAAAAATGTGAATGAAGATTTACAGGAGGATGAAGCCAAATAAATTGTATTCTGATTTTTTCTTTTTATTTTCAATGATTTCAAAAAAGACATCGGAAACCCTAAAATATTCAAAAAAGAAAAAAATTTATTTCAGTAAAAGTTTTTTAAAGGTTCCGCAAAAAAACAAGCTGTTTTAAAATTTTTTTCGAATTTTTTTGAAAATATCAACGGCATTTGTTGGGATTTGTTTCTTTTTTTCGTTGAAAAAATCAATTTTTTCATCGAAATATTTCACATTGGCTGTTGTCGAATATGTTCTCTTTTTACAAATTTTTTCTTGGCATTATCGAAAAGATTTTGCGCAAAACAATATTTTTTAGTTGCGGATGTTTTAATTTTATTTTTAGTTTTGTGTGGTTTTAAATATTTTATTCATATATTAATATTTTTTGGAATTTGAACCAGTTTAAAAATCTGTTGAAATTTTTTCATTTTTGATAAAATTTTAACCATAAGAGTAATACTCAGTAATTAAATAGTTTGTGGAAAAGAATTGCTCTTTTTTACATATGAAATGTTGAAAGAGAGATAAAGAAGACTTTTATCACCAAAAAAATATATAAAAATGAGAGAGAAAGGGTTTTTATTGTTATTTAAAGAGAATGTAAATGATGTTTATATTAATCAGAAAATCATACGAAAAATAACGGAAAAATATTGCCCCAACGGAAAGCTCCAAGCAGGACTCGAACTTGATTACCGGTCTAATAGCTTTTTGGAAATTTGTGTAAATTATTATAATTGTAAGCTTTCTCCACATCAAAGTTGAAAGTTAAAAGACAAATTAACGTTTTTATTGTTATGGTGATTTCCCCCTTATATCCCGTTTTACTTTTTTTTAAAAAATTCGTTTCATTTTTTTAAACAAAGTTTAAAAATATGTTTTTTAAAATAAGCAAAATATTAAAAAAAGGGTGAAAAACGATCAAAATTGTTTGAAGTAGTAAAGTTAAAATAAACACTTAAATAAATGTAAGAGTATATTTTCTGAATTTCGATAAAAAATCTGATACTTGTTTTTTATGACGAAATCAACTTTTTTATTGACATATTTCACGGTGTGTCGAACGTGTCGGTGAGACTTTTTGCCAAAACGACTTTTTCCGTATTAAATTTTAAAACCTAGATTCTGAAGGACTGAAACAATTTAAACGAATTCTGTAAAACCAGAAAAAAAGAGCATCATCTCTTTAGTATGAATGAGCAGGAAATTATAAAATTCGGATTCTGAATCCTGCAGGATTCAGAATCCAAGAAATTTTTTTTCTCCAGAATCCATAAAAGTGGTATCACTAGATTCGTCTCGACGAGTAGATTACAACAAGAGAAAAAAATTTTAGTTTTTGAAGATTCTGAAGCCGTAAACTTCAAAAGAAAAAAATACAGTAGAAATTTTTAAAACACTGAACCAAGCTTCAGAATTGCTAAAAATCAAAGATCAAAAAAGTTATGCCGTCAAAATTTTGAAACATGTCTGAACCGTTTTTTTTAATATTTTTTTAAAGCAGATGTTTGGAAAAAAAAGAGAATGCGGGTATTGGTTAACAAGTTTTACGACAAAATTTTGTGAGCTGTTCTTCAAAAATCTTTCAATTTTGAAATGGATGTTTTTTTTATTCTTCTAACAAATGTGAAAAACCATTTTCCAAAAGGTTACAATAATTAATGAATGATTTTTCATCATAATAAGCCACCATATTTGTCGCTGTGAAATTTCAAATTACGATTTTCATAAAAAAGGTTTTTTAAATGCCCAATTAAATTATTCAAAAAATACAAAAAAATATTCAAACTAAAAAAACAAGCTTGTAACGAACATTAAAGACAAAACCACTTTTAACAAAAAAAATGTAATGTCTTCTTCGCATTTTTTGTGTCACGAATTAATAAATAAAACAATCTCTTTTTGCAACTAACGGGTGCATTTAAAACATATATGAAGTAGGACTTTTCCTTTGAATTCAAAGTTTTTTGTCCAAATTGAAAGAAAACAGTATCAAAATTATAACAAAACGTTACTTGGCAACTGATAAAGCTGTATTATTATTATTCATCTGGGTTCCCTTTTGTGCTGAAGAAATAATAATCACATTTGGTGTTTTGCCAAAGAAATATGAAAAATATTCTCTCCGAGTTGTTTGACTAAAAATCAATATAATTTAACCAAAAAGTGTTACTTTTTCAAACCTTAAAACCATAAGTGATACACTTCCAGACCAAGCAAATATTCCAGATAACATTGGCAGAAGAGTATTAAAAATTGCATTTACACCTTCATTGTTAAGATTGAACAATCGAACAACATTGTTTGAAATTCTCAAAAGTTGTGCCAAAAATGTTATGAATGAAACAACTGAAAAACGTTTGTTATAATTACCAAAATTGTAGTAATAAAGCTATCACAAAAATTTGATGTTTTACGCAAATTTTGCAAGTTCAGCAATACCATGCAATGCAAAAATGTAATAATCGAAACAAATTCGAAATAATGAAATGAATTGCAAATATGTATTCATCAACTTTTACTTTTTGAGATATTGGTGAAATAGAAATCAGAGTTGTCTTTCTGCAGTAACAAAATTTGCATAAACAATCTCTATCATGTTTTAAAGAAATGAAAGGTTTTATTCTAAATATAACCTTAACCCGAAGGATTGCAAGAGCCTAAAAGACATTTTTTGTCTCCCATTGTCCCCTTCTTTCCCCATGAAGTCATATTTTGTTCAACTGAAAAAATGCCTCCCCATGTCCCTGTAATTTGAGATTTACCAAAGCCAAAATGTACAGGTCCTCAAACATTAAGGCCTGAGCTTAGTCACACCCTCAGAATTTAACTTAAGATTTTGCCCTAATCATGAGATTTTCCAATTTCCTAATTTTGTGTAATTGCACGTTTTTGCAAAAGCTGTAAATCAATGATACCGCTCAGATCAGTCTATCAAGGATTTTAAAAAAACCCTTTGGGTCATACCTGTCTTTAATAAAAAAACTTACACAATAAACTTTTTTCATTCACATTCATATCAAAATTTGAATGTTTGTAACAATAAAATTTTGCAAAAGATAAAATATTTGCTGCTGCTGCAAAGGAAGTAGTAACAATATAAATTATTGTTGAAATTAGTAAATGTGTACTCCAAACACTTTGATTTGCCAGCATCAAATTTACACTTGTTTCAGAGAAATAAACAAATTTTGCAGGTTCCGTAATTTTCCATGCCCAATGTAGGATTGGTAAAGTTAAAATTACTACAGTATACCAATGTCGAGACCAAATTGCTTTGTGTGAAAGTGGAAACCAAATTAGCGTAAATCGATTAAATGCCATTAAAGTATGTCCGAGAAATTCGGCTACCGTAAAATACACGAAACTGTTTATTATCAGATAGCCAAAAAAGTCCGCGGATTTATAAAAGTCGATTAAAAATGGGATAAGTGGAATTTTTTGGTACAACAACAACTAAAAAATTAAATGATATAACTTCAATATGTAAATTTTATAGAAATTTTTTATGACTATTTCTGCTCACGACAAGTTTATGGACAAAATGAGGGGTCTTAAAACGCACTCTGGCTGAAAAAAAGAGTGCTCCATATAAACCTTGGCACAGCAAAAAATGAATCTTTTTGAAACTTTACGGTAAAGTTTCAAAAATTTAATTACTTCTCTTGTCTTCCTTTTAAACCAGAAATCAAAACTTATTTTTATGCAAATAATAGAATGCTTTTTGAAATGTTTAAATTTTTTAACAAAGATTAAAATATTTTAAAAACGAAGTAACAAAAAACAAAAGCAAAATACGTATCGTTTATATATCTGTCGTTTTTTTGTAATCATCTGATGAAAATCGGAAATAGCAAAAAAAAACTTTTCTATTTTTGTAAAAAAAAACTGCTTGTTGCAAATTGTGTTTTTTCTTTTTGAATTTTTGTAACTATCTTAAAAAAGTGTCTATACAACAAATGCAAAAGGAACCCAAAATTTGATAAAAACAAAATTTATGTCTTTTGACGCGAAACCGTCAAATGATTCATTAAGCATTAAAAATATATTAAAGGCCCCTTTTTTACATTTGTTAGTTTTAATTCAAAAGGCTGAACAAATTCAACAAATTTTTAATTTCAACATAATATTGTGTCAAAAACCCAAATTTACACCGTATACATCAAAGGCAGCGCCGTGATTACCTTCTTGTTCAACATTATGATTTTAGATTTTCAAAAAAATGACACAAACATTTTTTAAAATGTCGGGGTTTGATTTTTCACATTTTGTCCTTTGATTTTAAAAAGAAAGGCTGTCTTTTCTGTAAAAAAATTTTATAAACCATTCAATTTTATGAACTTATCTGCCTATTTTTAGAATATTTTTTTATTTTTTGTATGATGTTATTTGTAAATGGATAACAAAAGGTTTAACATTAAAAAATTTTACCAAAAATAATAGAAAAACAATATAGGAAGCATGTAATCAACTATAAAAAAGTAAATTCAATTTTCTTTTAAATTATTACTGTTGAAATAATAATATTTTTGTAAATGAAATAAATAAGAAAACTGGGTAAAAAAACAGTTTTCAGTTATATTCATTAAAGCATTGAGCAATTTTTTAGAATAAAATATTCAAATGAAAAAGTCAATAAAACTGGAGCATTAAGAGAGATACGAACATATTTTTTATGTGCAAAAAATGTTGCCGGAGTTGAATAAAAAAGGAAAATGTGTTTAAAACGCACTCTGGCTGAAAAAAAGAGTGATACAAGTAAACCTTGGCACAGCAAAAAAATGAATCTTTTTGAAACTTTACCCACGTTTTCGACTATGCTTAACAAGCCCAGATCCAAAGTCTTTTTGTCCAAAAGTGCCGTTTTGGCACTTTTTTGTGCCGTTGAAGTTCAAAACGGCATTTTCAGATCTCCGGTGCCGTTGAAGATATTGTCTTAATTTTCTTTGGTATAGGGGTAATCGAGGTCGCTAAATCCGAATTTCGTATTTTCGAGACTCGATTTTCGCCTTGGGACCATGTAAATAATTACAGTACTGTTGAAAACTTTAAACTGCCGTTTTCGGCTTTTCTGTCATGTAAAATCCACAAATAAATATCAGAATCGAATTCCCCATCATCGAAAACCCCTGTAGGCACAAAATAAGAAGAAAAAAAGAAAAAAATTTTTTGCACATATTTTTGCCGTTTTTGGCATTTTGCATATTTTTGGCATTCTGAAGACTCAAATACATTGGTAATGATGTTTCATTGCATTTTTAGTAAGAATACGCTATTCCTGCACATTTAACTTCATTTTAGAACATTTTTTCATTTTTTTCATACTCGAAAAACCACGATTAACGTTATTCTCCACAGGGAAAAGAATAGAGTAGTTCATGGATTTTTAATATTTTGCGTACCCCAGGGCAAAAAAACGTGGAGAATTCGATGGTAATTTTTGCTAAGGGCTACAAAAAAATCCCGAAGTAGGAGCAGGGGTGTGCGTTCGGTCAATTTAGACTGACTCAAACCTAGTTGAGTAGGTTTCAACATTTTTTGGTTGCACTCAAACCTAGTTGGAGTAGGTTTGAATGAAACCAAAATTTTCTTCGACTGACTGCGTTCAAAAAAAGAAACCAAAAATGACAGACGTGTGTATTTTTTACATGCGGGCGTACGCACTTCTTCATCTCTTATCACTATGACGGACGACGTTTTTCGTTCAAACCAAAAAAGAATTTGGTTTGAGTCAAACCTACTTCCTTTTTGTTGGTCGCATGCGCGACTCATTTTTTTGAACAAAAAAAAGGTTTGGCAAAGACGCGACTGATTGAAAAAAAATGAGTTTGGTTTGCGACTGACACACTTTTGACTGACCGAACGCACAGGCCTGAGTAGGAGAACGGCACAATGCCGAAATTTCGATTATTTTGGGTCCCAAGGCGAAAATCAAGTCTCGAAAATACGAAATTCGGATTCAGCGACATCGATTACCCCTATACCAAAGAAAATTAAGACAATATCTTCAACGGCACCGGAGATCTGAAAATGCCGTTTTGAACTTCAACGGCACAAAAAAGTGTCAAAACGGCACTTTTGGACAAAAAGACTTTGGATCTGGGCTTGTTAAGCATAGTCGAAAACGTGGGTAAAGGTTCAAAAAGATTCATTTTTTGCTGTGCCAAGCCTTTCAGAATTTCAGCCAGAACGCGTTTTAACTACAGCGCAGTTGGGGTAGTCTAAGGTTAGATCCGGTAAGTTTTACAAACTAGTGCCACTTTAAGCTCATAAATAGAAGAAAGAAAATGCCACAAAATTCCGTGTTTTCACGCCGCCATTGCCAAAAATTTTCGCCTTAGATCAGTGGATGCCGCTTAAGATTGCGGTACCGTTTTTATAAAACGAAAACAATAATCTGAATATACTGATTCCGAGTTTAGAAATTTTCGTGTCGTAACCAATCCATGCCGAATTTTTTTACTTGTCTTGTCCTTGTCCATAAGTTAAAAATTTTGACTTGGTAAATCAAAAATTCTCAAAGACAAAATTTGAATTTTTTCTTAATCCTTAAATGGAAATTTTTATTTTGTTCCAATTTTGATAATAATAATATTTAGGATATCCTCGCTGTTGAAGCTGTGTTATAATTCTACTTACTATAATGTAGCACATCAACTCTGAAAATATCACCACCCTGAACATGTTATAAAAAGATCCTTTGAAAGTTGTATGCCTCTTGGCAATTAACAGCATCAACATGGATAAATGAAATAAATAAAATACTATTTCAATGATTGTAAAAATAATAAAATCAGCGCTTACCATTTCGTTTCGGATATTGTAGAAATGGTAAAAGATTTATTAATTTAAAAAACGGATAATTTGAAGTTTAAAACAGTGACCAATATAATATCAGTTAAAAAGGAATTTTAGAAAAAGGTTTGTTTAATTAAACCTTTTAATTCTCATTAAATCATATTTCAAGTCCATTTGCGTAATTTGATGATTAAACACAAGACAAGTCACGACATAAAATTTGCTTTTATATCTTCAGACTACATTTTTTTGCTCTTCTGAGCATTTAAAATCTACAAATAACAAAATTTTAATTGTTTTGTCTGTTTTTAACAATTTTAACTTAAATGAAGCATCCGTTTAAGAAGTGCGTGATAAATAATAATTACTACTTTTTCTAGAATTGTTTTTCTATTTTTTCGATGAATCATTTCCAGAAAAAACATATTTTTGTTTTTCCTGATTCCCAGACAATCCCTTCCTAACTGGTACGCGTTAGTTTCTCAAATAAAAACAAAAACATAATCCACCTTTAATAAAATTTTTTATCTCTACTGTATTAATAAGGTTAATATTAGAAAATGTGGTTATAAATTGTCCACAAAATTGTTAAAGCATTATGGAAGTTTGATTTTCAATTACTTACTACCGGGCTCATTTGAGCTCATGCGGGCTCATGTGGGCTCATTAGGTACTGTATTAATAAGGTTAATATTAGAAAATGTGGTTATAAATTGTCCACAAAATTGTTAAAGCATTATGGAAGTTTGATTTTCAATTACTTACTACCGGGCTCATTTGAGCTCATGCGGGCTCATGTGGGCTCATTAAGTACTGTATTAATAAGGTTAATATTAGAAAATGTGGTTATAAATTGTCCACAAAATTGTTAAAGCACTATGGAAGTTTGATTTTCAATTACTTACTACCGGGCTCATTTGAGCTCATGCGGGCTCATGTGGGCTCATTAAGTACTGTATTAATAAGGTTAATATTAGAAAATGTGGTTATAAATTGTCCACAAAATTGTTAAAGCATTATGGAAGTTTGATTTTCAATTACTTACTACCGGGCTCATTTGAGCTCATGCGGGCTCATGTGGGCTCATTAGGTACTGTATTAATAAGGTTAATATTAGAAAATGTGGTTATAAATTGTCCACAAAATTGTTAAAGCATTATGGAAGTTTGATTTTCAATTACTTACTACCGGGCTCATTTGAGCTCATGCGGGCTCATGTGGGCTCATTAGGTACTGTATTAATAAGGTTAATATTAGAAAATGTGGTTATAAATTGTCCACAAAATTGTTAAAGCATTATGGAAGTTTGATTTTCAATTACTTACTACCGGGCTCATTTGAGCTCATGCGGGCTCATGTGGGCTCATTAAGTACTGTATTAATAAGGTTAATATTAGAAAATGTGGTTATAAATTGTCCACAAAATTGTTAAAGCATTATGGAAGTTTGATTTTCAATTACTTACTACCGGGCTCATTTGAGCTCATGCGGGCTCATGTGGGCTCATTAGGTACTGTATTAATAAGGTTAATATTAGAAAATGTGGTTATAAATTGTCCACAAAATTGTTAAAGCATTATGGAAGTTTGATTTTCAATTACTTACTACCGGGCTCATTTGAGCTCATGCGGGCTCATGTGGGCTCATTAGGTACTGTATTAATAAGGTTAATATTAGAAAATGTGGTTATAAATTGTCCACAAAATTGTTAAAGCATTATGGAAGTTTGATTTTCAATTACTTACTACCGGGCTCATTTGAGCTCATGCGGGCTCATGTGGGCTCATTAAGTACTGTATTAATAAGGTTAATATTAGAAAATGTGGTTATAAATTGTCCACAAAATTGTTAAAGCATTATGGAAGTTTGATTTTCAATTACTTACTACCGGGCTCATTTGAGCTCATGCGGGCTCATGTGGGCTCATTAGGTACTGTATTAATAAGGTTAATATTAGAAAATGTGGTTATAAATTGTCCACAAAATTGTTAAAGCATTATGGAAGTTTGATTTTCAATTACTTACTACCGGGCTCATTTGAGCTCATGCGGGCTCATGTGGGCTCATTAAGTACTGTATTAATAAGGTTAATATTAGAAAATGTGGTTATAAATTGTCCACAAAATTGTTAAAGCATTATGGAAGTTTGATTTTCAATTACTTACTACCGGGCTCATTTGAGCTCATGCGGGCTCATGTGGGCTCATTAGGTACTGTATTAATAAGGTTAATATTAGAAAATGTGGTTATAAATTGTCCACAAAATTGTTAAAGCATTATGGAAGTTTGATTTTCAATTACTTACTACCGGGCTCATTTGAGCTCATGCGGGCTCATGTGGGCTCATTAAGTACTGTATTAATAAGGTTAATATTAGAAAATGTGGTTATAAATTGTCCACAAAATTGTTAAAGCATTATGGAAGTTTGATTTTCAATTACTTACTACCGGGCTCATTTGAGCTCATGCGGGCTCATGTGGGCTCATTAGGTACTGTATTAATAAGGTTAATATTAGAAAATGTGGTTATAAATTGTCCACAAAATTGTTAAAGCATTATGGAAGTTTGATTTTCAATTACTTACTACCGGGCTCATTTGAGCTCATGCGGGCTCATGTGGGCTCATTAAGTACTGTATTAATAAGGTTAATATTAGAAAATGTGGTTATAAATTGTCCACAAAATTGTTAAAGCACTATGGAAGTTTGATTTTCAATTACTTACTACCGGGCTCATTTGAGCTCATGCGGGCTCATGTGGGCTCATTAAGTACTGTATTAATAAGGTTAATATTAGAAAATGTGGTTATAAATTGTCCACAAAATTGTTAAAGCATTATGGAAGTTTGATTTTCAATTACTTACTACCGGGCTCATTTGAGCTCATGCGGGCTCATGTGGGCTCATTAGGTACTGTATTAATAAGGTTAATATTAGAAAATGTGGTTATAAATTGTCCACAAAATTGTTAAAGCATTATGGAAGTTTGATTTTCAATTACTTACTACCGGGCTCATTTGAGCTCATGCGGGCTCATGTGGGCTCATTAAGTACTGTATTAATAAGGTTAATATTAGAAAATGTGGTTATAAATTGTCCACAAAATTGTTAAAGCATTATGGAAGTTTGATTTTCAATTACTTACTACCGGGCTCATTTGAGCTCATGCGGGCTCATGTGGGCTCATTAGGTACTGTATTAATAAGGTTAATATTAGAAAATGTGGTTATAAATTGTCCACAAAATTGTTAAAGCATTATGGAAGTTTGATTTTCAATTACTTACTACCGGGCTCATTTGAGCTCATGCGGGCTCATGTGGGCTCATTAAGTACTGTATTAATAAGGTTAATATTAGAAAATGTGGTTATAAATTGTCCACAAAATTGTTAAAGCATTATGGAAGTTTGATTTTCAATTACTTACTACCGGGCTCATTTGAGCTCATGCGGGCTCATGTGGGCTCATTAGGTACTGTATTAATAAGGTTAATATTAGAAAATGTGGTTATAAATTGTCCACAAAATTGTTAAAGCATTATGGAAGTTTGATTTTCAATTACTTACTACCGGGCTCATTTGAGCTCATGCGGGCTCATGTGGGCTCATTAAGTACTGTATTAATAAGGTTAATATTAGAAAATGTGGTTATAAATTGTCCACAAAATTGTTAAAGCATTATGGAAGTTTGATTTTCAATTACTTACTACCGGGCTCATTTGAGCTCATGCGGGCTCATGTGGGCTCATTAGGTACTGTATTAATAAGGTTAATATTAGAAAATGTGGTTATAAATTGTCCACAAAATTGTTAAAGCATTATGGAAGTTTGATTTTCAATTACTTACTACCGGGCTCATTTGAGCTCATGCGGGCTCATGTGGGCTCATTAAGTACTGTATTAATAAGGTTAATATTAGAAAATGTGGTTATAAATTGTCCACAAAATTGTTAAAGCATTATGGAAGTTTGATTTTCAATTACTTACTACCGGGCTCATTTGAGCTCATGCGGGCTCATGTGGGCTCATTAGGTACTGTATTAATAAGGTTAATATTAGAAAATGTGGTTATAAATTGTCCACAAAATTGTTAAAGCATTATGGAAGTTTGATTTTCAATTACTTACTACCGGGCTCATTTGAGCTCATGCGGGCTCATGTGGGCTCATTAGGTACTGTATTAATAAGGTTAATATTAGAAAATGTGGTTATAAATTGTCCACAAAATTGTTAAAGCATTATGGAAGTTTGATTTTCAATTACTTACTACCGGGCTCATTTGAGCTCATGCGGGCTCATGTGGGCTCATTAAGTACTGTATTAATAAGGTTAATATTAGAAAATGTGGTTATAAATTGTCCACAAAATTGTTAAAGCATTATGGAAGTTTGATTTTCAATTACTTACTACCGGGCTCATTTGAGCTCATGCGGGCTCATGTGGGCTCATTAGGTACTGTATTAATAAGGTTAATATTAGAAAATGTGGTTATAAATTGTCCACAAAATTGTTAAAGCATTATGGAAGTTTGATTTTCAATTACTTACTACCGGGCTCATTTGAGCTCATGCGGGCTCATGTGGGCTCATTAGGTACTGTATTAATAAGGTTAATATTAGAAAATGTGGTTATAAATTGTCCACAAAATTGTTAAAGCATTATGGAAGTTTGATTTTCAATTACTTACTACCGGGCTCATTTGAGCTCATGCGGGCTCATGTGGGCTCATTAGGTACTGTATTAATAAGGTTAATATTAGAAAATGTGGTTATAAATTGTCCACAAAATTGTTAAAGCATTATGGAAGTTTGATTTTCAATTACTTACTACCGGGCTCATTTGAGCTCATGCGGGCTCATGTGGGCTCATTAAGTACTGTATTAATAAGGTTAATATTAGAAAATGTGGTTATAAATTGTCCACAAAATTGTTAAAGCATTATGGAAGTTTGATTTTCAATTACTTACTACCGGGCTCATTTGAGCTCATGCGGGCTCATGTGGGCTCATTAGGTACTGTATTAATAAGGTTAATATTAGAAAATGTGGTTATAAATTGTCCACAAAATTGTTAAAGCATTATGGAAGTTTGATTTTCAATTACTTACTACCGGGCTCATTTGAGCTCATGCGGGCTCATGTGGGCTCATTAAGTACTGTATTAATAAGGTTAATATTAGAAAATGTGGTTATAAATTGTCCACAAAATTGTTAAAGCATTATGGAAGTTTGATTTTCAATTACTTACTACCGGGCTCATTTGAGCTCATGCGGGCTCATGTGGGCTCATTAGGTACTGTATTAATAAGGTTAATATTAGAAAATGTGGTTATAAATTGTCCACAAAATTGTTAAAGCATTATGGAAGTTTGATTTTCAATTACTTACTACCGGGCTCATTTGAGCTCATGCGGGCTCATGTGGGCTCATTAAGTACTGTATTAATAAGGTTAATATTAGAAAATGTGGTTATAAATTGTCCACAAAATTGTTAAAGCATTATGGAAGTTTGATTTTCAATTACTTACTACCGGGCTCATTTGAGCTCATGCGGGCTCATGTGGGCTCATTAGGTACTGTATTAATAAGGTTAATATTAGAAAATGTGGTTATAAATTGTCCACAAAATTGTTAAAGCATTATGGAAGTTTGATTTTCAATTACTTACTACCGGGCTCATTTGAGCTCATGCGGGCTCATGTGGGCTCATTAAGTACTGTATTAATAAGGTTAATATTAGAAAATGTGGTTATAAATTGTCCACAAAATTGTTAAAGCATTATGGAAGTTTGATTTTCAATTACTTACTACCGGGCTCATTTGAGCTCATGCGGGCTCATGTGGGCTCATTAGGTACTGTATTAATAAGGTTAATATTAGAAAATGTGGTTATAAATTGTCCACAAAATTGTTAAAGCATTATGGAAGTTTGATTTTCAATTACTTACTACCGGGCTCATTTGAGCTCATGCGGGCTCATGTGGGCTCATTAAGTACTGTATTAATAAGGTTAATATTAGAAAATGTGGTTATAAATTGTCCACAAAATTGTTAAAGCATTATGGAAGTTTGATTTTCAATTACTTACTACCGGGCTCATTTGAGCTCATGCGGGCTCATGTGGGCTCATTAGGTACTGTATTAATAAGGTTAATATTAGAAAATGTGGTTATAAATTGTCCACAAAATTGTTAAAGCATTATGGAAGTTTGATTTTCAATTACTTACTACCGGGCTCATTTGAGCTCATGCGGGCTCATGTGGGCTCATTAAGTACTGTATTAATAAGGTTAATATTAGAAAATGTGGTTATAAATTGTCCACAAAATTGTTAAAGCATTATGGAAGTTTGATTTTCAATTACTTACTACCGGGCTCATTTGAGCTCATGCGGGCTCATGTGGGCTCATTAGGTACTGTATTAATAAGGTTAATATTAGAAAATGTGGTTATAAATTGTCCACAAAATTGTTAAAGCATTATGGAAGTTTGATTTTCAATTACTTACTACCGGGCTCATTTGAGCTCATGCGGGCTCATGTGGGCTCATTAGGTACTGTATTAATAAGGTTAATATTAGAAAATGTGGTTATAAATTGTCCACAAAATTGTTAAAGCACTATGGAAGTTTGATTTTCAATTACTTACTACCGGGCTCATTTGATAAATTATTATTTTTTTATGAAAAAGTACAAAATATTCAAATTCCAAAATTTACAGAATGCGATAAATTTATTGCTGGGGTGATCATCAATTTAGGGCTTTAAACTTTGGAAAACAATTCAAATTTCAATAAATTTCAAATTTTTTAATTGCGAAAATTAGTTCCACAAAATACATCTTTTTTTTTAAAATGGCTCGACATTTTGTCGCCATCTTTGTGTATGCTTCAAGTTTTTTTGGAAGTAAAATAAGCAAACAATACATTTTTTTCTTAAACGTATCGAAAAATAGAATATTCAAAAATAATAAAAACGAATTTGCAAGTGCAGAAGACAAAAGAAAAAAAATTTCAAAATAGTCTATTTCAAATTCGACTTTTTTTGCGATCAAAGCACTACAATGTTTTAAAATATTGAACTTTTTTTAGGACAGGCTGTGCATTAATGCACTATTTCCCACACACTAAATATTTCACATGTGGCTTTTTTGTCTTTGCCAATTTTGAATATTTGAAATCTGCGATATATTTTTTTACATCTCGAACACATAAACTACCTATGATTGTTAAAATTCAGAGGGACAAGTTTATCATTAAGAAATAGGACAATTTGAAGATTTGTCTAAAATTAAAAGTAATCTCAAACATTCTATTAAAATTTTGTTTCCATCTTGTAATTTACAAAGTTTACAATGAAAATATTTTTATTTAATCTTATGTAAATGCAGAAACAAACAATGGTTTATATGATTAAGATGCAAATAATTTAATTTCAGTTGATGTAAACGCACAGCAATAATTTTAAATTGAATAACGAATTTCTGCAATTACACAGCAGTTCGAGCAAGCCAACTGCATTACGATTTATTTAGTTGAATGTTTTAACACAGAAATATCAAAGCGAAAAACCTAAAATTTTCAAAAAAAAAACGAAATTTGGTTTCAACACTAAAAGTTTAATCTGTCGCAAAAAAATGCAAAAGTGTCTTTGAGAACTTTTCTTCGATTTTTTTGAAAGAAAATTGGGCATTTGTTTGTTGTTTGCTTTTTTTCTTTGACAAAATCAATTTTTTCATCGACATATTTCTCATTGGCTGTTTTTCAAATATGTTAGCATTTACAAATTTGTTCTTGTCATTATTGAAAAGGTTTTACGAAAATCAATTTGTTTTCAAATGCGAATATGCAAGTTCTGCTTTTATTTTTAAGTGGTTTTTAAATATTTTATTCATAAAAATTGTTTAAAAAGTTGAAACAGCTCAACAAAAAATAAAACATTTTTTCATAAAAAATCTTGAAAATTCATCATCAACCCAAGTACAGTAATTAATAAATTGAATATTTTTTATTGTTTTGGCGATTTCCATATTTTATCTCATTTTACATGATTTTGAGAAAAAATTGTTTTTGTTTTTTTAAACAAATTTTTTGTATGCAAAAAGAAGTAATACATTTTTAAAATAAGGAGATAAAATAAAAAGTTCAAAAAAGTTGGCATTTGTCTAACTTTGGCAATTTATTATTCCAAATGGAAGTGCTTCAGTTTACTCCCAAATATAAATATTTGTAAAAAAAGATGCAAAATTTCAAAATTTTGATGTTTAAAAGTTTCCCTGAAAAAGTGCAAAACTGATTTCGTATTAACGTCACACACTAAACACAGAGAGATCAAACCTTTGTTTTACTACTTGATCAGTGTTTAAGATTTACCCAATTTTGTTTATTTGTTAATTTAAAAAAAATTGATAAATTTTATATTTTTTATGTTGAAACGTATACACCAAAATCTTCGCTTTCTTTTATTATGTTTTTTTTCTGACTTCGCAAATGCTTTATTTTTTATGTAACTCATATTTGCGTTTGATATGATCCAAAAAATTTTTACAAACAATTTTTTACAACACAAACTAAATGTATAAAAAATTCAAAAGAAAACAAGGTAACCCAATGTTTTTGATCGTAAAAATGTAAAATTATTAAAAAAACGCAAAGAGTTTGTTTTATTTGTGTCGAAAATTACAGAGTTCTTTTTTGTTATTGAGATTTCATCATTTTAAAAGCACGTGTTTGGAGACTATGAAATGTGCACTTAATATTTTTAAATCGGTTAAAACAGATTTTAAACATATTTTAAAATAATTAATTGATAATACCATTAATAAAAGCAAAAAAATATCACTTTTTTTCATGGACGAATTTTTGTAGCATAAATATTTTATAGTTATGCCTATTATATTAAAAAAAAGAACAAAAATATTCAAAAAAGCTTGCGGCATTTTTCTACTGCAAAGAACAAAAAAATCTTTAAAAAGCGTCTATTCGAGCGTCCCTTTTTTTAATGCAACAATTTTAAAAAACATTGTGTCTATTTTTTAGAGCTTTGTTGATTTTAGACTTTAAAAAGTAGGCGTTCTCTTTTTCATTGTTTTTTGAGTAGGAAAAATTTGTCAGCCATTTTAAATATCGGGAATTACTCGTTTTTTGAATCATGTATTTTTTAAACTTCGTTCCGCTCTTCGTTCAGAGCGCTCCGGGCGGAGCAAAATCAGAGCGACGCAGAACACTGATATTTACAAAACATCTTCAAATTTCTCTTTAAAACTACAATTTTTTTGAAGATTTTATCTTTTTAGCTATAAGTAATTTTTTAACACCGAAAAAACTGTCACATGTGTATTATTTCAAATTTCTTCTCAAGAAAACCATAGAAATAAACATTATTAAAGCAATAAGTAATTTTTTTTGAACAGTTTAGTATAAGTTTAAATGAAACTCGATCAATTAAAAGAAAAACGATTGCTAAAGTTTTTCACATCAAAATCTTACCATTTTTTTTTTCGATTTCAGGATACCATTATTTTTGGTATTTCCACTTTGTATTCGATAAATTTCATATTATAAACAAAAGAAAAAGTTGTTGCCAAAAAAAGTGAAATACTATCATTATTTTTAAAATATTATTTTGAATATTAATGAATGAAAGAAAGCTGGACATTGATGTGCTTTTGTTTATTCTTGTTTCTTTGAAAGTTGATGTTTTTCAATGACATTTTTTTCTTAACGCATGTAATCGAACGTATTTTTTTTCAAAAAAAGACGGCACATCTTTGTTTCTCTTTTTGAACAATGACAGCGGAGATCGTTGTGATAAATTGAATTTCAAAACTCTTTTTTTTGATTTTAATTTTGATTTGTTTTTTGCTGAAGAAAATTGAATAACAACCAAATTTGGTAAATTTAAAAAGAAATGATTCATTTTCTTGTTTTGGGGATCGTCCAGATATGACGTCATCCTAAAATCAGCCTTATCCCCAGTATATCAAAGACACTTTTTACCGCACATCAAAGGCGACATTTCCCTCTCCCTCCTCTATGACGTCATATCTGGAGATCCCTTATCTTATTTTCCAAATTTACGTGAAAACTTTTTTGTTTTAGTTTTTAAAAGGACGAGACCCATCGTGAATAAACTTTTGATACGCAATTTTCATTGCATTTCTCGACGCGAAAACACCTTCATTGGAGCTGCTTTTTTTGTTCACTGCAGCTGCAAAAAAAGAAAGAAAAAAGCAGCTCCAATGAGTCCCTGATTTTTGTAAAAAAAGTTCATTCACGATGGATCTCCTCCTTTAAAGAAGGCTTTTTATATTTTAATATCATAATGCAAAGTAAAAGAATTATTGAAAATGGGGTGAGAAACTTAAAAAGAAGAAAGAGTTTTTTCTCTTCTTTTTAAGTTTTTATGCTTTTTCTGGATTCAAATCAGTGCAAAAATAAGTATTTTTATTCATTGAATTGTTGATAAACGTGAAATCATGTTTGTTAATTGCTTGATCAAAGCAGGAATCAGTTATAATTAAAAATCGAATTGATATTTGTATTAATTTACTATAATATTGTTAAATGTTTAAAAATTCATGTTTAGTTTTTTAATGAGCCGCCAATTCCAACAGTTGATGGAGATGAAAGTAAAATATATTCTGCTTTATACAATTTACACCTTACAGCTTTATTATTAAATCTTTAACATTACTAAAAATTTGGTGTAACAAAAAATTCAAAAAAAAAACAATGTTATGATTTTCGGATAAAAGTCTTTTTAAGATTTTTACGTTAAAAACTGATGCTTTATTGTCAAAAATTGCAAAAAAAATTAAGATCAAAAAAATTTAAAAAACAAATGTCATCAAAATTTTGAAGGATGTCTGACACATTTTTACAACAAAGTTTTAGAAGCGGATGTGTAAACAAAAGTGAGAATGTGCAAATTTTGAAACTTGTTTTACGACAACATTTTGTAAACTTTTTTTCAAAAATCATTCTTTTTTGAAGCTGCAATTTAGTATTCTTTTAAGAAATGTGTAAAAAAGATTTCTATTTAATAATTATTGCCAAATATCTTCGTCCAATTTTATTTTTTCATGATAAAATTTTTCTCTTCTTGCCCAATTAAATTATAAATTTTTTGCAGACGCACAAAATATTCAAACAGAAAAAAGCTCGTAAATAAATTTTTTTCTAAAATTCTAAACAAATTTGCTTAGCCGCTAAATTATTTCTCTAGTGTTCTAAATCTGCGAATTTCATCAGACTAAAAAATGAAAAAGTGTAAAAAATGTAACAACTTTTTTATTAACGCATTTATTTCGGGATAGAATGAGTACATTTTTTACCATAATAATAAGAACATTTTTTTTGACCAAATTAATAAATTAGAGTTCAAAGAATGTTAACAAAAAATTACTTGGCAACTGATAACGCTGTCATATCTTTATTCATATGGGTTCCCTTTTGTGCTGAAGAAATAATAACCACATTTGGTGTTTTGCCAGAGAAATATGAAAAATATTCACTCCGAGTTGTTTGACTAAAATTGATAAAATAAAAATTTAACCAAAAAATGTTACTTTTTCAAACCTTAAAACCATTAGGGACACACTTCCAGACCATGCAAATATTCCATATAACATTGGAAGGAGGGTATTAAAAAATGCAGTAACACCTTCATTGTTGAGAAAAAATAATCGAACAACATTGTTTGAAATTCTCAAAAGTTGTGCCAGAAATGTGATGAATGAAACAACTGAAATATGTATATGAGTCGCATTTATAGTTAACTATATAACCATGGTGAAATGGAGCTCACGTTATATGATAAAAGACATTTGATAAGGAAACAAGAAAGGAGGTTTTATGCAAATTAAAAACAAAGCAGCAAGCTATTAAATTAAAAATAAGTTTTTAATTAATGTTCATTCAGAGATTTTTGCATGAAATATAGTTTTTTGGAGCTTGTTTAACCCCAAAAACAAGTACTTAAATGTTGCCTTTCAAGGGAACTTTCAGATCGAAAAATTTCAGGCGTTCAAACTTTTTATCGAAGTTCTTCATTTAAAACAAGCAAATACTGTTTTTAATTTAACGTTTTTTGTTTGTAACATCCTTAGTCATACCGTAATTATCATGTTTTAAGTCATAAACATACTCAGAACAGTACATTTGTGATGTTTGAAGAAAAAAAAAACGAGAAAAACACTAAAAAAACCTACAAAGTAAACTTTTTTCATTAACATTCATCGCAAAATTTGAATGTTTATAACAATAGAATTTTGCAAATGATAAAATATTTGCTGCTGCTGCGAAGGAAGTTGTAACAATAAAAATTATTGTTGAAATTAGCAAATGAGTACTCCAAATACTTTGATTTGCAAGCATTAAATTTACACTGGTTTCAGAAAAATAAACAAATTTTGCAGGTTCCGTAATTTTCCATGCCCAATGTAATATTGGTAATGTTAAAATTACTACAGTATACCAATGTCGGGACCAAATTGATTTGTGTGAAAGTGGAAACCAAATTAGCGTAAATCGATTAAATGCCATTAAAGTATGTCCAAGGAATTCGGCTACCGTAAAATACATGAAAATGTTTATTAAAAAATATCCAAAGAGATCAGCGGATTTGTAAAAGCTGACCAGAAATGGAAGGAGTGGAATTTTTTGGAATAACATCAACTAAGAAATTTCGCATTAGAATTTGAATATGCAAAAATTTTCGTTTTTGGGTTCAAATTTTAAAATTAAGAGGGTGTCAGGGACAAGCAAAACAGTTGTGACAGATTAGTCCTGATACGAAAAATTTAAAACGTTTAAACTTGATTAATTTTGATGCTAACAAATTTTTTTTTATTATTAATAGATCTATACATATTTGCATATTTATAAATACCGGACTCAAGAATAATCTGTTTGAAGTGGGATTCCTTCCAGTTGGCAAAACTTATGTTATAATACTTACAATAATATAGCACATTAGCTCTGAAAATATCACCACCCTGAACATATTATAAAAAGATCCTTTGAAAGTTGTATGTCTTTTTGCAATTAATAAAACCAACATGGATAAATGAAATAAATAAAATATTACTTCAATGATTGTAAAAATAATAAAATCAGCGCTTACCATTTTCAAAGGGTACTGTAGTAATGGTAAAAGTTTTATTACCTCTAGAAACAGATAATATAAAATGCAAACTCCGACCAATGTTAGTTTAATAAGAATTTTTTAAACAATTTTAATTTTTAATTAGACTTTTAATTTAGATTTTGTCATATTTCAATTACACTTGGCTAATTCGATGATTTGACACATGACAGATCACGGCATAAAAATTTAGTTTTATATCTTCAACCTACAATTTTATGCTCTTTTGAGCATTTAACATCTACAAATAATACAATTTTTAATTAATTTTGTCTGTTTAAATTAATAATAATTTTAACTTAAATGAAGCATCCATTTGAAAAATGTCTACGTGCGTAAGAAGTAGTAATAATGCATCCAGTTGTTTACATTTCGGAAAACTCGAATTTAATTTTGAATTTCAATCATGTGTTAAAATAATTTTTTGCAATTTGTTTGCTTCCTTCTTCATTTTCTGTTGCTAAAATACATGTAACTTGTCTGCTTGCCACGTTTTAGGAATACATAATGAAATTTTTGTTTGACCATAATTAGTTGATTTTTTGAAAATGATTTATCAATTGTGGATGACAAGGGAAACACATTTTTAATATAGGACAAATAAAAAATATCGTAAAGTTTTATTAATAAAGATGATTATTGCTTAATTTTTTTTTTTTGTATCAAAATGTACAGCAAAAATAGTAGATACAGTTAGTATTACTTTATTCAAATTTTTCGATTTTGCTTTAGTTGTTTGAAATTGCATGAATTTTTAAAATATTTTTTCTTTGCATTGAATTTTAATGATGAAAAACAATTTTGCTTTGTTTTCTTTTTCTTTTGTCGATAAATGTTGCATTCAACATGCAAAAATGATCGCAAGCGAAAAAATAAAGCACTTTTGTGAGATCTTTTAGAAGTTTATTTCTGATGGCAAAATATGAGCTTTCAATTTATTTTTTTCTTTTTGAATTTTCTATATCTGAAAGTTTCTTTAATGACAGTGCACAAGCTGCAAGGCTAACATTTTTGTCTTGTTGGTTGTCATTAATTATATCGACTTCGATTTTGCACCTCTTACCTGGTGTTTTCCTACCCCCAATCAGTGAGAGAACCCGGAACATTTAAAAAACATAAATTTATTTTTTGAATTTTTTTAAAGATATGTTTGACATAGTTTTTTATAATTTTACCTTTTTTATTTTAAGCAGTAGGTTGTAAATAGGTTAAAACAACTCGCTTTTAAAGAACACGAGGTTGTATAAATTATTTGGCACTATTTTTGGAAAACATTTTTTTAATTTGTATTTTCTTATTAAAAATGTATGCTCGAAAAATAATACTTTGTCAGATTTACTTTATGAATATCTTATCAAAAGTATAATTTTGTGTTATGTTTGTGTTTTTTTAAAAACTTTTTTTAAGTTTTTGTGCTTTTAATGCGTAATTTTAACAAAGACACTATCAACATGTCCCGAACGAGATATATCCCATTATGCTTTATGGCATATATCTATAACCCCAAAATATTTCGGTTGAATGGACTTCCGATTTGCAGATTTGTGAAGATAAAGTTCGGCAAAAGTGCATAAAGGACGTTTTTTGTAACAATCGAGAATTTCTTGGCATTAGGAAAAATTTTTTGTCTCAGAATCGGCTGAAAATGTGTTCCTAGGGTAATTTTGACCCAGGAATTCGAATTTCGTCATAATATTTGACATTTTTCTGGTGGATTCTGAGATTCAGAATTTGTGACCCAGAATCTGGATTCAGAAGCCATATTTTCAGAAAATCTCAAAAATGATACTATTCGAAAGCCCTGGACGTGTTTAGTCAGGAAAATGCAAAAGTATTCGTATTCGACCCTTTTTAATGGTTTTATGCCCCTGAGAAGTTCAAAAATGGCCTAAAATTACGGTAATTGCACTGAAAAAAATGAGTATCGAAAAATGCCCCCATGTTGGGGCATATTTTAGGCAGCACTTAGGCATTTTAAGTGCATTTGCACCCAAAGGAGGGGGCAAAAAAATAAACCCCCATGTAAGGGCATTTTAGGAACAAAGTAAAGGGTTATTTTTGTACATAAAATAGCGGCATTTTTCATACTTAAATGTAGTCAGACTTTTGACCTTTGTGTGTTTAAATTTTGTACCATTTATGTTTTTGTATTTTCAAAAAAGGTGCCAAAGACAACTTTTTCCCAAAATTTGATTGCGCACAAAAAACAGTGCACAAAAATTGTCGGCGCAAAGCACCGATTTTTTCCCATATTTTTATTATACCCGAAGGTTTTCCTATGGGAATGTGATAAAACACATTTTGGTTCGGTTGAAAACGAAAACGCTTTTATCAAAAACAGAAGAAACTCCGAACGCAAGGTGCACAAATTTATTTTGAGCAGACAGAGAAACAAAGAAATATTCTCTCTCTGTTGTCAAAATGTTTTTAATGAAAAGCCCCCAAAAAGAGAGGGTGTTTTGGAAATAAGCCTTTTTTGCAAAACTTTTAAGCCCCTACATAGGGGCAAATCCTGCTCTCATTACTTCAGGGCTTTTTAAGAAAATGCACGTATTTTTTTCAGTGTGGGCTCTAAAATTCACTTTTACAGTTTACGCAACGGCCATTCATATTTTTTTATAAACTTTAACTGGTTGGGCATCGAAAAATACCTTAATCTCCGAATCTCAGGTCTACGATTTTTCGAAAACTCTTGTTTTATAAAACGAAAAATCGTAGACATGGGTCGTGGATTTTTCAAACTTTATTTTCACAAATTTGCATACTAAAAGCCATTCAACCAAAATATTTCAGGGTTATGCATAATTGCCCTAGGGTTATATAATGGGTAAGTTCTCGTTCGGGATATGTTGATACTGTCCCTTGTAAATTATAAATAAATTATTTTATTAAAATTAAATAGCTTTTTGCAGGGACAAACAAAGAAAGTAATCATGGAAAAAAATGTGACTTTGGAAGAAGTTAACAAAATGACAGTTTTAAGATCTCTTTCTGCGTTTGCGCGCATATCTCAGCCATTTCTTTTGTATATTTCTCTGGCAGCAGATTTCTTAATGATGACATTTTTCTTTTTTGACTTTTTAAAAAAGACTTCACAATATCGTACACCGTATTATTTTTTATTAGTGACAGGATTTTCACTACATATTTCGGAATCCCTTTTCTACTATCATTTTCGTGTATTTTTTCAAATTAACTTGAAAATACCGTATATGATGGAACTATTCAATATTCGAAATATTTACTTTTTAACATTTTACCAAGTTTGGAACGCAGCATTAGTAATGAATAAATTTACGGCACTTTGGTTTCCATTAAAACATGAAAAAGTGAGTTTATAAATATTGGGTTGTCCAATAAGTCTTGTCTCTTGTTTGAGCTGTTGGAATTTTAAAATTAACAGAACAATTTAAGGTTTGGCATAGAAATAGCCTCAGGGGTTGTACGATGGGGTTTAACAATGTTTTTTGCGGTCTTTGAATTTTCATAGAATTCTGGGGGAATTTTCGTTGCGAGATACAAAATCTTCAAAGTCCCTCCTGTAACAAGCTCTATAAAAATCGAATTTGGTATTTCGAAACATTAGTTTGACCTGTTATGGTAGTCATCATACTGTTTTTATAGAATTTAAGAGTTTGGAATTTTTATGAAATTTTTGGAATTTTAGTCGAATCTTCAATACTAGGGTACTGTAATGTGTCTGTAAGTTTGACATGACTTATTAGACAACCCAATAATTTATGATAAATTAAAGAAAGGTGAAAATAAATACTTTTTTATGTTTTCAGATTTGGTCAAAAAATTTCAAGAAAATGTTATTTTTGATGATTTTTATTCCGTTTTTACCCATGCTTTACATTTATATTGATTTTGATTGTCTCTGTTATGATTACTATTATTCTATACCAAGTTTACTAACAAAATGCATAAAAAGAAATGATACCGCATCAACAATTGCATCGATTCTTGTTTTTGTCCTTATATTTTTCCTTATTTCGTTAATTACAATTTTTCACAAGCGAACAATTTCATCATTCTCACCTCAAATTGCTAAACTTGAAAAACGTTTAATGTTTCAAGCTTTAGCTTCCCTAATTTTATACGGTATTCATCGAATTTTGGATATACTTTGTAGCAAACTTTGCTGGTTTTTTGGGGACTGCAGTCCGCAATGGAGCATAAATCATTATTACATAACTACACCATGGTTACTCTTAAGTGGAACTATTTTGCATACTCCATATCTGGTTGATGTTTTGCTTCTGATTATAATTTCGAAAATGTTTCGAAAAGATTTCTTAAATTTTTATTCTTTTGGATTAAATCGAAAATTTTCTTTTCAAAAACGGACAGTCACTATTACAAACTGAATCATCTCAAGTTTTTTTATTTTATTTTTTATCTTTATTCTGTATAACTTTTTTTATATCATATCATGTGTTGCTAGAAATTTAAATAGAAATGTTCATCATTTTTTGTCTTAGTTGATTGCTAACAAACTATCTGAAATTTATGATTTCTCGTTTTTTTATAATACAGTAACTTATATAAACAAGGAACCATTTTTTAAAAAACAGATACTAAAATGCTAAAAACATTTTTGAAATTTTTATAATTATAATATATATATTATATGGCTTTGACATGAGGTTGTATAAATTATTATGTTAAAATTATTGTGTTTAACATTTTAACACAATAATTTATACAAAATAAATTTAGATGTTAAAATTATTGAAATTGTTGGGTTTACTGTTTTGCACCCTTGTTTACATTTTCCACTGGAAAAATAATTAAATGTTACCCTAAAACTTAAAATCCAACAAGAGGAATGCTGCATTCGTGAAATCTTTTTGTGTCTTGAATTCATTACTATTAACAGAGAAAAACAGAAATGTGCAATGACATAAACGATAGTAAAGATAAATTTTTGTCGTCGGCGCAAATGTCGAGGAGCCTTTGTGTCTGCTCTTTTTTGAATGAAACCCGCGGAATGAATTTATTTTGAGAAAGAAGGAGAGAAAGGAAAAGTGTATGGTGATGACTCATCACCACCTTTTGGGAACACAGCGTTTGCCGCATTATTTCTGTCGCTGGAAAAAAATGTCTCTGTTGAATTGCTTTTTATTTTCCTTTTAAAGCCATTTTTTTTAAATAAATAATGTTTTTTTTTAAAAAAAGGGCTTTTACCATTCCCATTAAAAAGGTATTTTTTGTTATTTTTATATTATTTCAGATTATTTTTGTGATGTGTATGATATTTTGAGCTGCTATCTTTAAAAAATTCGAAAATCACAGCAATAGCATTGTTGCAGAATCAGTAACAACATTGGCCGCCTTTCATTAATAATTATTTCAATTTTTTTAAGTAATACGTGAAGAAAGTAAAAATAGGTTTGAAAATGAACTAAAGTTGCTCAATATTATGCTTACGAAATGATCCATAGCAAGGTTGTAAACGTTTTGAGACCCCGGTGTCCCTCGAGTGGTTTCCCTTGCAACACTTGAATAAAATAAATTCAACCTTTTATTCCCAATTCACAACTTTAACAATAATAAATAAACGACCGACTGAATCACTAACTAAAAGCTACAACTGAAATCAACTGAATGAAGTTCTCCCCGACTGAATGAAGTTCTATCGAACTGGAGCTCCTTTTAAAGGACCAGCGCAACCCAAAAGCGACGACCAGATCGACTCCGCCTCGCTCGATCTATTCCTTGGCAAATGTATATGCACAAAGAGATCAGGAGCTGTCTGCGCAAAACTTCCCGCCAGCTGCCTCTTCTGGCATTTAAGAAAGACACAGAAAAGAGAAAGAGACGCGAGCCATAGAGAGTGATTGCACAACATTGCGCAAGTCAGTTGTCGACTGGTGTCGCGGAGATTCCGCGATTTCTTCATTCTTTTATTATTTTTATTGTTCCTCTTTCTCTTCTACAGTAATCTCTATTCTTTATTGTAATTTATATGTTTGGCATTATGTGCATTTACATATTTCTCTTTCATTCCTTTTCTCTCTTAACTTTTTATGTCTTCTCTTCTCTTCGTCTTATCTTTTTATTATTATTCATCTCCAACCTTTTTATCTCTCAACTTTAGTTGTAATTTATTGTGTTGGATAAAAACATCATTATTATTCTTTGTTGTGGGATTCCCAACCGATTGCATAACAGAATCTCCGCAACAACTGGCACCAAAATGGTGCTTCTTTTCCCACGAAAAAGACACAATGAAAAGAGAAACAAAGGTGAATCATAGACAATTTTAAATAAAGACAACAACGATTTCGAAATACATAAATACGAAAACTAAAGCTCATTTTACAATGAAAGAAACCCCCCATAATACAACAAAGGTAATCATAGTTAGATCTCAAATATTATTACTTTGCTGTGGCCAACAAGGCTCGCAAAACATTGATTCGTGATTGTTGGCAACATGCGATAAAGTATTGCACTGAGTGTTGACTGCGAAGAGAGGGGATTGCTGTCAATCTTCTTCTCTTTTCAATCGAATTGCGGGGAGTCTAAATTATTTCGAGTCGAGAGATGATTGAAGTGAATTCATAAATGATTGAGTTCAATTCATGTAATTTTTTAGATAAAAGTCAAGCTGTGTTTATGTTGTTTTTTAAGTATTATTAATACTATTATTTATTATTAAAATTTTGTAAAATATATATGAAAATTAAAATCAATTAAATACAAATAAAATATTTTTGTATATTACTTCGTTAAATAAAAAACACCATCAAATACAATTAAGTTTCTTGAGGCCTTTATGAATCAACAAATCGGAAATTGTTGACGGGACCATTGATCTTCTATCTCTTGACACCGTTCTTGTAAGTCCTGAAAATGACTTTTCGATACAACCGGAACTCGCTGGAATTGCTAAAATAACAGCAGCAAATTGGGATAGGTAAGGAAAATCTCGGCTTTTAATTTTCCAGAATAACAGTATATTTCTCAATGACTTTTCTTCATTTGTAGGCTTGTATGCATAATACAATCGAAGTTCATTTTTGGCTGATTCAATGATTGATTCGTCAATCGTTACAGTATTATCCCCAGGAATCATTGCAAAATCATCATCTTCTTCATCATCACTTCCAATAGTTGCTTCAGTTGTTTCATTCCTAGCATTAAAACGAGTTCTCTGAATTTTTCAAAAAACGTTGGCATCGAAAAAAATTCATTTTTTCAAAAAGTGAACCATGTTTTCGACCATGCTTAACAAGCCTGGAACAAAAATATTAGAGCTCAATTCCTACCGTAACCCGTACTTTTATGGTCTCGAAGCGAAAAGTGGCACTTTTTTCGATCCGATGATGATTTATTCCACGAAGATAATCTCCTTTTTTCACCGTCAAAGATTTTTGAATCTGTTTTTGAATGTTGCTGTAGTCCTTTGATGACTTTTCAGTCACATGAAAACCTACACATTTTACACTATACTATTTTTTACAATTTCAACTACATTCTTATAAAGGGAATAATTTCTTTATGATAAAGGACTGCAGCATTTTATTTTACCAAGGCTTTTGTTATTATCATTGATTGATTTGTTATTTGAATGAACAAGCGATACAGTTGAAAATTTAGGATTTTGATTCAAGTTGAGATTAGAGAATTGGTCAGATACAATATCATTAAGAAGAACCGGTTGTTGTTTCAATAACAACAACCCATCCTTTGTTCTCATCTGAAACAATTATTTAACAACTGTTTAAAAAAATATATAAATAACAAGAAATAAATAGGCAAATTTTGCAATATACAACGTCTTTCAACTTTAAATTTTTTTGTGAGACTGGTTGCGAAAAAACAAAAAAAAAAGATGTGTCTGCAGTGAAAGTGTAAGAATGATGCAGTTTTAAAAATTTTATTATTGCATCATTCTTCGTCAACTAAAGAATTGCACATTTTGCTATTCTATAGAATATCTTACACCCGTTATTGATATTTTGATAAGCTCATTGAGATTTTCATAGCTTTTCACAAAGATATTTTTATTAAAAGCATTGCTTTTAATTCTCCACTTTTATTTTATAAATAACATTTAAGCAACTTTGTGTTTTTAAAGAAAAATGCAACAAAATTTAATTATTATTATGTTTCGTTGTAAAAAAGTTGACTTTCTGAAATTTTTTTGGATTGAGCTCAATCAGTGATGATTGTATTCAGTGAACATTACGCCAATCTCTACTCACTTCTCTCTGATAGCGGCCAATCCAAAAAAAGAAAAAAACAAATGACTTGATTGTGCACAATCTCTTTCGTGTTGGGAAGATTGATTCCCGTTTTTTTGACTCGCACTGCGAGCCTTGGTGGCCAATGAGAAATTAAGTTAACAAAGAATATCGAGTTTTAGTTCAAAAAACATGTTTTTTGAAATACTTACTTCACTTTTTTTGCTTTTCAAACTCCCAACTTTTTTCTTAACTAAAAAAAGTATGAAGTTTTAAAAAAAATTTGTGTAATGAAAAACTCAACCTATTTCAGTTTCAACAGATTGTAAGTAAGGTTTATCAAAAAAATTTGTTGTAAGAAATATGCGATTTTAACTTTTAAACATTCATTATAAAAATACAGTATGCAACATATTTTTTTTTCAATATTTAATGTTCGAAAGTTTTTTTAATTGTGGAAATATTACTTTTAAAAGGACAACCATAGGTTTAATATTTAAATTTGCATATGATTATCCCAAACAACAGAAAAAATAAAATATTCAAAAAAAAGAAAAGAATCTTTGTTTTTTTTTCTTCCCATTTCTCTCATTTACATGTTTATTCAGAGAGAAAAACATTGTGTTGTTGTAATTTTAAAGAAAAAAAAGATCGAAAAAAAATAAAAGTGATTCATCGCAGACATTTATTTTTTTCAATGACAGAAACTTCCTAAATAAAGACGGAGAATAAAAGCACACACTATAAAATTAGGATTTCTTAACCAAAATTTTGGGACAAAAGTTTCTTTTTCCTTTTTCAATATTTGATTTTGTTTGTTTTTTGAAAAACTCATCAAATGCAAGTTAAAATCTTGAAACCAAAAAAATGAAATTTTTGATCATTAAATATTGAAAAAAATTCTAAATACTCAATTTTTACATTTATATTTTATAAATAAATGTGCTTTTTTAGTCCATTTGAGTTTATGATAATTATTGTTGTACTTTTGTCAAATACAAAATAAATGTTTGAAAAACAATGAATATTGCAAATTTGCATACACTGTTAACCTTGGAATATTTTTTGTTTTCCATTTCATAAAATATTTTAAAAATTTTTTTAACTTTTTAGTGAATAAAACTGATTAAAATGCTATTAAATAAAACACTGAAAATTTTAAAAAAAAGCTTGTAAATGAATGTTTTTGAAAACGTTGGATGCTGTTTGCGAAAATTGAAAAATATACTGAAAAATACACGATAGCCAAAACATTATAAAATAATATATTCTGATTGAAACAGGTTGCTTCGCTTACATAATTATTGTATTCTGCATCGTTTTTTTTCTTTTTTAAAGCACGTTTCATCAGTAAATTTGAAAATTAGTCGAATTTACTGCTAAAATATTTATCAAAAATAACCATCATAATTAACTATTCATAAATAACAAAATATTCAAAAAATTAAAAAGTACAAAATGATACAAAATTGAAATGTGTTTTTAGGCAGTTTAATACATTTTCAATGTTGAAATCGAGAGATTTTTGTTCAATTTTGACATCGAAATAAACAAATGTCTGCGCTGAATCGGTTTTTCTTTTATTTTTTTCAACGTTGCAATAAATTTTTTTTGTTGTGATGATGCAAAATTTTGAAATCGAAAAGCTTCTTTCCTTTTTTCGTTGAAATCGAATTTCACATTTTTAAGAAAAATTTTTTTATTGAATATTTAATTTTTGATTTTTTTTAATACATTTTTAAATTTTGTAAATAAAGCAAACAGAAATAATTGCATTGAAATAGTTTTTTTGTTATTTGTATGTTAATTTTTTGGTCATTAATTAAATTTTAGATTTGTAAATATAATCATCATTAATAATTCTTTACATTATTTCACTTTGAAAAACATTATACAAAAATTATATGGTCAAGATCATTATTAATTAATTGTATTTTTAAAATAATTTATAAAATCAAAATCGAAGAAACGAAGGTATTTAGTAGGGTGATCAAATCCCTGGGTGAAATGAAAATTTGGTCATGACCTGGGTGAATCCCCCGGGTGATCACCGGGGAATTAACCTTAATCCCCAAAATTTCGATTTTGTGTTTAATACAAGTAAATGTTGACCCAATTCATGAAAATAATTTCAACTGTATTTTAATTGTAATAAAATTGTAAATTTAGTATTAACTAATGTTGATATAAATGTTATTTGACGACTATAAAACGTTAAGAAAAGCTTCCACAAAAATTTGCTCAACGCTAATTAGTGCGTTCAAGTTCCTTTAATAATAAATGGAAGATATAGTATTGATTTTTTTGGAACATTTTTCAAAGGTTTAATACAAAAGAAAATTTGTTTGATTTCTTTTTTTATTAAACAAAAAATTCAAAACAACAAGAGAACAGTCAAAAATGATTCTTTTTTTTCTCTTTTTGTTTATTGAAAAAAGATGTCAAAACTGAAAAAAAACACAACTAAAAATTTAATGTTCATAAGAGAAAACACATTCTTTTCAAAACATTTTTTTCTTCGTCGTTTGTCGCGATGAAAAAACTTGATAAATTTTTTTCTTTGTTTTTAAAAGTTTTTTTTTCAATGGTAAAAAAAATCAAATAAAGAAAAAAAGAAAGACTTTTTTTCAAAGTTTATGACATTTTCATCTGGCAAGAAAAATTTTACATCTCTTTTTTGCAAAAATTATATTTGAATATTTACGAATGTCTAAAACCGAATCAACTTCCATCCTGTAATTATGACGTCAAGCAGGAACTATAATAAAATAAAAAAATATATTTCAATGAAAGAAAAAACCAATAGTGGTTCCTTCCTTTTTTTTAAAAAATTCTAGATTAATTTTTTCATTCCAGAGAAAGCTGAGGGGGCAAGAAAAAACAATGAACAAAAACAATAAGAGAAAAACAAACATATCATGATAAAAGCTACAAAATAAAATTGATTAAATTACGTAACAAAAAAATAAACGAAAGTATGTTTTTAATTTAATTTAAAACTATAACAGTACTAACTTAAATTTACTTAAACTTGAATTTTATAACAGAACATGATCATCGAAGAATGAGGTGGATTCTCTATGAGACAGACAGGGCACACACGTATCAAAGTTATCAAAAAACTGTCTCATAAAACATCAAACTTTTAAAAAACATTTGTTCTTTGTTGTTTTTTTTATGATCATGTTTTTTGATAAAATGTCATTCAAAACATTATATAAAAAAATTAACTATCATATAAAGAAAAAAGATATTAAAAACTTATCACACTTTTATGTGACAGGAAAAACTTTACATTTCGTTTTTTGTAAAATTTAAAAACTTTACATTTCGTTTTTTAAATGTAATGTGTCCCCTTTCGTCCTGCGAGACAGATAAAAGGTTTTAAATAAATAAATAAAATAATAAATATTTAAGAATGTATAAAATCGAATCAACTTCCATCGTGTAATTTAGATGTTAAACAGAAGCTATATCGTTAAGCTTTCCATAAAAATTTGCGGCCTTTATAGGTTAATTGACTATATACTCAATTCTTACAATATTTAAATTTAATAATTCAAAAATCTTTTCAAAACTTTCTTCTGTGTTTTTTGGCTACGAAAAAAAACTGTTTTTTATTCGTTTTTAAAAGTTCCGATCCTTCACATCGAACTCATTTGCTTTGCATCGACGCATTTTGTGGCAGAAATGTTGGTAAAATGTGTGTCGTTGCTAACAAAAAAGCGGGAGATTTAAAAAATTTCTACAAAAAAAAATTACTAATTTTTACCAAAAATTTTACAAATAACAGTCAAAATAGTTATAAATCAGCTTGTATTCATTATTAAAGTGTATAACAAGCATGAGAAACATTATAAGACTCAAAAAAGTTGCTCCAAATGGTGTTCAAGTCATCAACACCTCCCATATCAACATATGTACGAAAATTAGTAGAAATCATTAATTTGTGATTTCCGAAAGGCTAAAATGGGTTAATATAATTGTTTTAATTATGAAGTATGTATTAGAATTTTTATTTACATTAATTTCGAAGTTTCAGGTAACTTTCTTCAAATCCTCCGTATTGCTTATGTACTGTATTATCTCAATGTGATCCGCGGCGCTCGAATATGGTTGAATTGTGTCTCTGAAGCGTAATAAAGAATCACAATGACATTCTGATTCTAACAAACACGTTTAGAATACTCTGGTGATATGTGTTATTACTGCGAACATATGTAATATCTATCACCATCTTCAACATTACTGTGATCCAAATCATAGACGAATGAGGGGTAACTTTTTTCTCTCCGAGGCTATAGGTCTGTAACGATCTTTTTTTGCTAAAAAAATTTTTGCAACATTTTATGCTTACAAATATATGCCCAACATGAAAGGCGGCATGCTATAGATCAAAGGCGGCATCCTTTGATCTTATTTTACATAATTGTTTTTTCATTATTTCTTAATTTGACAACTTATTTGCTCATTTTAAATTTAATTACTCTTTTCAGTTTTAAAATAGTTTTTATTGTAAAACTGCAGAATTTCTATTTAAACTTATTTTCATATTTTTAAATTACAAGAAAAGCACAACGGTCGAAGCATGAAGTCTTTAACTTTAAAATTGAGGAAATTCCATTGGTTTAAATATTTTTGGTTTAAAAAGCCAATAATGTTTTTGAGTTTTTTTTAAACTTTCGTCCAACTTTCCTCGTTATTTTTTTCGAATAAATTATAAAATTTTGAAAAAATATGTTTGTCATGACTAGTTACATGATCTGTGATTGACTCAATTTATTTGGACAACATATGTAAATTTTATCCTTGTTGCTTCTTTCAAAATACAGTATTTTGCAGTATTTTGGTCAGTTATTTAGACGCCCCCTCGTTATTTTTTAGAATAAATTTAAAAATCAAGAAAAAACATGTTTGTCATGACTAGTTACATGACCTGTGAATGACTCAATTTATTTGGACAACATATGTAAATTTTTTCCTTGTTGCTTCTTTCAAAATACAGTATTTTGCAGTTTTTTGGTCAGTTATTTAGACGCCCCCTCGTTATTTTTTAGAATAAATTGTGGATGAATGGTTTCTGGCAACGCGCTTTGAATTTTACAGTTTCAATCTTTTTTTATAAAGAAGAACAAAAAAATTCATTCAATCGAATTTAGCGTGTTTGTTTTCTTTGCGAAAATTTGCTGCAAAAATGTATGTATGTCTAGCACATTTATTTTGATTAAAAAATGAAAATGAAAAAAAACAAATATGTGCAATCCAAAATTTTGGTTGGTTTCAAAAAATTGTTGAATTCGATTTTACATAAAACATTGTGTATAAATTTTATTCCAATGTTTTTTGACCCATTTTTAAAAAGTATCATTTAAAATTATTGAACCGCAGAACATTTTTTTTAATTTTTTATTATTTTATAATATTTAAACTTTAAAAAAAATTTTTTGACTTTTGTAAAAACAGCTCCAGGACGCCAATTAATGAATCGATAATTAAAAAAGGATTCGATTTTATTTTGCTTTCGTTTCCTCTGTGGTTAAATAAATTAATATCTCGTTGATAGGAATAAGCTCTATTGATTGCTTAATTCCATGCCTTTCTTCAACAATGTAATACTTTAAAAAATTTGCATTTTTTATGTTCGCCATTTGTTTTTTATAAAAAAATACACAACATCTGAACCCTTTTTCATAAAAAATTCTTTTTGAGATTTTTCAATTTTTTCATAACCAACAGAAAACAACCAAAAAATTGAAGTCAATTTTAATTTTCATTCTTTGCAACAAAAAAATGATTTACTTTTTCCTTGTCAATTTGTGTTTGGCCAATGTTTAGAGAATAAAAACTAAAACACATTTAAAAAAAAGACTGGATTAAAGCTTTTATAAAGTGTCTGAGAAAAAAATTAAAGATTTTAGTACAGTCTCACATTCGATCAAATTTTGTTTTTGGTAAAAAAATATTTCACTCCTTTCTTGTCAAAATTTATTTGAATGTTTAAAATCAAAATTGTTTTTCCATTATGAATATATATACTTTTCATTACAAAATTTAAAAAAATGAAAGACGGAATTTGTGGAACATGGACAAATCAATTTCAGTCCAATAAACAAAAATCATTCAAATGTTATCTCAACAGGAATAAAATTAAATGATTAGGTTTGCATATGTTAATTATATTATTGCTATCATCTTCAAATTACTCATCTTAATTTAATAAAAATAAGCATTTATATATCGCCTTTTGTCTTCATTTGGTAGTTTCCTGGAGAAAACACTAGCTTTTTTGGCATTTTGTTGAAAACAGTTCGGAAAGCTTTCTCAAAGGAAATCTTTGATTTGCTGCTTATTTTGATTTCGTAAGAAAGTTCTCAAAACTGAAAGTTATAATTAATAAACGGAACATCAGGGTTAGCTTTTTTCTATCTTATCTAACATCCGAAAAAAGCGGCAGTTTCGGAATTTCAATTTTGCCTTTTTAAGGAGTCCTTTTTAATAAAAACGAACGACCAAAAATAGTTTTGGCATAAAAAAAGGAACATCAATTCTTTGAACACCTTTCTCTTTTCATCCAAAAACGAAATTGAAAGAAGAATAAAATTTTTTTTTTGTATTTCGTCGAAGTTTTTTTTGAATATTTTGTAAATATGAAATTGATTGTCGAAGTTGAATAAATGCAAGGAAATTCCCGTTTTGTTCTCATTCATAATAAAATGCTGTAATTAAAAAGTTAAACACGGAGCGAAAAGATATGCTGAAGCATTATTTAAATTTTTTTTTACAAAAAAATTCACAAGATATATAAAAATCAAGGATTTTCAAAAAACCGCTCTATTCACTGTAAATTTTGTGTTTCTGAAAAATGACGTTTGTTTTAAGAGAAACTTTGTGAATCTAAAAACAAAAATTTTTTAATGTATATAATTAAATTTATTCGAAAACCCTTACATAAAATATCAGGTAATTCGAAAAGTTCGTGCCGGTGTTTGACCGAGTGGCATTTTTTTAGTTGCTGATGAAATTTTGTTATTTCTTTTTTAAGGGATGCCCATGGATGTTAGAAATGATGTCTGAAAAGGGATTTTTGACAATTTACATTTTTGGCGGATTTTGGGCGGATTTACGAAGATTCTCCCGGATTTCCAGGTATTTCGAACAGAAATATTATAAAAAAGTAAGCTAAACATGCAAATTTTTAAACAAAATTGTAGAACAGGATGTTGGAGAGCTGACAGAAAACATTTTGCCAAATTCTGATGTGCCGGATTTGATTTATGCAAATTTTTCCTTCAGTACTCAATTTTGGCTGTTTTTTAATAAGTTTTGTATTATTTTTTTGATAGAATGTGTCAAAAATGATTAGAAATGATAAATAAAGATCTTGTGAGTCCATTGGTAATCATTGGGATCATCAAATAACATTTTTTTGATTTTTTAACAACCGATGAAATGGTACGGTAGGTTAGCACACTTAAGATGCTTCTAAATGACTAAATCTGCATTTTTATGCAAAAATCTTTCATAGGTCACCTTAACACACTCATCAGTATCTATTTTGACCAAAAAAATCAAAAAATAAATTTTTGATTTTTTTCGACTTTTTCACGTGGTCCCCCATGTGAAGATTTTTTGATCCTAAGGGGGGACCACGTGAAAAAGTCGAAAGAAATCAAAATTTTATTTTTTGATTTTTTTGGTCAAAATAGATACCTGGTAGTCTGTTGAGATGTCCTGTGAAAGATTTTTGTTAAAAAATTACTTAATAACACTTTTTTAATTCGTTGAAGTCATGCGCCTAAAGTATCACTTTCGCTTAAGATTAAAAAATTAAAAAAAATTTTTTGATGATATTAAAGCATTCCAATAGAGTCTCAAGACATTAGTCTATCATTTTTTATCATTTTTGGCACATTCTATCAAAGAAATATTAAAAAAATTATTAAAAAACAGCAAATTTTGAGTATAGTAGGAAAAATTTGCATAAATAAATTCCGGCACATCGAACATTAGAAAAATGTTTTCTGTCAGGTCTCCAACATCCCATCCTTCAATTCTGTGTTTAAATTTCCATGATTTGCATACTTTTTTGCATCATTTTTTTGCGAAATACCTGGAAATCCGAGGTAATCCCCGTAAATCCGCCCAAAATCCGCCAAAAATGTAAATTGTCAAAAATCCCTTTCAGACATCATTTTTAACATCCATGGGCATCCCTTAAAAAAGAAATAACAGAATTTCATCAGCAACTATAAAAATGCCACTCGGTCAAACACCGGCACGATCTTTTCGAATTACCTGATATCACAATTGGTTTCGATATATTTAATGATACGTTGCTTTTGATTATTTGTTATTGTAATTTTAATGAAATTAATAAATCCAGATATAAAAATTTTGAAAAAATTGAATAAAGACGTCAACACATGTTTGCTTTTTGCGTTGTCGCAAAACTTTTTTTCATCAAAAGAAAAATTGATCCTTTTAAAAAATATCATAAATTTTTGTTTCTCATTGAATTTTTTAATCCATTTTTAACTGTTTTATAGAATGCTGATGAGAATGTTGTTGTGTTGAAACAAGTAAAACTTAAGATTATTTATTACTGTGAATCCGTTTTGAGATGATGGGTGAAAAGCAGACATAAATAAAAAAAATCTTAATCGTAATTGTAACAAAAATGAAATTTAAAGAATGCAAATATTTTTTTATCAATTATACGAATTGTAAAAACTGTTCCTATAAGTAATAGGTGTTGTAATTCTTTTTTTTTAAAAAGGAAGAAACTGCGGTAAAATGATTTTTTGCAAAAAAAATGAAATGAAATAAGCTTTTATGCAAATATATTTTTTAACTTAAATTGAGAGAAAATTTTGTAACAAAGCATGCAATTTATTCGAAAACCACTACATAAAATATCACAATTGGTATCGATTTATTTAATGACACGTTGCTTTTGATTATTTGTTATTTTAATTCTTATGAAATCAATAAAGCCAGATATAAAAATTTAAAAAAAATTGGATAAAGACGTCAACACATGTTGGCTTTTTGCGATGTTGCGGAGTATTTTTTCAACAACAACACATGTGTTTTTTTCATCAAAAACAAAACTGATTCTCTAAAAAATATCATAAAATTTTGTTTCATTTTGAATTTTTTAATCTCTTTTAAACGAGATTGTTTTATAAAATGCTGATGAGAATATTGTTGTATTGAGACAAGTATAATAAAAGATTATTTATTACTGTGAATCCTTTTTGCGATGGGCGAAAAGGAACAATAAATAAAAAAAATCTGAATCGTAATTGTAACAAACATGAAATTTAAAAAATGCAATTTTTTTTATATGAATAATACGAATCATAAAAACTGTTCCTATAAGTATTAGGTGTTATTAATGCTTTTATTTTTATCTCTCTCAATTGTTATTGATAATTTTTTTGAATCTTTTGGTTGAATATGATTCATTCAGTTTTAGAAGTTCACACATTTTTTTAACAGTGACACAGAAAATATTGTTAAAAAATAAATTGAGCAATGGATGGAATATTGCAATATCAAAATATAGTAATTCGTGTATTTTGGCAGTTAAACCTTTGGAAACATTTTTTTGTGTTTCCAAAAAGTTTTTACTAAATGTGAAGAAGTGCCAAATCCTTTTGAAAAAACAAATTTAAAAAAATTCTGTTGAAATTTTTAACAAAGGAAACTTTTGGCACATTTTGATGCGAAAAAAGTGATTAATTGTTCCAACACATTTGCCTTTTTTCGTTTCAATTTTATCTCTTTTTTCTTAAACAAATTTTAACAATGAGCTCACAAATTTAATGTGCAAGTTGCACAAGATTTTTTAAAGTCAAATTATGTCTATATTTATTCAAGTAAAATTATGCAAAATTTATGATTTAAAGACGAAAAACCAAAAATATTTAAAGGCAAAAATCGAAATGAACAAATATATTTGTTCAAGCAGAAAAAAGGAAAAAGAGAAACTTCGCATTTAAAATTTCGCAATATCAAAATAAATTTTTTTTGCCAACAAACTGCCCCAAACATTTCCATTTTCAGAAAACTTAAACAAATTTGCTTACAAATGATTTTCATTCAATTCAATGTTTTCTTCTTTAGTGACAATATCCAAAAATGATATTCGTAAAAATGGCATTTTATTAATTGTTTTAAGTTTTTGACGGTTTTGAATATTTCTTAAGTGTTTATGTTTTGAAAATCTTGTAATGTTGTTGTTGAACTAACATTAATTGGTATTTAATGGCGTGCAATGTTAAAAGAAAAGATAATGGCATTATCAAACATAAAAAAAATTTTTATGCTACATTTAAATTATTACTTAGAGTAGTATTTGTTTCAAGAAATATCTTAATTTAAGAATATCTGAAAAAAAAAATGAAATTTAAAAATTTTGGTATAATTTTATGCAGTTTTTTTCCTTATTTTTGAGATACTGACACTTCAAAAATAAATGTGTAAACTTTTTTTTTGTTAATGAGCATAACGATATGTTCTTGTACATTCATGAAATAAGTTTAATAATTTTAAAAATTTTAACAAATTTTTCTTGTTTTTAAGTTTTAGCTCAAATGAACAAAATATTCCAAGACTTCCGCCTGCATAAAATCAGTTTAAATTTTTTATCGACGGTTTTTTTTCATTTTTGCAATTGAAATGAGAATTTTTCGAATAAATTAACGAAAAATGTTTTGTTACGAAATTTTTCCAGCGCAAAATGTTTGAATAAAGTGTAAAACGACTGCAAACAAATAAAATATTAATTTATGTTTATTAATGTCCAAATAGAATAAAATCAAAACTCATTTTTTGTTCGTCAATTACAAAAATATCTATTCTTTTTTTTTAGTAACTCCAATAAAAATTACAAAATATTTAAAATTTAAATGTTTATAATGATCCAAAATTGAAATATATTTTTCTGAGCACTTTTTATGCTCCAAAACACACACCATTTTCAACAATGCTTTTTCGTTTTTTTTGTATGGTAGAAAAAACTGCGTCGAAACCGCCCGTTTTATTTGAACTCTTTCTTCGTCGATGTTTAATCTTTCTAAAAATGTATCAAACGTCCCTGTGTTTAATAAAAAAAATAAAATTATTGAAAATACTAATTTTTGGAAAGCAAATTTTTTTTTATTCGACTTTTTCTCATTTTTCTTCCTTTGAATATTTTGTTTATACCTCAAACATTATTGTTTTATTTATAAAAAAAGTTTATGACTCTATAAAAATCTTTTAAACAACAGATGTGTAAATAAAGCAGAATTCGCCACAGTCCATTATTTAAAAAATAGGTTTGAAATTGATTTTCTCCAACAGTCTCATTTTTGAATAAATTAATAATAATAATAATAGAAACCAAAATTGTGTAGAGACAAAAAATATAATTTTTACAAACAAAATTTATTTTCCGACGTTTCGAACGATTCACGTTCTTCTTCAGGGAAATACAATGAAATGAAACAAATTTTAAAGAAAAATGATTAAAATTAACAATTTAAACAAAGAATTTTTCAAACAAAGCGAAAAAGGCGTCATCAGGCTTCCAAGGTGTGAATTCTTTTTTTTTTTTTTTTTTTTTTTTTTTTCTGATATAACTTATTATTAAAAAAAGAGTTAAAAATTATGGTTTTTTGCTTGGAATTAAATAATATTCAAATGTTATAATTATTGATTATTTTTCACCAGACAACTGTTGAAGGGAAAAATTTATTATACTACAACACAATCAGTTACAACACAAAAAGCCACTCTACTGCACCCTTTTTTTGGAATTTTTTTTCTTTTTTTTTCCAATTACCACCTTCAACAAAACTGTGAGGCCGGGAGTGTTGTGGAGAAAGTCCACAATTATAATAATTTACATAAAATTCAATTACATTCTCTTTGAATGTCTATATAAACCCTTTTTGTCTTTCTTTTTGTATGCATTCTTTTATATATTTTTGTGTGGTGATAAACGTCTTAATTTATCTCTCTCTCAACAATCTCATCTGTGGAAAGAGCAATTTCTTCTCCACAAGCTGGTGCCTCTGGCAGTAAAGAAGTTTACTTGCCTTCAACATCTGTGACAGCAAAGAAGGTTTGCTGATCGCCTTTGGCAGTAAAGAAATTTTACTGGCCATCAATAAATTGTGATAGCAAAAGAAGTTTGCTGATCATTCTGGCAGTAGAGAAATTCTTCTAGCCTCAACAACAATTAGGAAAGCAAAGAAAGTTTGCTAATCCATCAAATACATCTTTTGCAGCAGAAAAGCCTGTTCAACATTTATTTTTATTTTGACAGTAAAGAAGTTTTACTGATCATTATTTTTTTGAGCAATTGCTGGCCGTTACGGTGAAATACAGTAACAAACCCGTGAGTTTATCATTTTCAATTATTGTTTTCTGTCATGCCTTTGCAACTGTCAACTGTTATTCGATCTGATCTTGGAAGAACTCGTGGTCATGGAACACGACAACTACAGAAATATAACGAACTCCTCGTCGAATGCACATTACCTTGGAATGAAGATTCCAAAGAGAAGTTTCAATCATTGAAAAATCAGATGAAGAATACACTTAATAGCTTTGAAACTTGCTACAATAAATGGGAAGCTTTGATTCAAGGATTAGATGATAAAGATAAAGCGAAAGCTGAAGAACAATCTCTAATTGAATGGAAAGAAAAACCTGAATATGATGATTTAATTTATGAATTAAACAATGCTTTGCAAGAAACAAAAATATATATGAAATTAAAAGTTAATGATAATTTTCAAGGAGAAGTTCCTACAAATAATACTTTATCATACATGGCAAAACAAGGTATGTCTTTATCAAAGGATCCTTTACCCCATGATACTGCAAAAACTAAAGCAATTATCACTGAAAAACTTGAGTATGTTGAAACAAACAAGTTAATTACGATACCCAAGGAGAAGATCCAAGTATCAGATGCCAAAGCATTAAAACCATTATTAGTGAAAACCATGAATCCTATGATCCAAAAAGAAAGTTCTGATTGTTCAATAACAATTATTCCTATTGTATCTACTGGTCGACCAAAGAAAACTTCCAAAGGAACACAAGCAATTGAGAAATCTTGTTTGATTGCTAAAGCTGATTGCCAGAAAATTGCATCAGTTCCAGCTATCAACGAAAACGAAACAAGCCATGTTCCATCAACTGCTTCTGAATTTCAACGTCAAAATAAATTCGATCGACCACCACAACAAGAACCACCAAATATTGATGAAAGACCAAGTGAAAAACTTGGTACAAGAGAAAACATTGAACATTCTACTTTTGTACCTGAAAAATCTCAATCAAGTGGAAACCTTGACAAAGTTAAATCAAAAGTTGTTAATCAAGTTTGTCGTTTTGATCCAAGAGCAGTCTTTGAACATCATAATGTTGAAGCTAAATCTTATCAAACATCTTTGTGTGGCCGGGAGTGGCTTCCAGCACAAGGCAAAAAACTTGTCGAGCAATTCGATAAACCTTTGGATCAAATTGATCCAGCATATGAATCTCAGCTTCAAGATGTAAAAGTTTCATATATTCTTTTGAGCAAAGAAATAAAATCTTGGAAGGATAAACCACCTGAATGTATTTGGGAAGCCAAAACATTAACACCTTCAACAAAACTGTGAGGCCGGGAGTGTTGTGGAGAAAGTCCACAATTACAATAATTTACATAATATACAAATGATCATTTACATTCTCTTCAAATGTCTATAAAAACCCTTTCTCACTTTCTTTTGTTGTTCATTCTATTATATTTTTATTGTAATAAACATACACACTTTCAACCTCTCTCTCAAACATACTTCATCTGTGGTTGAAGAGCAATTCTTCTCCACAAAATGTTAGTTTCGTTATTTTTTCGAACTTTTGTTCTTATAAAGTAATGTTTATTATTTTAAACAAGCAATTTTATCAATTGGTTCTTCAATTCGGACGTCCGTTCTTCAATTCGGACGTCCATTCTCCAATTCGGACGTCCGTTCTTCAATTCGGACGATTCTTCAGATCGGACGTAACATAAATAAAACAATAATGTTTGAGGTATAAACAAAATATTCAAAGGAAGAAAAGTGAGAAAAAGTCGAAAAACAAAACATTTTCTTTGCAAAAATTAGTGCTTTCAATATTTTAAATTTCTTATTATTAAATAGAGGGACTTTGAGATATATTTTTATTAACAAAATCGATTTCCCTGCAATTTTTTTTTGTGTCTTTCTTGTCTGATACATTTTTAGAAAGATTAAACATCGACGAAGAAAGATTTCAAATAAAACGGACGGTTGCGACGCAGTTTTTTCTACCAAATAAAGAAAACGAAAAAGCATCGTTGAAAAGGGGGTGTGTTTTGAAGCATAAAAATTGCTCGGAAAATTTATTTCAATTTTGAATCAATAAAAACATTTAAATTTTGAATATTTTGTAATTTTTATTGGAGTCAAATAAATAAATCCATCACATCGATACGATGAATTTAAATAAATCCATCACATCGATACGATGAATTTAAATAAATCCATCCCGTCGATACGATGAATTTAAATAAATCCATCCCGTCGATACGATGAATTTAAATAAATCCATCACATCGATAGGATGAATTTAAATAATTCCTTCCCATGGTTAGGATGAATTTAAATAAATCCATCACATCGATAGGATGAATAAAAATTTTTACTGAATTCATATAATATAATAAAGGCAAAAAAATTTCGTCATTTTTCATTATTTTGGCCAGCATTTTTTGGTCGACTTATTTTTTCTATCTGAATATTTTTGGTTTTATCGTTTTTCAAAAATCGTTGATTGCTTATTTCCATGCATTACTTCAGCATTGTAAAACTTTAAAAAATTTGCTTTTTTATTGTTTGCCATTTGTTTTTTAAAAAAAACACACAACATATGAACTTTTTTTTTAACAAGAAAACTCTTTTTTTCATTTTTGCCTTTTGTCATAACTAACAGAAAACAACCAAAAAATTGAAGTCAATTTTAGTTTTCATTCTTTGCAACAAAAAAATGATTCACTTTTTCCTTGTCAATTTTTGTTCGGCCAATGTCAAGAGAATAAAAACTAAAACACATTTAAAAAAAGACTGGTTTAAAGCTTTTATAAATTGTCTGAGAAAAAAAATTAAAGATTTTTGTACAGTCTCACATTCGGTGTACGGACAAAAAAACAATGGTTAAAAAAACAACCGGACAAAAAAACAATTTTTTTTCTAGGGGTTTTTTTTGTCAAATTTATCATAATTCAATTTTGAAATCTCAATCTTGTGAAATATGGATGGTGAAAATACATATGCTGTTGGTGATAAAATTCGACTTTCAAATGAAACCTATAAAATTCAAATTGCACAACTTGGTGGTTACGAACTTAAATGGTCACACGAATCAAAAACTAATGGTTCTCATTACTGGAGATGCATAAAGTAGGTTTTACTTTTATTTAATATTTATTTTAGTTTAAAATAAGTTTTTTTAGTCACAATAGAAAAAATGTTGCAAAATGTCCAGCAGTAATTTATACCGATGGCAAGACATCTGGTTCTGAAGTTATTCAAGTTAAAGAACGTCATAATCATGCTGGTGATCCTATTGCAATTGAAAGAAGAGCTGTTAGAAATATTGGATGATCCAAATCTTGCTCAACATGTTCGAATGATTCCGTCTTTAGCTTTTTTACCGCCAGAACAAGTATCATTTGGATTCACAACTCTTTCAAATATGCAAATAAAATTAAATTTGGAGGAAATTAAATCTTTTTATTGTATTTTTTTTATTATTTTTAAATAAAGTTGTTTTTTTATCCGGTTGTTTTTTTATCCATTGTTTTTTGTTTTTGACTTTTCGTCCGTTGTTTTTTTGTCCTAGTGCCTCATATTCGATCAAATTTTGTTTTTGGTAAAAAAAGCATTTCACTCCTTTCTTGTCAAAGCTTATTTGAATGTTTAAAATCAAAATTGTTTTTCCAACATGAATATATATATACATTTCATTACAAAATTTAAAAAAATGAAAGACGGAATTTGTGGAACATGGACAAATCAATTACAGTCCAATAAACAAAAATCATTCAAATGTTTTCTCAACAGGAATAAAATAAAATGATTAGGTTTGCATATGTTAATTATATTCTTGCTATCATCTTCATATTACTCTTCTTAATTTAATAAAATAAGCATTTATATATCGCCTTTTGTCTTCATTTGGTAATTTCAAGGAGACAACACTAGCCTTTTTGGCATTTTGTTGAACACAGTTCGGAAAGCTTTTTCAAAGGAAATCTTTGATTTTCTGCTTATTTTGATTTCGTAAGAAAGTTCTCAAAACTGAAAGTTATAATTAATAAACGGAACATGAGGGTTAGCTTTTTTCTATCTTATCTAACATCCGAAAAAAGCGGCAGTTCGGGATTTTAAATTTCTCTTTTTTTAAGAAATCCTTTTTAATAAAAACGTACGACCAAAAATACTTTTGACATAAAAAAAGGAACATCAATTCTTTTAACACCTTTCTCTTTTTCAACCAAAAACGAAATTGAAAGAAGAACAAAAAATTTTTTTTTATTTCGTCGAAGTTTTTTTTGAATATTTTGTAAATATGAAATTGATTGTCGAAGTTGAATAAATGCAAGAAAATTCCCGTTTTGTTCTCGTTGAAAATAAAATGCTGTAATTATAAAGTTAAAGACGGAGCGAAAAGATATGCTGAAGCATTATTTATATTTTTTTACAAGAAAATCCACAAGATATAAAAAAATCAAGAATTTCAAAAAACCGCTCTATTCACTGTAAATTTTGTGTTTCTAAAAAATGACGTTTGTTTTAAGAGAAACTTTGTGAGTCTAAAAACAAAAATTTTTTAATGTAAGTAATTAAATTTATTCGTAAACCCTTACATAAAATATCACAATTGGTTTCGATTTATTTTATGATACGTTGTTTTGGTTATTTATTATTGTAATTTTAATGAAATCAATAAAGCCAGACATAAAAAATTTCAAAACTATGATAAAGACGTCAACACATGTTTGTTTTTTGCGATGTTGCGAAATATTTTTTTCAACAACAACAAATGTGTTTTTTTCATCAATAGCAAATTTGAGTCTTTTAAAAAATATCATAAATTTTTGTTTCTTTTTGAATTTTTTATTTCTTTTAAACGAGATTGTTATATGAAATGCTCATGAGAATCTTGTTGTATTGAGACAAGTAAAATTGAAGAATATTTATTACTGTGAATCCCTTTTGAGATGGGCGAAAAGGAACATAAAATAAAAAAAATCTGAATCGTAATTGTAACAAACATGAAATTTAAAAAGTGCAAATATTTTTTTAATCAATTATACGAATCATAAAAACTGTTTAAAAAAGTAACAGGTGTTGTTATTCGTCAAAAAGCAATTATTCCTCAAAATGTTACAAAAATTAGTGATGTCCAAAAAATAAAACAAAAAAAAATTTTCTTATTACATTTTGTTCCAATTATTTTCTGAAATATACGAATTGAAGGGGGTTTTTTTTGCGAAAAAAGAAATTTAAAATTTAAAAAAAATATTTTAAAGGCGAATTTTTTTGAAAATGTTTTGTCATTTTTTATTATTTCGTGCAACATTTTTTGGTTGACTTATTTTTTCTATCTGAATATTTTGTTATACCACAAAATTTTGTTTTTATCGTTTTTCAAAATCGTTAATAAACTGCAAAAGATTAGTTGACCGAAAGAGTTTGCAAAAAATATCCACCACTTCTGCATATTGACATTATTTAAAAAAGTGGTAATGGTTTTGATAATTTGTCAAAAAATAAAAAGGTTTTTGTCACAAGATTCCAAAATGACTAAAATTAAAAAAGAATTTTGTCTTGTGAACTAAGCATTTCAAAGCTATTTTTATGTCAAAAAAACATGTAAAAACTTAGTTGTTAAAATATAATTCATAAAAAAAAATTATAATCAGACAACTTGACCTCTTTCTTTTCACAAAAATGTTTTCTTTCTGTTAAAATTTAAGCGTTTTTGTTTTCTAATTTAAAGATTTTTCAATTTGTAAAAAAAGAAATAAAAGATGCATTTTCTTGCGCCCGTTTTACCGTGATAGAATAGTTCTTTTTGAATTTTTAATAAATAAACAAAATGTAATAAAGTTATTCTTTCACCTGACTTAGTAACAGACACATATCATATCTTACAATAAATTTGATAATGATCAAATTGAATTCATCAACCGCTAGTTAATTAAAAACAACAATTATTTTTCCAAAGTTTAAGTTCAGATTTTTATAAACTTATCAGAAAAAATGTGATTGTTTTTTTGAAAAATGTTTCTTTCATTCTATAAATAGATATATAATTCATTTGACTAAATTAAGATTTACAAGTCATTAAATTTTTTTGATCATTTTTCATTTGACTAAATTAAGATTTGCAAGTCAAAGCGAAATATTTTCCAAAAATTTTGTGACTGAGTCAAAACTCATTTATATTTATGTCATAAGCAAATTCTAACTCAATATAAAACAGTCACAAAAAATCCAATCTCTTTCTACACTTAAGCTCCGACACACAATATTTTACCGCCATTTGGGATACATTTTTCAGTGAACACAAAATCGTAAAAAATGAACAAAATAAATGCTTTTAATTTATCTGCTGTTTTTTGAATTTTTTTGGTTGAATAAAATTCATTCGATTTAAGCAGTTCACAAATTTTTTTAACAGTGACACAGAAAATATTGTTAAAAAAATAAATTGAGCAATGGATGGAATATTGCAATATCAAAATATAGTAATTCGTGTATTTTGGCAGTTAAACCTTTGGAAACATTTTTTTGTGTTACTTTTTGAGTTTTTACTAAATGTAAAGAAGTGCTAAATCCTTTGGAAAAAACAAATTTAAAAAAATTCTGTTGAATTTTTAATCAAAGGAAACTTTTGACACATTTTGATGCGAAAAAAAGTGATTCATCGTTCCAACACATTTGCCTTTTTTCGGTTCAATTTTATCTCTTTTTTCTTAAACAAATTTTAACAATGAGCTCACAAATTTAATGTGCAAGTTGCACAAGATTTTTTAAAGTCAAATTACGTCTATATTTATTCAAATAAAATTATGCAAAATTTATGATTTAAAGACGAAAAACAAAATATTTAAAAGCAAAAATCGAAATGAACAAATATATTTGTTAAAGCAGAAAAAAGGAAAAAGAGAAACTTCGCATTTAAAATTTCGCAATATCAAAATTAATTTTTTTTGCCAAAAACTGCCCAAAACATTTCCATTTTCAGAAAAAAGTTTTTGACGGTTTTGAATATTTCTTAAATTTTAATGTTTTGAAAATCTTGTATTGTTGCTGTTGAAGTAAAATTAATTGGTATTTAATGGCGTGCAATGTTAAAAGAAAAGTTAATGGCATTATCAAATATAAAAGAAACTTTTATGCTACATTTAAATTATTACTTAGAAGAGTATTTGTTTCCAGAAATATCTCAATTTAAGAATATCTGGAAAACAAAAATGAAATTTAAAAATTTTGGCATAATTTTATGCAGTTTATTTTTTTTGAGATACTGACACTTAAAAAAATAAATGTGTAAACTTTTTTTTTTAATAATAATAATAATTTATTTTCATGCTCTAACACATGATAAAAAACAAACAAAATCAATACAATAAAAAAGAACAATAAAAAATTTACATATATGTACAAACAAAAAGAAAAGATAAAATTTAAAAATTCAATTTCAACAATAAAATTTTACATAGGTAAAAAAAAATACAATTCAAACAATTTTTCAAAACTTTAAACTTTTAATGCCATAATGCCTCTCTTAAAAAGATTGGGGGTGGTATATTGTAAATGACGTGGTAGTTTTGTGTATTTGGAAACAGTTCTAAAAGTAAAAAAGTTTCTTTTAATGACTTTTTTTGAGTTTGGAATTTCCAGTTTTTTGGAAGATCCTCTAGTTTTTGAAGTTCGAACTGATAGATCCAATTTACAATTTATTTTTCCCGAAAGATAATCATTCAAAAAAATAAGATCAAACTTATTTCTTCGAATTTCTAAAGATTCGATACCTAACATTTCAAGTTTTTCTTCGTATGGAGCATTAAAATGAGGACGAAGTTCACGACATCTGAGAAAAATAAGTTTTAGAGCTACTTTTTGGACTTTTTCTAATTTATCAATCAAATAAACTTGGGTTGGATTAAAGACAGGTGTCGAAAATTCAACCAAAGGACGAACATAAGATTGATACATATGAAGTAAGAGTTTAGGAGAATGAGATTTAAGAGATTTGAAAAGAATAAAAAGACGAGATAGAGCTTTTTTTGAAATAGTTTTGATATGAGCTTTCCAACTCAAATCATCCGAAACGATTAAACCAAGATCCCGGAGGGAATTTTGATTATTTGGTAGTTTTTGATTTTTCAAAAAATAAGAAATTCTTGGATTTTTATCTGGAAGACAATGTAGAACATTGCACTTTTCGATAGCAATCTCAAGCTCATTTTGATCCATCCATATTTCAAGTTTTCCAAGGAAAATTTGAAGTGGAGGATTTGTTAAAGATAAATTAGAAGAAAAAGCTTTTAGATCATCAGCAAAGAGTTTATTTTCAACTTCTGGAGTTTCACAAAAAGAAATAAGATCGGAAATGAAAAATAGAAATAAAATTGGCCCGAGCTTAGATCCTTGTGGAACCCCAGAATTTGCATCAAAAGAATCAGAAAGAGAATCCCCAATTTTGACCCTAAATTTTCGGTTAGAGAGAAAAGCTTGAATCCAAGCAATGATAGAATTTGGAACATTTGCATTTTTGAGTTTTCGAAAAAGTAAAAAATGTTTCATTCTATCGAAAGCTTTTTTAACATCAAAATAAATTATATCAACAGAAATATTTTTTTCAGCTTTGGAGGTGATAAAATCAAAAGTCTCAACTAATTGAGTTGTGACAGATTTAGATTTTGTGAAACCATGTTGGCATGGAGGAATAAGATTATTTTTAGAAAAGAAATCATTCAAAAAATCTATTACAATTTTTTGAGGAATCATAGAAAGAGAACAATTTAGAGAGATTGGACGATAATTAGAAGCAAGGTGTTTGTCACCTTTTTTAAAAATAGGAATTACATGAGAAGTTTTCCATATTTCAGGAACTTTAGATTGCAAAAAAGATAAATTGATGATTTTAGTAATAGGTTTTGCCAAAGTTAAAAAACATTTTTTGAGAACAATATAAGGAATTCCATCCGGTGAAGTGTTACATTTAGGTTTAAGTTTTTGAAGGAATTCCTTACATTGTTCTACAGTAAGAAAAGAAAGAGAGCTATCTTTAACAGGAAAACAATCCTCAAAAAATTGTGATTTTTCAGAGTGAAAATTGTTCAAAAAATTTTTACCAAAAACAGCAGTTTTTTCAAAATCCGAAAATAAAGTTTTTGATTCAGTCGAAATTGCAGGAATTGACGAGTCGTTTTTGAGGTATTTGGCAAGATGATTAAAAATGCCTTTGCTACCATATTTTTTCAAAATATTTTTTTCTTTTTCTCGTTTTTCCTGAATTGACAATTTATTTAACTTTTTAGAGATAAGTGAAATGGTTTTAAAATTTGCTGCTGTTTTTGGTAAAGATTTCTGAAAGTTGATCATAGATCTCATTTTTGGAGATATCTTATCCTCAGAAGAAAGAGAGACAGTTTTAACGAAAAGAGAGATCGCTTCATTAACAATTTTACAAAATTGAGAACAAGCCTGATCTACAGTAATGTTTTTTTGGTCCAAAAATTCCCATTTTTGTTCAAAAAAGAAAAAGTTCATGGATAAAAAATCGGCTTTTTTAAAGTTTTTAAAAGAAAGAGAAGGTTTTTGAGGAGGATTATCAGAACATTTCAAGGAAAAATTAACAACATTATGATCAGAGCCGAAAAATCCTGGATCTGTAGAAACGTTAAAAATATTTTGTGGAAAATTTGAAATGACAAGATCCAGGATATTTTCTTTTCTGGTTGGAATTGTTACGGAATTTAACATCCCAGATTCAAAAAGAAAATCAAGAAATAATTTTTCTTTCAAAAAATTACTTGACTTGGTTTCCCAGTTAATTTCTGGCATGTTAAAATCCCCAACAAGAAGAATATCAGAAGAAGAGTTAGATTGTAAAGATAAAAGAAGTTCACAAAAATCTCTTACAGTATCCGTTTGGATATCTGGAGGGATATATGTGACAATTAAAGTGAAAGAAAAAGTTCCGAAAAAGATGTCCAAAACAAGATATTCAATATTTTTGATAGAAGGACTTTTTCTAACCGTAAAAGGAAAATGTTTTGGAATGAAGGCGCAAACACCTCCACCCCGAGACTTTTTCGAATTGGATCTATCAGCTCGAACAACAATAAAATTAGAGTCTCCGACAAGAGTTGAATTGTCATTAAAAGAAACATTTTTGGAATTTAAAAAAGTTTCCGTAACACAAAAAATTGAATTTGGATAGGTTTTTGAGCTCACAAATTTAATGTGCAAGTTGCACAAGATTTTTTAAAGTCAAATTACGTCTATATTTATTCAAATAAAATTATGCAAAATTTATGATTTAAAGACGAAAAACAAAATATTTAAAAGCAAAAATCGAAATGAACAAATATATTTGTTAAAGCAGAAAAAAGGAAAAAGAGAAACTTCGCATTTAAAATTTCGCAATATCAAAATTAATTTTTTTTGCCAAAAACTGCCCAAAACATTTCCATTTTCAGAAAAAAGTTTTTGACGGTTTTGAATATTTCTTAAATTTTAATGTTTTGAAAATCTTGTATTGTTGCTGTTGAAGTAAAATTAATTGGTATTTAATGGCGTGCAATGTTAAAAGAAAAGTTAATGGCATTATCAAATATAAAAGAAACTTTTATGCTACATTTAAATTATTACTTAGAAGAGTATTTGTTTCCAGAAATATCTCAATTTAAGAATATCTGGAAAACAAAAATGAAATTTAAAAATTTTGGCATAATTTTATGCAGTTTATTTTTTTTGAGATACTGACACTTAAAAAAATAAATGTGTAAACTTTTTTTTTTGTTAATGAGCATAACGATATGTTCTTGTTCATTCATGAAATAAGTTTTATAATTTTAAAAATTTTAACAACTTGTTTTGGTTGTAAGTTCTAACTCAAATGAACAAAATATTCAAAGACTTGCATAAATTTCGCGGTCCGTTGAAAATCGTTATAAGGAGGTTTGGCTGTAAATTCATATCAAAATGTTTTATTAAAGCACGTTTGTTCACCATTGCTTTTACAGTTATAAAATGTGTTAAAATTTATTCATTGTTTATAAAAAGAATAAGCCTTTTAAAAATAAATGTGCCACGTTTGAAAACACAAAATTTTGAAATAAATAATAATTTACAATGAAAAATGCAATGTTTAGTTTTAGTTTTAGTCGATAGAGAAGAAAAAACATCCAAAAATGTGTTGATTTAAAGTAGTTTTAAAGCAACTGCTTGAATTTTCTAAAAAAGGAAATATTTTGGGCAGTTTTTGTCCAAAAAAGAAATCGGTTGCAATATTGCGAAATTTTAAAAGCGATCTTTTTTCTTCCTGAAAAAAAGATATTTGCTCGTCTCGAATTTTGTTTTTAAATATTTTGTTTTTGGTCTTTTTTTAAATTATAAATATTACGTAATTTTACAAAAAAAATTGTTTACATAATTTGACTTTGAAAACAATTATGCAAATTTGTTTGCAATTTTTCGAAATCATTATTAATTAATTGTAAATGTATGTTAAACAACTTCTTATAGTAAAAACCGATACTAATTTTATCTGTAAATTTACCAAAACTAGTAATAGAACACAATTTTTGAGAGAATGATCTCTTAAAAAGTTTGTTCAAATTATCGATCTGCCTCAATGACGCGTTTTAAAATTTGTTTTTTTAAAAACCAAAACAAAAACAATTTGTTTGTTTATGATTTACGAACGGAGAACATTTTTTATTTATTTTAATAAATGCAAAGCGAAAAATAAAGCTGTGTAAGAAGAAATTGGTTGTAACGTAACGAAATTGCGAAGATTTTTTTTATTTCTTTTTGCATTGAAAAAGATCTTTTAAAAAAGGAAAACTTACAAGGGAACCGTACCGACTATAACCCACAATTTGAGATAGGATAAATTTTATCGTGTTCCCCATGTGTTCAAATGTATCCATGCAAATTTATAGCGGCCACGATTACCAAGTGCCATTTTCACCTTATTTTAGTAATATACTATAATTTGGTATCAAGGTCAATCCTTATATCTTGAAATTATCTTCGTCTGTTTATAAAAGTTTGATATGGTCAGAAGTGTGTCATTCATCGTTTACATGACCCTTTTTATCTGCTGCTAGCTTTTTGAAACTTTTAAAACGAAAAACATGCTTTCAAGATGTAAGGATTGAACTAGATACCAAATTATAGTACATTACTAAAATAAGGTGAAAATGACACTTGATAATCGGGGCCGCTAGAAATTTGCATGGATACATTTGAACACATGGGGAACATGATAAAATATATCATATTTTAAATTGCGGGTTATAGTCGGTACGGTTCCCTTGTTAGCGTAAAAATATTTTGATAAACCGAAAATCGGGTGCTTACGATTTTTTATATACTATTTCAATTGCATTATCCAAGTTGCCAAAGTTACTTTTTATCAAAAACATTTGTCGTTTCAAGAGAGTTGGGTTTAGAAAAAAGAGACAGGTTTTATTAATTTGTAAATTGCAAAAAAACATTCTTTTTATTTATCAATGGTTTGCCTTCTTTCTATGCAAAAATAAATAAATCTTTCTTTTTATTTTTGTTGCATAATTTTGTAATTACTATAGTTTGTTATTGTATTTGAAATAAAACACTATCAAAAATTCAAAAAAAGATAACTGAAAGAAAAAATGAAAAAAAAAATTGAAAGTGAAAATAAATTTAAGATCGCAAAAACATTTTGTTGAAGGCAAATTTTTTTTGAAATCGCGTTTCTTTTTTCTAAAAATGTGTTCCTTCAACACGCTTGTCCATTAGTGCGGAAGTCAAAATCCAAAAAATGTTTCAAAGAAATTTTAAAAATGTCATTTCTTATTATTTTGCGCAACAATTTTTTGTTATCACATTTCTTCTATATGAATTTTTTGTTATACTACAACATTTTTTTTCTAAAATCGTCAATAAATTCCAAAAAATTCGTAGACCGAAAAAGTTTTGGCAAAAATGTGATTTGCATCCACGAAATATTCCAGTATTAAAAAAAAGGGTCTTCAACAAAATTTGTAAAAAAGTCAACTTGGTCCCCACTGTTGATTGGGGGTCTTCAACAAAATTTGTAAAAAAGTCAACTTGGTCCCCACTGCTGATTGGGGGTCTTCAACAAAATTTGAAAAAAAGTCAACTTGGTCCCCACTGCTGTTTGGGGGTCTTCAACAAAATTTGTAAAAAAGTCAACTTGGTCCCCACTGCTGTTTGGGGGTCTTCAACAAAATTTGAAAAAAAGTCAACTTGGTCCCCACTGCTGTTTGGGGGTCTTCAACAAAATTTGAAAAAAAGTCAACTTGGTCCCCACTGCTGTTTGGGGGTCTTCAACAAAATTTGAAAAAAGTCAACTTGGTCCCCACTGCTGTTTGGGGGTCTTCAACAAAATTTGAAAAAAAGTCAACTTGGTCCCCACTGCTGATTGGGGGTCTTCAACAAATTTGAAAAAAAGTCAACTTGGTCCCCACTGCTGATTGGGGGTCTTCAACAAATTTGAAAAAAATTCAACTTGGTCCCCACTGCTGATTGGGGGTCTTCAACAAAATTTGAAAAAAAGTCAACTTGGTCCCCACTGCTGTTTGGGGGTCTTCAACAAAATTTGAAAAAAAGTCAACTTGGTCCCCACTGCTGATTGGGGGTCTTCAACAAAATTTGAAAAAAAGTCAACTTGGTCCCCACTGCTGTTTGGGGGTCTTCAACAAAATTTGAAAAAAAGTCAACTTGGTCCCCACTGCTGTTTGGGGGTCTTCAACAAAATTTGAAAAAAAGTCAACTTGGTCCCCACTGCTGTTTGGGGGTCTTCAACAAAATTTGAAAAAAAGTCAACTTGGTCCCCACTGCTGATTGGGGGTCTTCAACAAAATTTGAAAAAAAGTCAACTTGGTCCCCACTGCTGTTTGGGGGTCTTCAACAAAATTTGTAAAAAAGTCAACTTGGTCCCCACTGCTGTTTGGGGGTCTTCAACAAAATTTGTAAAAAAGTCAACTTGGTCCCCACTGCTGTTTGGGGGTCTTCAACAAAATTTGAAAAAAAGTCAACTTGGTCCCCACTGCTGTTTGGGGGTCTTCAACAAAATTTGAAAAAAAGTCAACTTGGTCCCCACTGCTGTTTGGGGGTCTTCAACAAAATTTGAAAAAAAGTCAACTTGGTCCCCACTGCTGTTTGGGGGTCTTCAACAAATTTGAAAAAAAGTCAACTTGGTCCCCACTGCTGATTGGGGGTCTTAAACAAAAATTGAAAAAAGTCAACTTGGTCCCCACTGCTGTTTGGGGGTCTTCAAACAAATTTGAAAAAAAGTCAACTTGGTCCCCACTGCTGATTGGGGGTCTTCAACAAATTTGAAAAAAAGTCAACTTGGTCCCCACTGCTGATTGGGGGTCTTCAACAAATTTGAAAAAAATTCAACTTGGTCCCCACTGCTGATTGGGGGTCTTCAACAAATTTGAAAAAAAGTCAACTTGGTCCCCACTGCTGATTGGGGGTCTTAAACAAAAATTGAAAAAAGTCAACTTGGTCCCCACTGCTGATTGGGGGTCTTCAACAAAACGCCACCCGCCTTTTACTAACACCAGTTGGTGACAAATACAAAATATTTACTTTTTTATTAAGTGGACAATAAGATTGTTTAAAATCTCTAAATATGTTTATTTTCCTTGCATGAATTTAGTGTATTTTGTTGTTATTAGTAATTGTTTAATCATAAAAAGTTTCTAAAAATTCAAAAAAACTAAGATCACGTGAAAAGCGCCTTTGCTGGAAAAAGATTTTTGGGTTTAAAAATTTTAAAAGCCGTCAGAACACTTTCTTCTTTGCTTCGGATTCGAAAATTATTAAAGGCAAACATTACAGCAGTTTGAATTTGTTTTAGAAATACTGAATAGCCTTTTTCTAATTTTCTTAATTTAAAAAAACCATTTCTATTTTTTTTGAAATGCTGAAATAGCGGAGGGTGTGAAACTGCTAAAAAAAGTAGTGGCATCAAACGGATTTTGTTATCACTTTCCAATTCTTATTTTTTGCTGGACAAAAACTCATCTAATTTATGCTTTTAATGTATCACCTAAGTTTCTTTTATTTTCAATAATGTTCAGCAACTTTTAATTTTTATTTTATTTTAACATTGCACGTCATGAAATACCGATTGCTGCAAATTCAAAAGCAACATTTTAGGATTTTCAAAATTAAAAAATTCAAAAAACATTCAAAAAATTCACTAGCTTAAAAACAATTGAAAATGCTATTTTTTACGAAAAGTCATTGTAATTATTGTCGTTGAAGAAGAAAACAAATGTGTTGATTGAAAATCATTTAAAAGCAACGTTGTTCGCTTTAGGAAAAAAATTTTTAGGGCAGTTTTTGTCAAAAAATTGTTGTAATATTTCAAAATTTTAAAAACGAAGTGTTTCTTTCTCTTTTTTGTGCTGCTTGCCAACCTTTTAATTGCAATCGAATTTTCAGTCGATTTCTTCCCAAAAATTTTCAACAAAGGCTGGTGATCAGTCAATAACAAAAATTTTCGTCCAAGGAGATAAGTTGCGAACTTTTTTACTCCGAAAATTATTCCTAGAGCTTCCTTTTCGATCTGACCTGAGCATAATTGATTTCAGCAGATGTAAGCTTTCGAGAAGCATAGGCAATGACCTTTTCTGTTCCATCAGCTTCACGATGATAAAGGACGGCACCAATGTAGTGAACGTGATGAAATGAACATTGCACAACATTGCACAATCACAGGAACGCCTTAAAACTCAAGCATATAAATATCAATCCATTTCTTTCATTTATGCTCACTCTTATTTTACCTTCCACTTTGTTCCCCCCAAAGGGACAGTTGCCTTTGGCGACTGCTCCTTTCTTTATTGTCATGTATTTAACTTTAGTAAAATAAAAGGCATTTAACATTGGAGGACACGAACACCGCTAACACCATAGAAAGCATAGAAGCTGACCACTTCTGTACCAATACCGTATTCACTTGCATCCGTGGCCAAAACAAGTTCCTTTTGGGGATCATAATGTGTTAAAAGATCACCTTTCAATAATCTTTGCTTGATTTCTTCAAATGCTTTCTGATGAATATCATCCCATTTCCATTTTGCATCCTTTCTTCGTAAATCATTCAAAGGAGCCGCCAAAATAGCAAAATCTTTTACAAATTTACCATAATAATTGACAAACCCAATGAAAGCTTCAAGTTGTTTAACATTTAAAGGAGCGGGCATATTCTTAAAAGCATTCAACTTTTTTGAAGATGGTCTTATACCATCAGCATCCAATTCATGACCCAAAAGTTCAATCCTCGTCTTCAGAAATTCACATTTTTCCTTTTTTAAACGAAGACCATCTCTAGCAAGCCTTTGCAAAACTTGTTCAACTCGATTAAGATTATCTTCAATCGTTAAACCACCAACTGTGATATCATCCTGAAAAACTGCGACCTTGGGTATCCCATGCAATGATTTTTCCATCAGTTCTTGAAACATTGCTGGATTTGAAGCAATTCCAAAAGGCATATAATCATATTGAAAAAGACCTTCATGCGTTGAAATTGTTGTGCATTGTTTAGATTCTTCATCCAGTGGAATCTGATGATATGCATCAAACATATCCAATTTTGTAAAATATTTACAACCATTCAATTCTTGGAAGATATCTTCAACTCGAGGCAAGGGGTGTTGATTCACATCCAACACGGGGTTTACCGTAATCTTGTAATCACCACACATTCGAATATTTCCATCTGGCTTTGGTACAACAACTAAAGCAGTAGCCCAATCCGAATGCGGTACCTTTTTGAAGATTCCTATATTAACACCTTCACGTAATCGAGCACTGAGTTTATCCCGAAGAGCATACGGTACCGGTCGAGGTTTACAAAATTTTGGTTTAGCTCCATCTTTTAATTTCAAAGATACCTTTAGCTTGCATGCACCATATTCCTTTTTAAAGACTTCAGAATATGTATCCAACATTTGTTGCAGTTTATCTGCCGCTTGAACTTGGTTGCAGCTTTCACGCAATTCTGATTCAGTTTTATAATTGAATACTTTAATCCAATTTCGACCAAATAAAGATTCACCCGCTTTCACAACAACCACCCACAGTAGCTTTGCTTCACCTTGAATCTCAACCATCACTTTGCTAACACCCAAAACATCGATCTTTTGATTGTAACTTCGAAGCTGTATGCTTGTTGGTTCCAACTTTGGAGAACCCAACTTTTCCCATACCTTTTCGATAACCACAGTTGTTGCAGCACCGCTATCATGTTGAAAGGTAATTGGATATCCGTTAACTTTTGCATTGACCCAAGTAGGAGGTGGAATATCCAAATGTGGTTCTGATTGGAGAGATAAAACATCAAAGCTAATATTACCTGGAATATCCACCGTAACATTTTGTTGTGTATAAGCATAATTTTGTTCAGACGATTCTCTGAAGATTTATCCTGAATAACGTTATGTTGTTTGTGATGGCGGAAGTTGCTATTTCTCTGAGAACCAGATTTAACTTCAAAAAATTTCTTGCTTTTACAAATTTTTGCAAAATGACCTTTCTTGCTGCATTTGTTACACGTTGCTTTACCTGCTGGACATCTTTCACGACCTTTTTGATGTGTACCACCACAATAACCACAACTGCTTCCTTTTCCAACAGTATTCATTGCAAAGGATTTAGCTCGATCATCAAGTTTAATTTTTTTGCTGCTCCTCTACTTTGCTCAAAACTAACTGCAAGCTTTCGAGTTACTTCAGTATCCGTCAAATTATTCAATGGATTCATTAGGTATTGGCGAAGTTCATCACTTTGATGACCACGAAGAATTGCAAGAACTTCATATTGTTGAGGTGTCATGTTTGTCATGTCACATCGACCCAACAGCTGAGACATATTTGAAATATAATCTTGTATAGATTGACCAGGTTGTTGCTTTTCATTGAAAAGTTTAACTCTCAACGAAAAAAGATTTGGTGCAGAAGAACAATGATTTTTAATAACCGTTACCAATTCATCATAAGTTTTACTTTTTGGCTTTGCAGGGCTAACCCAATCATAGATCTTTTCCAACATATCCAACCCAATATGCTGCAATAAACATTATGCTTTGTGTTCATCTGCCATACCTTTCGCTGTCATATACTGCTCCAATTGTACTTCCCAAATTTCAAATCTGACTTTTCCATTGTAAGCTGGAGGTGGCCAAACGTCGATCGTTTTAGCCATATCTTTTTTCTTCTGTATTACTGACACAGGATTTAAAGGAATTTGGCGAGAAGGGGGACTGATTATCAGTATCTGGTTGACCTTTTTCAACGGATGATATATCCTTTTCTTGCTCCAGCTTCTCGAATCACCACACTCTCGTTACCACTGAAGTAAACTAAGTTATCTTATTTACTTGTATTTGTTGTTAATGGATTAGTAGAAAGAAAAGAGAAGTTAATTTTAAGTTAAAGATTTATTTAGAAGACACAACTTCACGACGACCGCAAAGTTTTAATACAACGATGACAAAATATCAAAAGTAGGAAACAAGAAAAAACGACGAGAGAGAGAAACGTTAAAAGACATAATGCCAAAAGCATTTAAACCTTTTCAATAACCAATCTAACTGTTTTTGGGCTAGTGATTCTTGTTCAGAATGCTCACTTACATAACATTTATCCTCAAAAAAATATTTCATATGCAAATTTCAATTTAATGCTAGATTGTTATATTATAAATTTTCAAAATCCAAGTTTTTGAATCAGCTTTTTAGACGCGTGTTCGTTTCTGGCCAACCTAATTCCTTTAAACAAGAGAGAAAAGAATTTTTTTGATCAAACCCATGACAGCCAAACAGTTGCTGTTGTTTTTATAAATAATATAATTTTATCGTTTCATGAGAGATTAGTTTAAATACTTTTTTTAGCATTTGATAGTCACTTGTGATTAGACTATTTTATAATTATAAATGAACGTTTTGAAAAAATTGGCATTTTTTATATCTCAATTTTAAAGATCTCGTGTGACAACGGGTTTTTTAAAAAAACCGTGATTCATGAATCAGTAGCAGGATAACTTTTAAAAAAAATGTTTAAAAAATTCAAAAAACTTCGTCCATGTTTCTTTTAAAAATAAATGAGGGCAAACCATGACCAGAAAAAAAGAAAAAAAAATGATGATTCCTCCCATTAGTTTCTATTAAATTCACAAAAACAATTGAAAAAAGGCCAACAAAAAAGGCTTGGAACACGGCTCATAAATGCAGCCAAAAAAGAAAATGCAATAATCTATCGCAAAAAATGATAGAAAACAAATGTTTAATGAGACTAAATCAAAAAATCGAAAAAGCATTTCTACAAAAAATTTATGAGAAGGCAATCTTTCTTTTTTCCCCGCAAACTTTTATTTTTCTTCGTTACAAAAACCGTGGTGTTTGGTAAGCTTATTTTGATTTCTTACATATGCATTATTTATGTTGCTAAATATTAAAAACGAAATGTTTTTTTTCTCTTTTTCTTTCTGCTCCAAAAAAGATCCTTGTTCGTCTCAATTTTTTACTTTTGAATATTTTGTTTTTTTTTCTCTTTATTTGAACTATAAATTAAAAAAATTTTACATAAACATCATAATTTAAATTGACTTTTGGAGCGATTGTGCAACCACTACTTCAAACTTTCCAATACCATTAATAATAAATTGTAAATCTATGTTAAACAAGTTTTTAAAGCAAAAATTGACATTATCTTCATTCTTTAATTTGTCAAAACTTGTAATAGAGAAAATAAGCGACATTTTTATTAAAAATAAAACCGAAAAAATTAAATATCCAATGTTTTTTAAATAATTAATGTGCATGTTTTAGTACATTGACCAGATTTATTCTTTTTATAAAAACGACAGTTCTTTTAAGATTTAAACTTGCATATCATTTCCTCAAAAACTCAAGGAATTAAATATTCAAAAAAGAGGAAAGAAAATGTCTGCAACATGGCAAAAATAACATTTTTCACGACAAAAAATCATTTGAATGTTTGTCCAATTAGATGAAAAAAATCAAAAACAAGAAAAATTTGTTAATCGCGAACAAAGCTAAAGGCAAAAAATTTATCTCCGCAAAAAAGTCGCTCCTCGCTCCGCTAAAAATAAAAAAAAAGAAGACCAAGACAGAAAAACTAAAAAATGTTTTTAATAACTTTTTTTCAGCCAACAAAATTTGGAAAAGGTTGTCTCTTTTGAAGACAGGAAAAATGTTGACATTTGATTTCTTTTTATAAATGTCAAACAGAAAAAAGCAACAGAACCGGGCAAAATTCAAACAATGATTTTGAATAAAACTTTTCATGGTGTTTTTAAAAAACGACTGGATTGAAATGTGATTCTTTTTTATTGAATAGAACCCACCAAAAACAAACGAAAAAAAAGATAAATGAAAAAGAAAAAAGATGTTTTTTAACTTTAATAAAAATGGTTTAAATGCAAACAAAAGTATTAAATTTTTTATATTGTTCTTTGCACTTCCAAGGAAATTTTTAGCAGTACAAATTTCACATAAACCTTCAATCGAAGATTATAGTGATACGGTTTGTTGGCAAAATAAAATATTCAAAATTGAACGACAATAAAAAAGGACTTGAAAAAAGAAATGAAAATTTGATTTATTTTGGCGTTTTTCATTTACACAAATAAATATTTTTAAAAGGCACACTTCTTTTAATTCTTTTTTCAACGTTTCTCATTCGTTTCAAAAAAATACACCCTTTTTAATTTTGTTCCCCAAAGCCTGCAAGGTATTTTTTGATACAAAAATTTAAATCTGTTTTCGTTCTTCTTTTTTCTGAAACAAACAATGAATTGCAAAGTTCATAAAAAAACAAAACTGCTAAAACAAACCAAGTTTTTTTTATTAATTAATGGCCAGCTGTATGTTTTTGAACTTTCATGCAGCTTACAAGTTTTTACAAGTTTTTAGTTATCACTTATGTTGTGCTGAATTCAATAAAAATTGACTTTGCTCATTACAAATTATTCAAAAACGAACTGCTGCCCCGAAGGGGTTATTAGAAAATTGACATACTTTTGATTTTCAAACGTCTTTCGCTAAATAAATAGCCAAAACAGATGTGTTGATTCATTCAATTTTTCGCTGTTTGTTTTTCTTTGTAAACCTTCGATGTAAAAATGATTTTGTGTGTCACACATTTAATAATTCAAAAAATAGAAGAAAACAGAATTTTTAAGATTTTTTAAAAATAATGATTGCGTCACCATCATTGAATGGATTCAATGAGTGTAAATATAATTATTTCCTAAAAAATAAGTACTACAACCAACTTCCACAACAAAAAATTCAAAAAAAGTAAAAAAGTTTTTCATTTTGAGAACTTTAGAATTTTCACGGCAGTGATGGTTTTAAACTTTGGTCGTTTAAAAAAGTTGCATAAACTGAAAAATAATATAAAAAAATTGCTTCTGTACTGTTTTTTTTGTGTTACGAAATAAAACACAACTTTCGTGTTAAAAATGAAACGAAAAAAATATTTTTAATTGATTTTTTTTGGTTTTTTTGAATGTGTAAAAGAGAAAAATTTTTTATCCAAATTTGCGTTTTTTAAAAAGATACTCAATCAAGTTTGATCTCGTTTGCGTTGAAACATTATTAGATTTATCATGAATTATTCCATTTATAAACATTTTAAATCATGAAAAGTTCAAGCACGAAATAAATAGACATCATTAAAAACATGAAAGATTCCAAATGAGCCAGGATACTTTTTCAAGGGATTTAAATGTTTTCAGTTTAGAATCTTCAACGAGCGGTTTCCAACAACTTTGAGGTTATTACGATTATAGCCTAGAAATTGATATAAGTTTGTAAATTCAAATATTCAAACAAATTTTAGCAAAAACGATGTGAAACGCTTTTTGGGAGAAAAAATTTGTTGATTTTGCGATTGAAATTAATCATTTTTTCCGACATTCACCGTAGACGATCCCAACTGAGATAGGACCACATATTTTGCCCATATACTGGTCCTGACTAGGGATAATTATGGACAAAATATTAGCGGCTGAGGTCCCATAGTTTCTGTTAAAAAACAATTTAAAAATACATAAAATACCACCAAAGCGTATAAAAATACCTTAAAATTGGGAGACCCTGGAACTTTAAAAAGCCAGATTTGTTCAAATGTTTTAGATTCGGATTCAGCAAGTACACAACATGTATGTCAAAAAGATGCATATAATTTGTGCCTAAAAACCTTTCAATGTTAATAGCAAAGTTTTTTGTAATTTTGTCATATCTTTTTAATTTTAAATCATTAATGTTTTATCTTCATAATTAAGATTTAATATTTTATTGCTTTTGGTAGATTAATCTACCCCTATCATCAGGTAGTTTAAAGTTGTTAATTAAAAATTAAATTAAATCTAGTACAACAAAATATTAAAAAGAAAATTAAAAGTTTGTATTGATTTAGTTTAATATCAAATGGTTTATTAAAGCGCGTTTTTACACCATCGATTTTATAGTTATAAAATTTATTAAAATTTATTCATTGTTTATAAAAAGAATAAGCCTTTAAAAAAAACAAAATTTTGAATGCATAGATTTTCTTTTTGCATTGAAAAGGATCTTTTTTAAACTTTTTTTGTCGTTTCATGAGTGTTAAATTTCAATAGTTTTCTAAGCATTTGAAATATAGTTTTGATTAGATTTTTTTAATAATTATAAATGAGTGTTCTGAAATGTAATTCATTTTTTAAATCTCAATTTTTAAAATCTTGAGTAATAACTGCTGTTAAAAAACCACTATTTTAAAATCTGTAGTAGAAATAATTTTTAAAATATTCAAAAAGACTCTTTTTTGGTCATGATTTTTAAAACAATATAAATGAGGGCAAAAAATGACCAGAAAAAAAAGAAAAATTTGATGATTTCTCTCACTGGTTTTTATTGAATGCACAAAATCGATTGAAAAAGGTCAACAAAAAAAGGTTTAAAATAAGAACACGAATCGTGAATGCAGTCAAAAGAAGAAAAAAACTTAATGATTGGTCAATGAAGTAGGCAGGTGCAACAACGCAAAAACAGGAGCTCATTTTTTTCTTTGCAAAATGCGCACGCACTCAACCTATAGATATTGAATGCGTTCAATTAAAATTAATTTTAATCTCAAATACTTTTTTAAAGTGTTCATTTTTTATCGTAATATATAGAAAAAATGTTGGAGAAAAAGATTATCTCATTAAAAATAACAGAAGTTTACAGCAATAATAAATTAAACAGTTTTATGTGAAATACCAAAAACCTGAATGTCAGTATTTTGGGCAGAACAAAAAAGGGATTACGAGTGATGAGCCAATTTTTTTATATGTTACTTTTATCACTATTTTACATATTCTGAGAAGGTATGGGGCATCCTAATGGATCCATAAAAAAGTTATATCGGATTTTCTAAATCCCTCTGTGTTTTGCACTAAAACAGCTGTATTCTGCTTGTTTTTGACAGATTTTTTTTTCTTTTTTTAAGGGTTTTAAGCATACAAAATCCTATTTTTTAAGATACAGTTTGTGTCACAAAGTCGTTTGTATGCTGAGATCTTGCTAAAACAAAAAATTCCTTGCACGTGCCTACAATGAAGGAAAAAAAATGAAAACATTTTTGTGAAAAACATAAAGTATTTATTATTAACAAAACATCATCTTGAAAAATTTTGCTGAAATTTGCATGAAAGCATAATAGTATTAAAAACCCTTTAAAGTTATACCCCTTAAATTTAATTTTTTAAATATTTACTGGGTAATTGATTTCAATCAATTGTGCATTCATATTTTTTTGTATTATTAACAGCACGTTTTAAAATTTTTACAGTTTTTAAATTCAATAAATTTTGTTCAAAAGATTCAAAAAGAAAGAAAATGAAAAAAGTGAATAAAAAAACTGCAAACATATAATCCGATCTTTTTTAAAAACACCAGTTGACCGCAGTTTTTTTTTCTATTTTGAATTTTTAATAAACGCAAAAACATAAATTTGTTAATTCTTTGACTTGACTATAAAACATAAAAAACTGAAACAATTGGAGAACTATAAAAAACAATAGAAATGCAAAGAACTAATTAATTAATTATTAACTTTCTTATGTTGTTGTAATAAAAATGGAATATTTGTAACTTATTTTAACAAAAATTGTTGAATTGAATTTTATATTTGTATATTAAACTTTAATTTTTTTAAACTGTTTTGATCGTACTCGTAAACTAACCATCTAATTAGTTTTTTGTGTTACACTTTAAAAAATGTTTGTGCAACCTTATTATGAGACCATTATTAATTAATTGTAAATGTATTTTTAACATCTTCTTAAAGTTAAAATTGATACCATTTTTTTCTTTAATTTATAAACCCTTGTAATAGAGGAAATAGAACAAAATTTAACTGAAAAAATTAAATATTCAACATTTTTATTAATAATTAATGAAGATAATTTATGACATAAATTAGATTTATAAGAACGACACTTATTTTAAGGTTTAAATATGCATTTCATTTTCTCCAAAAATAAAAAATTAAATATTCAAAAAAAGAAAAGAAAACGTCTGCAAAAAGACTGACGTTTTCAGTGAAATTTGGTTTTTCCGAATTGTTATGTTTTCTGCAGTTTGTCAGTTTTTTTTAATGCTGAAAAAAAAGAAATTAGAAGAAAGAAAAAGAATGAATAAATTTTTGCTTTTTTCTTTCGATCTTGTCGTTCTTCATTAAAAAAGAATTTTACTGGAAATCGTCATCAAGGTCTTTGCGTTTATTTTTTACTTTCTTTGAATATTTTGTTCAATTATAAATTTTAGTTCTTCGTTTTGCTCATTTGATTTCACGTGTGACAGAAATTGTAATGCGGCAAAGATGTTGAAAGAGAGAAAGAGAATATGTTTCTGCGACGGCTCTTTAGTGAAATAAAAAAAGAAGAAATATATTTTTATAGGAAAAAAACCAAAATGGAAAAGAAAAAGGGAAAGTAATATCTGTTGTTATGATGAATCACATTTTTACCCCCAACAAAATGTATCGATATTTTATGTTGCTCTAAAATTAAAACAGATCGTTTTTAGTATTTGTTGATAACAAACAATCTGCCATTTTTCTGTGTACTTTTTATGTTTTTAAATATTGTCAATTAACTCGATATGTGTTTTGAATTCTCCGGAAGTTTTCGTTTTTGTTGTTTTAACATATAAAATTACTTTGATTTTAAAAAACAAAAAAATAAAATATTCAGAAACGGAATCACTGAAAAGTTAGTTGGAGAAAATAAAACCAATTGCTTCAATTTTTCCATTATTTTAGTCAGCCGATCGATACCCTTTGTTCAACTGCATTCTTTTATTTTTCTGTACAAACTATCATGTGTGAAAAATGCATATGGTGTGTATTTAAAAAAACACTTGACACTCGTGTGCAAAGTTGAATATTGTGTAAAAGTATCTTTGATTCCCTGCAACAAAAGAAAAAGAAAATTTTTCTCTAAAAATCAAATTGTCAAAAGCAATGAAATATTCTTTATTAATTAACGGATAATAATCGTCACAGTAAAAAACTATTTTTCTTTGTTCCATTCCCTATAATTTGTTTAAATTTGTAGTATTTGAAATAAAAATCATCGAAAATTCAAAAAAAGAAGAAAAACATTAATAGGGATTGTCCAGATATGGCTTCATGGGGGAGGGAGGGGGCATTGACCGTGCCGCCTTTGATGTGCGGCAAAAAGTGCCTTTGATGTATAGACGGTAAATCTGATTTTTGGATGATGTCATATCTGGACGATCCCAAAGATAGTATATGTCTTTTAATTTTGTTTCGGTCAACAAAATTTGCAAAAAGTTTGTCTTTTTCGAAAGTTGAAAAAATGTGGCATGTTTGAAAAAGCAAAACATGCAAAAATCTATCACGCAGAATTAAAGAAAACAAATGTTATTGAAAGGGAAAATAAATCGAAAAATCGAAAAAAATACGTCGATGAAGATACTTTGTTTTATTTTTTTGCAATTTTTCATTCTTCTTCATTAAAATATTTTGTTAGATTCGAGCTTGGTTTCTTTAAGAACGTAAGTATAATTTAAAGCTTTGGTAAATAAACAAGTTTATTTGAAATATGTCAGTGTCCTCAAATAATTGTCATTTACAAGCATTGATCATTTGTTATAAATTAAATTGCATTTTTGCAACCGTATTACAAATAATTATGTTGGAAGAAATCATTATTGAAAAAAGAAATAAAAATTTAAATTATTTAGGTAATTTCCATTTACAAAATTTAATATTTTTTTTAGACAAAGTTCTTCAGTGTATCACACTCGTTTCATAATAATCGATAAACATATGTTTAATTCTGTTTCCAAAATATTATAAGTTATTATGTTTGATACGAAAATTTGAATCTGTTTCATTATTCTTTTTTCAGTAACAAAATAATAAATGAAATACAAAAATATCAACGTTAGTAAAAAGTTTTTTAAAAAAATCGTAAAAAAACAACTGCTGAATTGACACATTATTCTTTATTAATTAATGTTTCATCGTCCATGTTCTCAAATTTTCACTTTCTTTAAGTATCATTGCTCATGTTGTGTATTGAAAACAATTAGTTTTTTTTATTAAATATTCAAAAAAAAATACGACCGAATGGTTTTTTGAAAAAAAGACATAATTTTGATTTTTTAATGTCTTTCCATAAATACATAACCATAACAGATGTGCTGATTCAATCGATTTTGGGCTGTTTGTTTCTATATGCGAGCATTTGATACAAATAAGTTTTTCTGCGTCGCACATTTATTAATTCAAAAAATGATGCAAATTCGCATTTTTTTTAAATAATCATTATCATTGGTATAATTTGATTTAAAATATTTATGGATTTAGTGAGTGTAAATCATTTATTCCCTCAACTCCCCCAAATTGTTGCGACCCTGTATTGCTTTATATCTGTCAAGTTCAGAATGATGATGCACGAAATTTTTTCTGTTTTTTGAATATTTTGTGTGTGCAGTTGAAAATTAAATTACAAAAGTATGATAAATTAAAAATAGGTTTTAAAAAGATTTACAAATTTGTCAACCAACAGCATATCCTCCACCTCATTGAATAAAAAAATAATATTATACTCGATTCAAAAATTTCATTTCAAAGTACAAAGTATAATTTGTGGTTTTTTTAATCAAACAAAAACAGTTTTATTTCTAGACGAAAATAGTTCATTCAATTGTGTTTCTTTTCAAAACATTTTAGTAAAAGCCTTGTTTTCTTTACTTTTAATAATGGGTTTTCCAAAAAACACACAGCTTACAGTTATTTTTATTAATTGTTCCAAGATTTTAGTTAATTAATTTCCGTTTGATTTTTTTCGAGCAATTTTCTTTAACTTTTGCAAAGGTGAATGTTTTAAGGCACGAAGTAAAACTTGCAAAAAATTTGAAATTAGAAAACAAGGTGAAGAAAAGTATCGTTGTTTTTTTTACATTCTTTACATTATCGAAATGAATGTTAAAAAGTTTGTCATCAAAAGTTATAACAGGATTCTGTATTTAAAAAATAATAAAGAACTTGCTGCATTTTTTTCCAAAAATTTTCAATTGTTTCAAAAAACTTGAGAAAGTTCTTTCAAAATATTTGTAAAAGCAAACTTTACTTTCAAAATCATTTATGCAAATGCCGGGTTTGTATTGTTATTATTACTGATAATGTTACAATTTGACAAAAATGTTATGTGTTTTAGCTTCTTCTTAAACAATAAACATTTTCAGGTTTATTAATTCCTAGAATTTATTTTAAATGAAATAACTTGTACTAAATATTCAAAAACATTGCAATCGCCAATAAATAAAGCCTTTTTTTCGTAGGCATATCTTTGATGTCAGGAATGGATATTCCAACGTCGATCACGGACAAAGGTTGCTGTTAGTTTCCAAAAAAGTAACACTTACAATTTCCTTTTTTTGGTTTAAGGAAAACTCTTTTTACTAATACTTAAAATGTAGCATAATAGTTTCTTTTATTTTTGATAATGCCATTAAAGATCACTATATTTTTAATTTAACGTTACACTTCACTAGCTCAAAAGAGTAACAATAAAAAATTTTGAAAAAATTAAAATTTTAAAAACATTTAACAAAATCCAAAAACTTCAAAAAATTAAGAAAATGTCCTTTTTTACGAAAAATCATTTTAGTTGTTGTCATTGAAGAAGAAAAAGACATATAAAAATGTGTAGATTGAAAGTTATTTTTAGACAAAAATCTGTTTTAGTTTTCTGAAAAATGAAATGTTTTGGGCACTTTTTGTCAAAAAAAAGATATCTGTTGTAATATTGCGAAATTTTAAAAGCGAATAATTTTTTTTCATTTTCTTTCTGTGAAAAAAAAGCTACGGCCGCTTCGTGAAACAAGCCACTGCTTCAAAAAACATCCTTGATTTTTACTTTCGAAAATTTAGTTTTTTGTCTATGTTTAAATTATAAATTTTGCATAATTTTTTATCAATAATTTAACATAATTTGACTTTAAAAAGCTTTGTGTAAACTTTTTGAAGCCTTTATTAATTTGTTGTAAATGAATGTTAAACAACAATTTAAAGTTAAAATTTATATTTTTTTTATTCTTAAATTTATCTAACACGTCCCTTTTTTAAAATAAAAGACATATTTTAGGAAAAATGATAAATTACAAAATTAATAAAAGTTTTTCAAAATTGTACTAAATCAGATTCACCATCATCTTGGTTGCAACTGTTTGTTATTTCGTGGTTTACAAAAATATTTATTCTTCAATTTTACAAATTAGAACAAAAATAACAAAATATTCAAAATTTAAAATAGCCATGTTTATCCAAACCAGACATATGTTTTTTTTGACAGCAGCGTGAAAAAAATTTATTTTTGAGAAGCAAAAGAAAATCGCGATTTCGAAACAATTTTTTATTCGTAAGAAACTTCTTGCTGTTCTTGATTTTTTGTGAATTCAGATTAATATTGCCGCAAATGTTTTTGCTATTTATAATTTTTTGTCTATGCAAACAAAAATAAAATAAAAATGTTTGCATTATCAAATAGCAAAATAACCAAACTGCGAAAACTGAAGGCACTAAATAAAAAAGTTATTTCTTACGTAGCTTTTCCTCGACATGTAACTAGTGCTTTTTTACTTATCTTCAAGTGTTTAAATCGACATAATTTGTTTTAAATTTATTTTGCGATTTTCCATACTGATAACAGATTACCGAACAAAATTTGCAATTTGTTCAGCCATGTTGGAACTTTTTGCTTAGTAATACCATTTTTAATATTTTATATTTAATACGAATCCAACATTGCACATTTAAAAAAAAACAATAGTATTTTGAACTTTGAAAAATGTAAATTAATTTTTGGTAAATATGATACTAACTTTATTTTCTAAATCAGAAATGTTAACGTCGGATTTTTATTGTTATAAATACTGAATACTTCTGTTCTAGACAAATTTCGTTTTGCTTTATCTTACAAAATCAATATTCTTAGTTTGATTGAATGCTTGATTATTAAACAAGTCTAAAAAAATTGTGTGAACATGATGTTTTTTTTCATTTAAAATGCTCGATCAATTATAATTTTTGAATATATAAAAATTTTAAAAGAACGTGTACCGATCAAAGTTTTGAGTATGCATATGATTTTTCCAAACAACAAAGGAAATTAAATATTCAAAAAAGGAGAAAGAAAAAAATTGGGTGGAAAACAATTTTCATTTCATATAATAAATTTTTAAAAAAAATGAACAACAAAAAGAAATTTAAAAAAGGCGGAAAATAAAAAAGCGCATTCAAAATATAAAAAGTAGTTCTCCTAAAAAACCATACTCGTTGCAGCCGTTTTCTTTCTTCTTTTTTGATTATTTAACAATTTTGTTGATTGAAAAAATCAGATGCAAGTTTAAATTTTAAATTAGTGATCCTTTGAAAATATATATAAATATAAATATGCTTTATCCAAAGTAAAGCATATATTCGACCATTAAACATTGAAAAAAATTAGTATAATAGAGTTTTACAATAATTTTTAAATATAAAAGTCGTATATTTCTTCCATTGCAATTTTTGGTAAACCTAAAATATTTAAACTTTCAGTAAAAACCAAAATTTAAATTTAAACAAAAAACGTTGGAAAAAAACAATGAATATTGCAAATGTGCATAAACAATTAAGCTATGCAACTTTTTAAGCTTTTTAAGTAAAAACAACTATTAGGAAATTCTGATGCTTGAAGAAAACGCTACAAATTTAAAAACAAAACTGATCAAAAATGCACAACATCGAGAATTTCAAAGGCGGCTGGAAGATTTTGGCGCATTTTGAACGTTTTCTACATAGTGATTATTGTTCACCATGGTTAGTTACACAAAATATTTTGCATGCAAAATTTTTTATATGCAAATTTTAATTTAATGCACTTAAAGGTTTTGCAAATCGAGTTGTACGACATTTTTTGGTCAGTTTTTAGGCGGCTGGAAGATTTTGGCGGATTTTGAACGTTTTCTGCGTAGTGATTATTGTTCACCATAGTTAGTTACACAAAATATTTTGCATGCAAAATTTTTCATATGCAAGTTTTAATTTACGGCACCTCATGCTGATTCTTGTTCAGCATGACATTTTTCATCATAGAAACGCATTTCAGAAAATTTGGTGACCAAATAAAAATATGCTACCAGCATGAATTTTCAAATTTTGGTTGTTATAGGTATTTTGGATTAGTTTTTGTTGAAGGGAAACTTTTTTTCAGAAAATTAAGTAATCATAAAAAGATATGCTTCAACAATCATTTTTCAAAAAATACAGTAATATAGGCTTTTGAGCCAGTTTTTTAGAGGAGCGAACTTTTGGGGGCCGTCCCAAAGGTTTTGGCATGGTGATTCTTGTTCAGCATGGTTATTTACACCTTAGAAATGAGTTTCAGAAAATTAAGTAATCATATAAAAATATGCTACCACAATCATTTTTCAAAAAATACAGTAACATAGGCTTTAGAGCCAGTTTTTTTAGAGGAGCGAACTTTTTGAGGCCGTCCCAAAAGTTCCTGCATGGTGATTCTTGTTCAGCATGGTTATTTACACCTTAGAAATGAGTTTCAGAAAATTAAGTAATCATATAAAAATATGCTACCACAATCATTTTTCAAAAAATACAGTAACATAGGCTTTAGAGCCAGTTTTTTAGAGGAGCGAACTTTTAGGGGCCATCCCAAAGGTTTTGGCATGGTGATTCTTGTTCAGCATGATTATTTACACCTAAGAAATGAGTTTCAGAAAATTAAGTAATCATATAAAAATATGCTACCACAATCATTTTTAAAAAAATACAGTAATATAGGCTTTAGAGCCAGTTTTTTAGAGGAGCGAACTTTTTGAGGCCGTCCCAAAAGTTCCTGCATGGTGATTCTTGTTCAGCATGGTTATTTACACCTTAGAAATGAGTTTCAGAAAATTAAGTAATCATATAAAAATATGCTACCACAATCATTTTTCAAAAAATACAGTAACATAGGCTTTAGAGCCAGTTTTTTTAGAGGAGCGAACTTTTTGAGGCCGTCCCAAAAGTTCCTGCATGGTGATTCTTGTTCAGCATGGTTATTTACACCTTAGAAATGAGTTTCAGAAAATTAAGTAATCATATAAAAATATGCTACCACAATCATTTTTCAAAAAATACAGTAACATAGGCTTTAGAGCCAGTTTTTTAGAGGAGCGAACTTTTTGGGGCCATCCCAAAGGTTTTGGCATGGTGATTCTTGTTCAGCATGATTATTTACACCTTAGAAATGAGTTTCAGAAAATTAAGTAATCATATAAAAATATGCTACCACAATCATTTTTAAAAAAATACAGTAATATAGGCTTTAGAGCCAGTTTTTTTAGAGGAGCGAACTTTTTGAGGCCGTCCCAAAAGTTCCTGCATGGTGATTCTTGTTCAGCATGGTTATTTACACCTTAGAAATGAGTTTCAGAAAATTAAGTAATCATATAAAATTCTCATTTTTTGGAGATATCTCCAAAAATGAGATCGATGATCAACTTTCAGAAATCTTTACCAAAAACAGCAGCAAATTTTAAAACCATTTCACTTATCTCTAAAAAGTTAAATAAATTATCAATTCAGGAAAAACGAGAAAAAGAAAAAAATATTTTGAAAAAATATGGTAGCAAAGGCATTTTTAATCATCTTGCCAAATACCTCAAAAACGACTCGTCAATTCCTGCAATTTCGACTGAATCAAAAACTTTATTTTCGGATTTTGAAAAAACTGCTGTTTTCGGTAAAATTTTTTTAAATAATTTTCATTCTGAAAAATCACCAATTTTTGAGGACTGTTTTCCTGTTAAAGATAGCTCTCTCTCTTTTCTTACTGTAGAACAATGTAAGGAATTCCTTCAAAAACTTAAACCAAAATGTAACACTTCACCCGATGGAATTCCTTATATTGTTCTCAAAAAATGTTTTTTTACTTTAGCAAAACCTATTACTAAAATTATCAATTTATCCTTTTTGCAATCTCAAGTTCCTGAAATATGGAAAATTTCTCATGTAATTCCTATTTTTAAAAAAGGTGACAAACACCTTGCTTCCAATTATCGTCCTATCTCTTTAAATTGTTCTTTATCTATGATTCCTCAAAAAATTGTAATAGATTTTTTGAATGATTTCTTTTCTAAAAATAATCTTATTCCTCCATGCCAACATGGTTTCACAAAATCTAAATCTGTCACAACTCAATTAGTTGAGACTTTTGATTTTATCACCTCCAAAGCTGAAAAAAATATTTCTGTTGATATAATTTATTTTGATGTTAAAAAAGCTTTCGATAGAATGAAACATTTTTTACTTTTTCGAAAACTCAAAAATGCAAATGTTCCAAATTCTATCATTGCTTGGATTCAAGCTTTTCTCTCTAACCGAAAATTTAGGGTCAAAATTGGGGATTCTCTTTCTGATTCTTTTGATGCAAATTCTGGGGTTCCGCAAGGATCTAAGCTCGGGCCAATTTTATTTTTATTTTTCATCTCCGATCTTATTTCTTTTTGTGAAACTCCAGAAGTTGAAAATAAACTCTTTGCTGATGATCTGAAAGCTTTTTCTTCTAATTTATCTTTAACTAATCCTCCACTTCAAATTTTTCTTGGAAAACTTGGAAAATGGATGGATCAAAATGAGCTTGAGATTGCTATCGAGAAGTGCAATGTTCTACATTGTCTTCCAGATAAAAATCCAAAAATATCTTATTTTTTGAAAAATCAAAAACTACCAAATAATCAAAATTCCCTCCGGGATCTTGGTTTAATCGTTTCGGATGATTTGAGCTGGAAAGCCCATATCAAAACTATCTCTAAAAAAGCTTTAGCTCGTCTTTTTATTCTCTTTAAGTCTCTTAAATCTCATTCTCCAAAACTTCTGCTTCATATGTACCAATCCTATGTTCGTCCTTTGGTTGAATTTTCGACACCTGTCTTTAATCCAACCCAAGTTTATTTGATTGATAAATTAGAAAAAGTCCAAAAAGTAGCTCTGAAACTTATTTTTCTCAGGTCTCGTGAACTTCGTCCTCATTTTAATGCTCCATACGAAGAAAAACTTGAAATGTTAGGTATTGAATCTTTAGAAATTCGAAGAAATAAGTTTGATCTTATTTTTTTGAATGATTATCTTTCGGGAAAAATAAATTGTAAATTGGATCTATCAGTTCGAACTTCAAAAACTAGAGGATCTTCCAAAAAACTGGAAATTCCAAACTCTAAAAAATTCATTAAAAGAAATTTTTTTACTTTTAGAACTGTTTCCAAATACACAAAACTACCACGTCATTTACAATATACCACCCCCAATCTTTTTAAGAGAGGCATTATGGCATTAAAAGTTTAAAGTTTTGAAAAATTGTTTGAATTGTATTTTTTTTTTTACCTATGTAAAATTTTATTGTTGAAATTGAATTTTTAAATTTTATCTTTTCTTTTTGTTTGTACATATATGTAAATTTTTTATTGTTCTTTTTTATTGTATTGATTTTGTTTGTTTTTTATCATGTGTTAGAGCATGAAAATAAATTATTATTATTATTATTATAGCCTAGAAATTGATATAAGTTTGTAAATTCAAATATTCAAACAAATTTTAGCAAAAACGATGTGAAACGCTTTTTGGGAGAAAAAATTTGTTGATTTTGCGATTGAAATTAATCATTTTTTCCGACATTCACCGTAGACGATCCCAACTGAGATAGGACCACATATTTTGCCCATATACTGGTCCTGACTAGGGATAATTATGGACAAAATATTAGCGGCTGAGGTCCCATAGTTTCTGTTAAAAAACAATTTAAAAATACATAAAATACCACCAAAGCGTATAAAAATACCTTAAAATTGGGAGACCCTGGAACTTTAAAAAGCCAGATTTGTTCAAATGTTTTAGATTCGGATTCAGCAAGTACACAACATGTATGTCAAAAAGATGCATATAATTTGTGCCTAAAAACCTTTCAATGTTAATAGCAAAGTTTTTTGTAATTTTGTCATATCTTTTTAATTTTAAATCATTAATGTTTTATCTTCATAATTAAGATTTAATATTTTATTGCTTTTGGTAGATTAATCTACCCCTATCATCAGGTAGTTTAAAGTTGTTAATTAAAAATTAAATTAAATCTAGTACAACAAAATATTAAAAAGAAAATTAAAAGTTTGTATTGATTTAGTTTAATATCAAATGGTTTATTAAAGCGCGTTTTTACACCATCGATTTTATAGTTATAAAATTTATTAAAATTTATTCATTGTTTATAAAAAGAATAAGCCTTTAAAAAAAACAAAATTTTGAATGCATAGATTTTCTTTTTGCATTGAAAAGGATCTTTTTTAAACTTTTTTTGTCGTTTCATGAGTGTTAAATTTCAATAGTTTTCTAAGCATTTGAAATATAGTTTTGATTAGATTTTTTTAATAATTATAAATGAGTGTTCTGAAATGTAATTCATTTTTTAAATCTCAATTTTTAAAATCTTGAGTAATAACTGCTGTTAAAAAACCACTATTTTAAAATCTGTAGTAGAAATAATTTTTAAAATATTCAAAAAGACTCTTTTTTGGTCATGATTTTTAAAACAATATAAATGAGGGCAAAAAATGACCAGAAAAAAAAGAAAAATTTGATGATTTCTCTCACTGGTTTTTATTGAATGCACAAAATCGATTGAAAAAGGTCAACAAAAAAAGGTTTAAAATAAGAACACGAATCGTGAATGCAGTCAAAAGAAGAAAAAAACTTAATGATTGGTCAATGAAGTAGGCAGGTGCAACAACGCAAAAACAGGAGCTCATTTTTTTCTTTGCAAAATGCGCACGCACTCAACCTATAGATATTGAATGCGTTCAATTAAAATTAATTTTAATCTCAAATACTTTTTTAAAGTGTTCATTTTTTATCGTAATATATAGAAAAAATGTTGGAGAAAAAGATTATCTCATTAAAAATAACAGAAGTTTACAGCAATAATAAATTAAACAGTTTTATGTGAAATACCAAAAACCTGAATGTCAGTATTTTGGGCAGAACAAAAAAGGGATTACGAGTGATGAGCCAATTTTTTTATATGTTACTTTTATCACTATTTTACATATTCTGAGAAGGTATGGGGCATCCTAATGGATCCATAAAAAAGTTATATCGGATTTTCTAAATCCCTCTGTGTTTTGCACTAAAACAGCTGTATTCTGCTTGTTTTTGACAGATTTTTTTTTCTTTTTTTAAGGGTTTTAAGCATACAAAATCCTATTTTTTAAGATACAGTTTGTGTCACAAAGTCGTTTGTATGCTGAGATCTTGCTAAAACAAAAAATTCCTTGCACGTGCCTACAATGAAGGAAAAAAAATGAAAACATTTTTGTGAAAAACATAAAGTATTTATTATTAACAAAACATCATCTTGAAAAATTTTGCTGAAATTTGCATGAAAGCATAATAGTATTAAAAACCCTTTAAAGTTATACCCCTTAAATTTAATTTTTTAAATATTTACTGGGTAATTGATTTCAATCAATTGTGCATTCATATTTTTTTGTATTATTAACAGCACGTTTTAAAATTTTTACAGTTTTTAAATTCAATAAATTTTGTTCAAAAGATTCAAAAAGAAAGAAAATGAAAAAAGTGAATAAAAAAACTGCAAACATATAATCCGATCTTTTTTAAAAACACCAGTTGACCGCAGTTTTTTTTTCTATTTTGAATTTTTAATAAACGCAAAAACATAAATTTGTTAATTCTTTGACTTGACTATAAAACATAAAAAACTGAAACAATTGGAGAACTATAAAAAACAATAGAAATGCAAAGAACTAATTAATTAATTATTAACTTTCTTATGTTGTTGTAATAAAAATGGAATATTTGTAACTTATTTTAACAAAAATTGTTGAATTGAATTTTATATTTGTATATTAAACTTTAATTTTTTTAAACTGTTTTGATCGTACTCGTAAACTAACCATCTAATTAGTTTTTTGTGTTACACTTTAAAAAATGTTTGTGCAACCTTATTATGAGACCATTATTAATTAATTGTAAATGTATTTTTAACATCTTCTTAAAGTTAAAATTGATACCATTTTTTTCTTTAATTTATAAACCCTTGTAATAGAGGAAATAGAACAAAATTTAACTGAAAAAATTAAATATTCAACATTTTTATTAATAATTAATGAAGATAATTTATGACATAAATAAGATTTATAAGAACGACACTTATTTTAAGGTTTAAATATGCATCTCATTTTCTCCAAAAATAAAGAAATAAAATATTCAAAAAAGAAGAAAGAAAACGTCTGCAAAAAGACTGACGTTTTCAGTGAAATTTGTTTTTTCCGAATTGTTATGTTTTCTGCAGTTTGTCAGTTTTTTTTAATGCTGAAAAAAAAGAAATTAGAAGAAAGAAAAAGAATGAATAAATTTTTGCTTTTTTCTTTCGATCTTGTCGTTCTTCATTAAAAAAGAACTTTACTGGAAATCGTCATCAAGGTCTTTGCGTTTATTTTTTACTTTCTTTGAATATTTTGTTCAATTATAAATTTTAGTTCTTCGTTTTGCTCATTTGATTTCACGTGTGACAGAAATTGTAATGCGGCAAAGATGTTGAAAGAGAGAAAGAGAATATGTTTCTGCGACGGCTCTTTAGTGAAATAAAAAAAGAAGAAAAATATTTGTATAGGAAAAAAACCAAAATGGAAAAGAAAAAGGGAAAGTAATATCTGTTGTTATGATGAATCACATTTTTACCCCCAACAAAATGTATCGATATTTTATGTTGCTCTAAAATTAAAACAGATCGTTTTTAGTTTTTTTTTGATAACAAACAATCTGCCATTTTTCTGTGTACTTTTTATGTTTAAAAAAGAAAATAAATAAATTAATTGTGTTAAGCATTGTTTTAAAGACTCATAAGAAGAAATTACAAACTTTTTAAGATTTTAAATATTGTCAATTAATTCGATATGTGTTTTTAATTCTACGGAAGTTTTCATTTTTGTTGCTTTAACATATAAATATAAAAGTTGGAAGAAATTATTATTGAAAATAGAAATAAAAGTTTTAATCATATTGGTGTTTTCCATTTACAAAGATTAATATTTTTTGGGGCAAAGTTCTTCAGTGTTTCACATTCGTTTCATAATATCCGATAAACATAATTTTAATTCTCTTTCCAAAATATTATAAGTTATTATGTTTGATACGAAAATTTTAATCTGTTTCATTCTTTTTTTATTTAGTAACAAAATAATAAATGAAATATAAAAATATCAACGTTAGTAAAAAGTTTATAAAAAAACCTTAAAAAACAACTGCTGAATTGACACATTATTCTTTATTAATTAATGTTTCATCGTCCATGTTCTCAAATTTTTACTTTCTTTTAGTTATCATTGTTCATGTTGCGTATTGAAAACAATTAGTTTTTTTTATTAAATATTCAAAAAAAATTACGACCGAATACTTTTTTGAGAAAAAGACATACTTTTGATTTTCTATTGTCTTTTCATAAACACATAACCATAACAGATGTGCTGATTCAATCAATTTTGGGCTGTTTGTTTCTCTATGCGAGCATTTGATACAAATAAGTTTTTCTGCGTCGCACATTTATTAATTCAAAAAAATGATGCAAATTTGCGAATTTTTTTAAATAATCATTATCATTGGTATAATTTGTTTTAAAATATTTATGGATTTAGTGAGTGTAAATCATTTATTTCCTCAACTCTCCCTCATTGTTGCGACCCTGCATTGCTTTGTGTCTGTCAAGTTCAGAATGGTGATGCACGAAATTACAAAATTACAAAAGTATGATAAATTAAAAAAAGGTTTTAAAAAGATTTACAAATTTGTCAACCAACAGCATATCCTCCACCTCATTGAGTAAAAAAATAATATTATACTCGATTCAAAAATTTCATTGCAAAGTACGAAAACATTAAATTTGTGGTTGTTTTAATCAAACAAAACCAGTTTTATTTCTAGACGAAAATAGTTCATTCAATTGTGTTTCTCTTCAAAAAATTTTTGTAAAAGCCTTGTTTTCTTTACTTTTTTTTTATTAAGTTTTCCAAAAAACACACAATTTACAGTTATTTTATTCATTGTTCCAAGATTTTAGTTAATTAATTTCCATTTTGATTTTTTTGAGCAATTTTCTTTAATTTTTGCAAAGGTGAATGTTTTAAGGCACGAAGTAAAGCTTGCAAAGAATTTGAAATACGAAAACAAGGTAAAGAAAAGTATCGTTGTTTTTTTACATTTTTTACTAATGTTACAATTTGACAAAAATGCTATGTTTTTTAGCTTCTTCTTAAACATTTTCAGATTTATTAATTACTTGGAATTTTTAAATGAAAAAAATTATACCAAATATTCAAAAACATTGCAAACGCCAATAAATAAAGCCTTAATTTCGTAGGCATATCTTTGATGTCAGGAATGGATGTTCCAACGTTGATCACGGATTAAGGTTAGTTTTAAAAACAGTATAACTTACAATTTCCTTTTTTTGGTTTAAGGAAAACTCTTTTTACTAATACTTAAATTGTAGCATAATAGTTTCTTTTATTTTTGATAATGCCATTAAAGATCACAATATTTTTAATTTAACGTTACACTTCACTAGCTCAGGAGTAACATTAAAAAATTAAAAAAAAATTAAAATTTTAAAAACATTCAACAAAATCCACAAACTTCAAAAAATTAGGAAAGTGTCCTTTTTTTTTACGAAAAATCATTTTAGTTGTTGTCTTTGAAGAAGAAAAAGACATATAAAAATTGTGTAGATTGAAAGTTATTTTTAGACAAAGATCTGTTTTAGTTTTCTGAATAAGGAAATATTTTGGGCACTTTTTGTCAAAAAAAAAGATATCTGTTGTAATATTGCGAAATTTTAAAAGTGAATAATTTTTTCTCATTTTCTTTCTGTGGCTTGTTTCACGAAGCGGCCGTAGCTTTTTAAAAAAAGCGACGTCGCAGCTTTTTTTGAAAAGAAAGGGAAAAAGCTACGACGTCGCTTTTTAAAAAAAGCTACGTCCGCTTCGTGAAACAAGCCACTGCTTCAAAAAACATCCTTGATTTTTACTTTCGAAAATTTAGTTTTTTGTCTATGTTTAAAATATAAATTTTGCATAATTTTTTATCAATAATTTAACATAATTTGACTTTAAAAAGCTTTTTGTAAACTTTTTGAAGCCTTTATTAATTCGTTGTAAATGAATGTTAAACAACAATTTAAAGTTAAAATTTATATTATTTTTATTCTTAAATTTATCTAACACGTCCCTTTTTTTAAATAGAAGACATATTTTTTACGAAAAATGATAAATTACAAAATTAATAAAACTTTTTCAAAATTGTACTAAATCAGATTCACCATCATCTTGGTTGCAACTGTTTGTTATTTCGTGGTTTACAAAAATATTTATTCTTCAATTTTATAAATTAGAACAAGAAAAACAAAATATTCAAAATTTAAAATAGCCATGTTTATCCAAACCAGACATATTTTTTTTTTGACAGCAGCGTGAAATAAATTTATTTTTGAAAAGCAAAAAAAAATCGCGATTGCGAAACAATTTTTTATTCGAAAGAAACTTCTTGCTGTTCTTGATTTTTTGTGAATTCAGATTAATATTGCCGCAAATGTTTTTGCTATTTATAATTTTTTGTCTATGCAAACAAAAATTAAATAAAAATTTTTGCATTATCAAATACCAAAATAACCAAACTGCGAAAACTGAAGGCACTAAATAAAAAAGTTATTTCTTACGTAGCTTTTCCTCGACATGTAACTAGTGCTTTTTTACTTATCTTCAAGTGTTTAAATCGACATAATTTGTTTTATATTTATTTTGCGATTTTCCATACTGATAACAGATTACCGAACTAAATTTGCAATTTGTTCAGCCATGTTGGAACTTTTTGCTTAGTAATACCATTTTTAATATTTTATATTTTACATTTAAAAATATTTGTTTTAAATTAATTTTTTAAAAATACAAAAATAAACTTTTGAATTTAGATTTAATGAAGCTTTTTTACAAAATATGAATCCAACATTGCACATTTAAAAAAAAACAATAGTATTTTGAACTTTGAAAAATGAAAATTATTTTTGGTAAATATGATACTAACTTTATTTTCTAAATCAGAAATGTTAACGTCGGATTTTTATTGTTATAAATACTGAATACTTCTGTTCTAGACAAATTTCGTTTTGCTTTATCTTACAAAATCAATATTTTTAGTTTGATTGAATGCTTGATTATTAAACAAGTCTAAAAAAATTGTGTGAACATGATGTTTTTTTTCATTTAAAATGCTCGATCAATTATAATTTTTGAATATATAAAAATTTTAAAAGAACGTGTACCGATCAAAGTTTTGAGTATGCATATGATTTTTCCAAACAACAAAGGAAATTAAATACTCAAAAAAGGAGAAAGAAAAAAATTGGGTGGAAAACAATTTTCATTTCATATAATAAATTTTTAAAAAAAAGAACAACAAAAAGAAATTGAAAAAAGGCGGAAAATGAAAAAGCGCATTCAAAATATAAAAAAGTACTCCTAAAAAACCATACTCGTTGCAGCCGTTTTCTTTCTTCTTTTTTGAATATTTAACAATTTTGTTGATTGGAAAAATCAGATGCAAAATATTTTGTGTAACTAGCCACGGTGAACAATAATCACTATGCAGAAAACGTTCAAAATGCGCCAAAATCTTCCAGCCGCCTAAAAACTGATCAAAAATGTACAACTTTGTTATATGACATTTTTTGGTCAGTTTTTAGGCGGCTGGAAGATTTTGGCGCATTTTGAACGTTTTCTGCATACTGCCAGTTTTTCAGAGGAGCGAACTTTTTGGGGCCATCCCAAAGGTTTTGGCATGGTGATTCTTGTTCAGCATGGTTATTTACACCTCAGAAATGAGTTTCAGAAAATTAAGTAATCATAAAAAAATATGCTACCACAATCATTTTTCAAAAAATACAGTCATATAGGCTTTTGAGCCAGTTTTTTAGAGGAGCGAACTTTTTGGGGCCATCCCAAAGGTTTTGGCATGGTGATTCTTGTTCAGCATGGTTATTTACACCTTAGAAATGAGTTTCAGAAAATTAAGTAATCATAAAAAAATATGCTACCACAATCATTTTTCAAAAAATACAGTAATATAGGCTATTGAGCCAGTTTTTTAGAGGAGCGAACTTTTTGGGGCCATCCCAAAGGTTTTGGCATGGTGATTCTTGTTCAGCATGGTTATTTACACCTTAGAAATGAGTTTCAGAAAATTAAGTAATCATAAAAAAATATGCTACCACAATCATTTTTCAAAAAATACAGTAATATAGGCTATTGAGCCAGTTTTTTAGAGGAGCGAACTTTTTGGGGCCATCCCAAAGGTTTTGGCATGGTGATTCTTGTTCAGCATGGTTATTTACACCTTAGAAATGAGTTTCAGAAAATTAAGTAATCATAAAAAAATATGCTACCACAATCATTTTTCAAAAAATACAGTAATATAGGCTTTTGAGCCAGTTTTTTAGAGGAGCGAACTTTTTGGGGCCATCCCAAAGGTTTTGGCATGGTGATTCTTGTTCAGCATGGTTATTTACACCTTAGAAATGAGTTTCAGAAAATTAAGTAATCATAAAAAAATATGCTACCACAATCATTTTCAAAAAATACAGTAATATAGGCTATTGAGCCAGTTTTTTAGAGGAGCGAACTTTTTGGGGCCGTCCCAAAAGTTCCTGCATGATGATTCTTGTTCAGCATGGTTATTTAGACCTCAGAAATGAGTTTCAGAAAATTAAGTAATCATATAAAAATATGCTACCACAATCATTTTTCAAAAAATACAGTAATATAGGCTATTGAGCCAGTTTTTTAGAGGAGCGAACTTTTTGGGGCCATCCCAAAGGTTTTGGAATGGTGATTCTTGTTCAGCATGGTTATTTACACCTTAGAAATGAGTTTTAGAAAATTAAGTAATCATATAAAAATATGCTACCACAATCATTTTTCAAAAAATACAGTAATATAGGCTTTTGAGCCAGTTTTTTAGAGGAGCGAACTTTTTGGGGCCATCCCAAAGGTTTTGGCATGGTGATTCTTGTTCAGCATGGTTATTTATACCTTAGAAATGAGTTTTAGAAAATTAAGTAATCATATAAAAATATGCTACCACAATCATTTTTCAAAAAATACAGTCATATAGGCTTTTGAGCCAGTTTTTTAGAGGAGCGAACTTTTTGGGGCCATCTCAAAGGTTTTGGCATGGTGATTCTTGTTCAGCATGGTTATTTACACCTTAGAAATGAGTTTCAGAAAATTAAGTAATCATAAAAAAATATGCTACCACAATCATTTTTCAAAAAATACAGTCATATAGGCTTTTGAGCCAGTTTTTTAGAGGAGCGAACTTTTTGGGGCCATCCCAAAGGTTTTGGCATGGTGATTCTTGTTCAGCATGGTTATTTACACCTTAGAAATGAGTTTCAGAAAATTAAGTAATCATATAAAAATATGCTACCACAATCATTTTCAAAAAAATACAGTAATATAGGCTTTTGAGCCAGTTTTTTAGAGGAGCGAACTTTTTGGGGCCATCCCAAAGGTTTTGGCATGGTGATTCTTGTTCAGCATGGTTATTTACACCTTAGAAATGAGTTTCAGAAAATTAAGTAATCATAAAAAAATATGCTACCACAATCATTTTTCAAAAAATACAGTAATATAGGCTTTTGAGCCAGTTTTTTAGAGGAGCGAACTTTTTGGGGCCATCCCAAAGGTTTTGGCATGGTGATTCTTGTTCAGCATGGTTATTTACACCTTAGAAATGAGTTTCAGAAAATTAAGTAATCATAAAAAAATATGCTACCACAATCATTTTTCAAAAAATACAGTAATATAGGCTTTTGAGCCAGTTTTTTAGAGGAGCGAACTTTTTGGGGCCATCCCAAAGGTTTTGGCATGGTGATTCTTGTTCAGCATGGTTATTTACACCTTAGAAATGAGTTTCAGAAAATTAAGTAATCATATAAAAATATGCTACCACAATCATTTTTCAAAAAATACAGTAATATAGGCTTTTGAGCCAGTTTTTTAGAGGAGCGAACTTTTTGGGGCCATCCCAAAGGTTTTGGCATGGTGATTCTTGTTCAGCATGGTTATTTACACCTCAGAAATGAGTTTCAGAAAATTAAGTAATCATATAAAAATATGCTACCACAATCATTTTCAAAAAAATACAGTAATATAGGCTTTTGAGCCAGTTTTTTAGAGGAGCGAACTTTTTGGGGCCATCCCAAAGGTTTTGGCATGGTGATTCTTGTTCAGCATGGTTATTTACACCTTAGAAATGAGTTTCAGAAAATTAAGTAATCATAAAAAAATATGCTACCACAATCATTTTTCAAAAAATACAGTCATATAGGCTTTTGAGCCAGTTTTTTAGAGGAGCGAACTTTTTGGGGCCATCCCAAAGGTTTTGGCATGGTGATTCTTGTTCAGCATGGTTATTTACACCTCAGAAATGAGTTTCAGAAAATTAAGTAATCATATAAAAATATGCTACCACAATCATTTTTCAAAAAATACAGTAATATAGGCTATTGAGCCAGTTTTTTAGAGGAGCGAACTTTTTGGGGCCATCCCAAAGGTTTTGGCATGGTGATTCTTGTTCAGCATGGTTATTTACACCTCAGAAATGAGTTTCAGAAAATTAAGTAATCATATAAAAATATGCTACCACAATCATTTTTCAAAAAATACAGTCATATAGGCTATTGAGCCAGTTTTTTAGAGGAGCGAACTTTTTGGGGCCATCCCAAAGGTTTTGGCATGGTGATTCTTGTTCAGCATGGTTATTTACACCTCAGAAATGAGTTTCAGAAAATTAAGTAATCATATAAAAATATGCTACCACAATCATTTTTCAAAAAATACAGTAATATAGGCTATTGAGCCAGTTTTTTAGAGGAGCGAACTTTTTGGGGCCATCCCAAAGGTTTTGGCATGGTGATTCTTGTTCAGCATGGTTATTTACACCTTAGAAATGAGTTTCAGAAAATTAAGTAATCATATAAAAATATGCTACCACAATCATTTTTCAAAAAATACAGTCATATAGGCTATTGAGCCAGTTTTTTAGAGGAGCGAACTTTTTGGGGCCATCCCAAAGGTTTTGGCATGGTGATTCTTGTTCAGCATGGTTATTTACACCTCAGAAATGAGTTTCAGAAAATTAAGTAATCATATAAAAATATGCTACCACAATCATTTTTCAAAAAATACAGTAATATAGGCTATTGAGCCAGTTTTTTAGAGGAGCGAACTTTTTGGGGCCATCCCAAAGGTTTTGGCATGGTGATTCTTGTTCAGCATGGTTATTTACACCTCAGAAATGAGTTTCAGAAAATTAAGTAATCATATAAAAATATGCTACCACAATCATTTTTCAAAAAATACAGTCATATAGGCTATTGAGCCAGTTTTTTAGAGGAGCGAACTTTTTGGGGCCATCCCAAAGGTTTTGGCATGGTGATTCTTGTTCAGCATGGTTATTTACACCTCAGAAATGAGTTTCAGAAAATTAAGTAATCATATAAAAATATGCTACCACAATCATTTTTCAAAAAATACAGTAATATAGGCTATTGAGCCAGTTTTTTAGAGGAGCGAACTTTTTGGGGCCATCCCAAAGGTTTTGGCATGGTGATTCTTGTTCAGCATGGTTATTTACACCTTAGAAATGAGTTTCAGAAAATTAAGTAATCATATAAAAATATGCTACCACAATCATTTTTCAAAAAATACAGTAATATAGGCTATTGAGCCAGTTTTTTAGAGGAGCGAACTTTTTGGGGCCATCCCAAAGGTTTTGGCATGGTGATTCTTGTTCAGCATGGTTATTTACACCTCAGAAATGAGTTTCAGAAAATTAAGTAATCATATAAAAATATGCTACCACAATCATTTTTCAAAAAATACAGTAATATAGGCTATTGAGCCAGTTTTTTAGAGGAGCGAACTTTTTGGGGCCGTCCCAAAAGTTCCTGCATGATGATTCTTGTTCAGCATGGTTATTTAGACCTCAGAAATGAGTTTCAGAAAATTAAGTAATCATATAAAAATATGCTACCACAATCATTTTCAAAAAAATACAGTAATATAGGCTTTTGAGCCAGTTTTTTAGAGGAGCGAACTTTTTGGGGCCATCCCAAAGGTTTTGGCATGGTGATTCTTGTTCAGCATGGTTATTTACACCTTAGAAATGAGTTTCAGAAAATTAAGTAATCATATAAAAATATGCTACCACAATCATTTTTCAAAAAATACAGTAATATAGGCTTTTGAGCCAGTTTTTTAGAGGAGCGAACTTTTTGGGGCCATCCCAAAGGTTTTGGCATGGTGATTCTTGTTCAGCATGGTTATTTACACCTCAGAAATGAGTTTCAGAAAATTAAGTAATCATATAAAAATATGCTACCACAATCATTTTTCAAAAAATACAGTAATATAGGCTATTGAGCCAGTTTTTTAGAGGAGCGAACTTTTTGGGGCCGTCCCAAAAGTTCCTGCATGATGATTCTTGTTCAGCATGGTTATTTAGACCTCAGAAATGAGTTTCAGAAAATTAAGTAATCATATAAAAATATGCTACCACAATCATTTTTCAAAAAATACAGTCATATAGGCTTTTGAGCCATTGAGCTGACGTTTTTCAGAACGTCAGCTCAATACAAAGCTTTTGAGAAAAAACACGAATTACGTAAACCAACTACGTGGAGTGTATCATGACGGTATTTAAATAAAAGGGGTTATAATTTTGATCATTGGTTATTATTTTTATTTTTACAACAACAATCCATCAACGACAAATGAATGTTGTATTAAAACATTTTAACTCTCTTTATATAAAAAAGAAGTGATCTGGATAGAAAAAGTTTTCCGTAATCACCGTCGTACGTCATGCAAGGTTGGAGAATGCATTCGTTTGTTTTTTTCGCACACACTTTTTCATTCCCCATGATTGCGTGACGGACGACGGTAATAAGATAAACTTTTTCCGTCTAAGAAGCTCCCTTTAATACTCAATTTCAAAAAAAATCAAAAAAACAAAAAAGATGATGAAACAAAATGCTGAAAAATCTGCATAAAATGGCAGAACAGAATTGTAAAAGCTTTTTCAGTTTTTTTTTTCATAAACTTCATTTTCATGTGCAAAAAAATATGTTCAAATTATATTATTAATGTCGTTGAAAGCGGTGTTTCGACAGACATCTGATCTTTCAAAAACAAAACGCAAAAAAATGTATTTTGTGTTTCGTGAAAAGGCATCGCAAAAACAAACATAGATTATTTCTTTCAGACAAAATATTTGCTTGCTTCTTTTCTCCATTTTTTCAACACAAAAAAAAACAATTATAGGAACCAAAATAATCGTGAAAACATTTTCCATATTTTACATTCCCTCCAAAAAAGTGTAACATCAATTTTTTTTGTTTGAATATTTTAATTTAATGCATTACAATTGAAAAAAATTGGATTTAAAAGATGCAGGTGCAAACAAGAATATCAAATCGATAACCAATATTTAAAAAAGTACAGATTTTTGTTATTTTTTTCAACTAAAAATTTGTGAAAAATATTAAAAATTTTTACTTGAACTTGAAACAAAGTGATTATTTTCCAAAACTAGTACTGCAGTTTCCCACACCAAAATATTCAAAAAAAAACATTTGCCTTTCTTTTGCGGTTTTGTCATTTACAAAAATATCTGGTGGAAAATCTTAAAAGTTGAAACAGTTTATACTCGATTTGAATGTAATCGTGTTTTTTTTTGTCTGGAAACTAATATTCAAATTACAGTTAACAAAGAAATTGCACACAGTGCCGCAACTTCGCCCAATATCTGTAGGCTAATATACACTGCAGATTTTGGATAAAAAAAACTACTTAATAAACTGCACAGACTCCCTCTGAGCGTTTTAAAGTAAACTCACAATTCCGACCAACTCCCCAAGTTGTGGCAGTGAGTGCACAAAACTGACTGAAAATTACTATTTCTTTTCTTTTTTTAATAATGTTTTTAAAATTATCAAGGATGTCTTTTTAAGAAAAACGACTGTTTTAAATATATGCAGAATGGTTTGAAATTGTTATTCTTTAATAAATCTTTCTACAAATTGTCTAAAGTTTTGTTTATAAAAACAGACAAAATAAATATTTGTGTAAAAAATGGACAATGGAGAAAAAGTTGAAAGAAAATTTTACTCCCAGTCGAAAATGTCATTGAAAAAATACAAACACAACAAAAAATTTAGCTGAGAATTACTACACTGCTCCACAAAAGTTTACGGACACCGTGTGTTTTTAGACGTTTTTTTGTAACTTTGAAATTAGAATTTGAGAAAACCGTGAGAGATTGAGTTATGAAACTTTCAGGATTTGATAAACATGGATAGGAGTACAAAATGGCGTATACAGCATCTTCTGAAATGTACTGTGCGCCGTTTTTTCGGCACTTGAAAAATGCCAAAATACACTAGATGCCTTATTTTCAATTTGATGGCAAATCGGTGCCATTGAATATTTTATCTTGTTTTCTTCGCAGATGAGCTTTATTAAGCATTTATAACAGCCCCCAAACAATAACTTATTCATAACTTACCGTATGCAAATTTTTTTCAGGGTGTCCGTAAACTTTTGTGGCAGCAATTTTTAATACTTTCATGGGCGAAATTGCCACTTTTTCAAATTTCGGCATTATTTTACGGATATATATGTTTTCCAACATGCTGAATCCGAATCTGAAACATCTGGACAGATTCCACCTCCAAAAGTTTCAGAATCCTTTAATTTTAGGGTGTCCGTAAACTTTTGTGGAGCAGTGTATATTCTTTTCATTTTTTTAATAATGTTTTCAAAATTACAATGATAATCTTTGTCTTTGCGGGAAAAAACGTCATTTTTAAGCTCTTTAATATTGCTTAAATTTTTGGGTAACAATTTTTTGAAATAAAATATTAAAAAGTTGTTGAAAAGGAAAAATAATATGTTCTCTTGGTTTCAACAAAGTTTCTTTTTCATCGGACATAAAATATTTTAGGCAGTTTCTTTCCAAAAAGAAAAAAATACTTCGTCAATTTTTTGCCAATCAATAAAAGGTTTATTGCAATGTTTAAACCCTTCTATAAAAATGTCAAACGCGACCATTTTTTGCGGAACAAACTTTAAGAAGTTTTTAAATGTTGTATATTTTTTAATTTTTTAAAAATTTTTATATTTTACTTCTGCAAAAACATTTTGGATAATTAAGAATCTCAATCATTGATACAAAAAAATCAATGAACAATTTTAATAAAAAATTTAAATGAATTGCAAAAATAAATACATATTATTTTGTGTATGTTAAAATATTTTTCTGTTAAACATAAAAATCTGTTTCAATTCAATAATCTTTTTCGGTTGACACCGATGCAGGGAAATTTTTATATAATTTTTTCTCCTTTGTCAGGTGCTAATTGTACAACTTTTTTCTTAACTGATGCCAACAAAAATAACATTGTTTTTCACCGTTGATAAATCAAATTGAAAACTATTTTTTAACTTTGTTCAAATAAAAATTTTGTTATAAAATATTTAAAAAGAGAAAAGTTTTGACTTTTTTTTTTTTGCTTATGAAAGCTTTTTGCGAGTTTTGTCAGATGGAAAATGTGTCGCCAATGCTGACATTGATGTTTCAAAATCTGCGAAAACGTGTTTGCAAATTTTCATAAACGCATTCAATGAAAAACGTTTATATTTTGTAAAAAGAAAGTTTTTCAAAAACATACTTGCATTTTAATTTGCATCTTTTTTTGGAAATTTTTAAACAACCTTTTTTTATATTTTATTTCTGGTTTTTTGTTTAAAAATACAATGGGTTTCGAAAACTTCAACTAATTTTTGTCATTTTTTGTCATGAATCGTCACGATTCGTCACGATTGGGCACGATTTGTAATTAAACGATTTTTAGAGCATATAAAGTCATGAAACCTTTTAGAATTAATCCATATGGATGTTGGGAAGAGATAGGTAGGGTTTTTATCCCACCTTGACCCTTTTGTCCCCCAGGGCGACCCCGTTTGTCCCCGTCATTTTAAAAAAACAGGAAAAACAGGTTTTAAAAAATTGTAAAAAATCAGAAAAAAATATTTATGTTAATTTTTTTAATCATTTATAGGTAATCAACCATCGGGAATCCATTTTTGATGGTTTCAGGTGTCCCCTGTCCCTCCATCGTCCCCCACATGTCCCTTAATATAACCCCACGTACATAAAATGTTTAAAAAAAGATTTTTTATCAAAATTTTCGAGGGTTTAGGGGTTTTTGACCATGGGGAGTTCGAATATGACCTCCATTTTTGTCCCTCGTCCCTCTGTCGTCCCCCAAATGTCCCCCAATATGTCCCCACATACATAAAAAATTTAAAACGCACTCTGGCTGAAAAAAAGAGTGATCCAAGTAAACCTTGGCACAGGCAAAAAATGAATCTTTTTGAAACTTTACCCACGTTTTCGACTATGCTTAACAAGCCCAGATCCAAAGTCTTTTTGTCCAAATGTGCCGTTTTGGCACTTTTTTGTGCCGTAGAAGTTGAAAACGGCATTTTCAGATCTCCGGTGCCATTGGAGATATGTCACTAATTTTCTTTGGTATAGGGGTAATCGAGGTCGCTGAATCCGAATTTCGCATTTTCGTGACTCGATTTTCGCGTTGGGACCCAAAAAAATCGAAAATCCGGCATTGTGCCGTTCTCCTACTTCGGCATTTTGCCGCCGGGCTTAGCAAAAATTACCATCGAATTCTCCACATTTTTTTGCCCTGGAGGACGCAAAATATTAAAAATCCATGAACTACTCTATTCTTTTTCCTGTGGAGATTAACGCAAATCGTGGTTTTTTGAGTATCAAAAAAATGAAAAAATGTTCTAAAATCTATTTAAATGTGCAAAAATATATAATTTTCACTAAAAATGTAATAAAACATCGTTACAAATGTATTGGAAGCTTCAGAATGCCAAAAATATCCAAAATGCCAAAATCGGCAAAATTTTGTGCCAAAAATTTTTTTTTCTTATTTTGATCTAATTTTGTGCCTGTAGGGGTTTTCGATGATGGGGAATCCGATTCTGATATTTTTTTATACGTTTTACATGACAGAAAAGCCAAAAACGGCATTTTTATATTTTTAAAAGTACTGCATTTGTTAACACGGTCTTAAATGGTGTTACTGATGCTTCACAAAAGCTTGTTTTGGATGCAATTGACAGCGAATGGAAAACTCGAAGAATGATTCTACGTAACAGAATCACTGCATCCAAAGCAGTTACAGTAGCTTTTGTTGATAAAGCTGTTCCCCTCAGGCTTGATGGAAGAGTTTTTGTTCCTATGGATGATACACATTTTGATCGCGTTGCTGGTCAAAGCGTCCAATCCTGGCCACTTTTGATGAAAGAAGGAGAAAAGGTTGACACGATGTTTGCTTATCGCCCTGAAGAGGAAGATAAGGCACGGTGGGAATACTTCATCATTACTCGGGATGGTGTAAAAGTTTCATGCACTCAATCTTTTTAAGATTTTAATAAAACAATTATTATTTGTTTATATTTTTATTGAACATATTGCTTAATAGCTTTTTACTTATGCCGTATTTTTATTATCTGTCACAAAATTATTTAAACTTTGATACCCATAGATACAGAATAAAAAATTTCGCCAATTAAAAAATGCGTGAAACACTTTACAAAAACTTTAAAAACCTCATTGATATAAATTTGCGAAACAAAGAAATTTTGGGGGACGAGGGAAGAAAACAGATCCTAAAAATGGATTCCTCATGGTCAAAAACCCCTAAACGCTTGAAAATTTCAATAAAAAATGTTTATTTAAATTTTTTATGTATGTGGGGACATATTGGGGGACATTTGGGGGACGACAGAGGGACGAGGGACAAAAATGGAGGTCATATTCGAACTCCCCATGGTCAAAAACCCCTAAACCCTCGAAAATTTTGATAAAAAATCTTTTTTTAAACATTTTATGTACGTGGGGTTATATTAAGGGACATGTGGGGGACGATGGAGGGACAGGGGACACCTGAAACCATCAAAAATGGATTCCCGATGGTTGATTACCTATAAATGATTAAAAAAATTAACATAAATATTTTTTTCTGATTTTTTACAATTTTTTAAAACCTGTTTTTCCTGTTTTTTTAAAATGACGGGGACAAACGGGGTCGCCCTGGGGGACAAAAGGGTCAAGGTGGGATAAAAACCCTACCTATCTCTTCCCAACATCCATATGGATTAATTCTAAAAGGTTTCATGACTTTATATGCTCTAAAAATCGTTTAATTACAAATCGTGCCCAATCGTGACGAATCGTGACGATTCATGACAAAAAATGACAAAAATTAGTTGAAGTTTTCGAAACCCATTGTATTAACAATTGTTTGTTTTTTGTTAACAACGCTTGACACAACATTGTTGATATTTACTTAATAAAAATGAGTACATTGAAACATTAAATATTTTATTTAACAAATTATTTTTAACAGTAATTATACCGGGACTCACGAGCGGAGATTTAATCTCTAAAAAACAAAAGATGTGAAACAAATGTACAACAACAAATTTTACAACATGGTAAACAAAAATGAATAAAAAATTTTAATGACCATAAAAAAGTCGGATTTTTTTTTAATGTTCCCAACTCCATTTTTTGGTTTAACTTGGTTTTCGACTATCTTTTTTATATTTTTTCTCTCCATAATTGTGCCGCCAATAATTCCTTTTCAAGTTTCCCTATAGCAAAAATTTTCAAATAAAAAGTATTAAAATATTCAGAAACCGTCTTTATATTTTTTTTGCTGCAAAACATTTGGAGAAAGGTTTGCAAAATGTTTTTCTTTGTTTTTATGTCAATAGTTTTGTTTACGAAAAAAGACATAATTTTTGTTTAACAAATTTTTATTTGGAAAAAGGCGCATAGAAACGTTTTTATGAATTTCTTTTTTTTGCATTTTGCTTTTAAAAAGTTTTTGTACTGTTGCGAATGCTTTTTTGAATTTTTAATTTTGTTTTTTCACATATTTCTTTAACATTTTTCATATGTCGAAAATAAATGTTTTCATAGTTTGACTTCATAAATAATATGTTTAATTTTCAAAATTTGAAGTCAGTCACTGAAACAATATAAATTATAAACTCAAAAGCACGTTTCTTTACACAAGAGAAAAAGTTATTTTTAATCAAATCAATGAACTTATCCGGAGAAATCATAAAATGATACCTACGAACCGACAGCAATAAAAAACATATTTCGTTTGTAATTCTGCTTAATGAAAGACAGTTTTGCTTTTTTCAGTGAATTCGCATAGTTCAAAGTTAACGCAATCAAAGACATTTGCTAAGTTTTTTGTTGTGTCTGTATTTTTCCAACGACATATTTGACTGGTGACTTTAATAATTCAGGAATTTGGCAGGATGGTTTTTGTCATTTTAATGCGATGAAAAAATTGGAAATGATATATTATAAAATTTAATGTTGGCCATATTTCTTTTTTTGTCTCGAATAAAGGCACAAGTTTTGTGAAAAACGGTATACGTTGTTAATGATTTACAATTCCGCCAATTACTTTACATTTGCTCTTTTATTTTATTTTATTTATTTATAAATCAATGTCTTAACCATTAAAGTTTTCAAAAATTTTGATTTTATCATTTGAGATTAAAACAATTACATATAATTTGTTTATGTTTTAAATCAAATTAAAGGAACAAAATATACAAATAGCGAAAAACTGACAGCAATATTTACAAAACAAAACACATAAAAAAGCTTTGTTTCCTTAAATAATTGAAGTACTGAAGATTACGAAACACCAAAGTCCAAAGAAATATTTTGGAGACGAAAAAAACGAGATTTCGAAATTAATAATTAAAATCCTGATTTATGTTGTTTAAAAACTTTTATGTTTTTTGAATATTTTGGAAGATATGTGACGGCAGCAGCGTACTGCGGGAAAAAAGGAAAAAGAATTCCCATCGTGTGTGGAATCTCTCCACCAATATCCAGATCGGTCAGGATAAAGGTGTCACTGGAGACTTTGTGGATTTTTTGGCTTAACTGTTTCAAATAAGACAGGACTTTATCACTTATTAAATGAATTAAAAAATATAAAAAAAACTCTTACTTTTGATTTAACCTTATTTAATTACTGTATGAAAAAAAATGAAAAGAAAAAAATGAGAAAAACAACTTGAAAGGAATTGAATTGTATTTTTGTAATAACAATACATTTATCACAAACGAATGTTGTATTAAAAAATTTAGTTTGCTTTAATTTAACTCTTAATTTTAATAAAAATCAACAGTCTTCAAGTTTTAACAGTGAAAATGTAAAAATGGTACCAAAACAGAGTTTTTTGGTCACTTTTTTAGATGCGTGTTCGTTAATTACCAACCTAAATGTATTTGGGCTAGTGATTCTTGTTCAGAATGCTCACTTACATAACATTTATCGCCAAAAAAATATTTCATATGCAAATTTCAATTTAATGCATAATATGTTTTAAACTGAAAAGTAGACGAGAAGAACAATTTTTTTAATTGTTTTTTCCAAGTCAAATGACTATGAGAAAAAAAGTTTGTTCTAAATTTTATGGGCACAAAGTTTTGCTTAATAGACAAAAAAATTTCATAAAATGTTCAAACCCTTTTGTGACAGACAGAAAAAAAATTTTTATTTTGCTTTCTGCGTTTTAAAAAAATTTGAAAACTTTGAAAGAGTAAAATGTGTTGTGTTTTTTGCATTTTTCTTTTGAAAAAGTATTTTCGTCTGTTTTTATTTGAATATTTAGTTGTTTTGTTCAACTAAATCTCAAATTTTGCTTTAAATATCAAAAAAAATCTGTTTTCGTTTTGCAGTGCAAATGTTTGATTTGTTGTTCTGAAGAGGAAATTTGGTGAAAACAATATATTTTATAAAACTTAAAAAATGTTTTTTCATTATTGAAAAAGAAAACGAGGTTGCTCACTTCTGTCCAAAATTATGATTCATTTTTTATTTTTACACTCCTTGACGGACTTCAAATTTTAACAGTGAAATTGTAAATTAAATTGGTTTTTTTTAAAAGACGAATTCAAAAAGAAGAGATTATTTATTTATTTATTTATTCACTTCAAAGTGATTGCTCACTTTAAGTGCGGGTAAAACAAGAAATATAATAATAAGAAAAGAATACATAAAAAAAGAATACAATAAAATGTTTTTAAATAAAGTGATAAACAAAAAAATAAGTTTTTTAAATGAATTTTAGACTATAACATAGATCAACTTTTACTGAACTTGGATTTGAAATTTATAGTCCAACATCGATCATCGAAGAATGAGGTGGATGTTCTATGAAAACGGACAGGGCTTACACGTTATCCGAATCATTTGAACACTTTAAAGCCACCCGATCGTGTTATTTTAAAGGGAAGTCAAAGTAGAAGCCAAGTAGTATAATTTTAAATAGAAACATAGTTTTTAAAAAAAGAAAAACAAAGCGTTTAATTCTGTTTTTGTTCTTTAAATTTTGAAAAATGAAAGCTAACAAATTATTTTGTGGATAAAAAAGATATGTCAAAAAGTGACAACATTTTCTTTAACATTTTTTTTTGATTTCGTTGTCCACAGAAACAATTGTAAAAGTTTGCATTTGGTCAAAAATTCTTGCTCTTTTAATTTATATATTTATTTATTAATGTCCAATCCAGAATATGGGATTCTTCGAAATTTTCAATTTCTGATAAAAACATTTTATTGTTGCATAACATTTCTGTTTTTTCAAATTAAAGGAACGAAATATTCGAATTGCACTAAGCAAACAACAAAATCGATAAACCTGAACATATAAAAAAGCTTTGTTTCCTTAAAAAATCAAACAACCCAAGATAATGAAACACCAAAATTAAAAGGTTTTTGTTTGAAGAAGAAGAAAACGAGATTTTGAAATAATTATTTATTCCTTAGTTTTTCATTTTTGCGATTAATGTTGATTCATTACTTTTTTTTTTTTTTTTTTTTTTTTTTTTTTTTTTTAATGTTTTGGTAACGCGAATAAAAAATTAAATAAAATTATAACGTTTGAAAGAAACGTCAGTAAACTTCTAATCTTATATGTAAAAATATGGGTAGACTACATTATTTGCAGTATTGTTTGTTTTTTACATCCTTGCTTTTTTCGTGTCAAAATCACTTCAAATAAGGCAACTCTTTTTTACACTGACTGCGACAGTGCTTTTAATTATTTATTTTATCAAATGCTATCTGTACGTCTTTTTTTAAATTGATTTCTTCCATTCAAAATAACACGTATTTCGTTGAAATATCATCATCGATTCATCGATGATACAACATTCCTAACGTTTAATTTCATAGACCGCAAACAGGATGCATCACCATTTTAGAAGGAAATGATGATGCACACGAGCTGTTTTTTCTCATTTTCATGAAGATGGGTGAATAACGGGCTCAAAATATGGACCGAAAAACAGTATAAAAGAAAAGTAAATTTATTGTTAAATTCGTTGTTCCTTTGGCTCCATCAATTGTATTGTCATGTGTTAATAAAGTATTGAAACCTTCAATCTCTGAAAAGTGGAAAAGAAAAAAGAGAAATCCTTTCCTACTTTTTTCACAACTTGTTTTTGCAAATTTTTCTTAGAATATTAACTTTTTTTCTTCAGAAAAAGTGTCCTTTATTTTTTATTTCAGCAATTTGTGACGGCCCTTAAGTTTCTGAAATAACCATTGTAAAAAATATTTATCAATCGTTATTGAAAGCAAGATGATCACAAAAGTGGATTTAAAAGAACACAATTTAAAACATTTACATCAAACTTTTACAAATTGAGAGAAAATAAATTATTTTGTGAATAAAAAGAAGTCGTAAAAATTTCAAGAATATTAATTATGCTACAAAATGTCATTAACGAATATTTGACAGGTCTAAAAAAGTGTTGTGAACAAGATGTTTTTTTTTTTCATTTTATATACAGTTTAATCAACGCTTTTTTAATGGCATTTAATTACTGATGATAATTTTTAAAATGAATAATTCTTTAAAATTAAATAAAATTGTTAATGAAACAAAATATTCCAAAATAATAATATTTAAAAGTATTGTGACACATATTGTATTCTCATTTTTAATCATATTTTTTAAAGTGACTTTTTTTAACTGCCGCGATATTTAAAGTTCTGGTTTTAAGATTTGGGAAAAAACACATTTGCAAACATTTTTAACCAAAAAAATTTCTGTCTCGCACATTCGAAGAAAAAATTGTAACAGGATGTGACAGAAAGAAAGGAAAACAAATGTTTTATTTGAGTGCAAAAAAAAACATTTCGATGAAGAAATTTTGCAAAGGATAATTCTTTTTATTTTACACAACCATTTTTCTTCTTCGAATCATTTGAATATTTTATTAGATTTTTCAATTTATTTGATTTTTTTTGAATGTCAGTAAAGAGTAAAGCTTTTGTAAAATAACAGAAAGTATACTTAAAACAAACTTCGAAACCAACCAATTTTTAAAAAATAAGATTGTAATTTTAACAAAAAACATTCGAAAGCAAAAATAAATTTTTATCTCTCACATTTGAAGAAAAAAAGTGTAATAGTCTGTGGCAGTAAGAAAGGAAAACAAATGTTTTATTAGAGTGTAAAGAAAAAATCATTTCGATGAAGACATTTTCGCAAAGGAAAGGTCATATTATTCTTCACAACCATTTTTTCGTATAAAAACATTTGAATATTTTATATAATTTTTAACTTCATTTCATTTTTTCAGAATGGTAGTAAACTGTAAATCTTATAAGAAAAAACACGAGTTCCGGAAAACCACTTTAAACAATTGATGGAGACCATTTTTATAAAAAGGGTGGCGAGTAATAACTTTGATCATTTGTTATAAAATGAATTGTATTTTTGCAACACCAATCCATCACGAATTAATGTTGTATTAAAAGATTTAGTTTGCTTTAAATTAACTCTTAATTTTAATTTTTAATTTAATAATCAACGGTCTTCAAGTTTTAACAATGAAAATGTAAATTATATCGATTGTAATTTAGGAGTTTTAACTTTATAAAGCAATACAGTTTTTAAAGTTAAAACAAATTATTTTGTGAATAAAAAAATCATTATAAAAATTGGAAGCGTTTATTGTTTTACAAGATGTCAGTAACAAATATTTTTTACAGTTCAAAAACAAGTATTGTGAATAATCTGTTTTTTTCATTTTAAATAAAGCTCGGTCAATCATAAATACATTTAATCACTGATAAAAAATCTTTTAATTGAATAATGTTATAAAATTTAAACAAAAATTTGTTAATGAAATAAAATATTCAAAAAAAGAAAATTTTGGAAAGAATTCTTAAACGCTTTGTATTTTCATTTTAAGCGGTGAAACGACTGAATTTTTTTTCGCCCCAGCACCTTTCAAACGTCGCCTCCTCACTGCCACGCGCCCCGATAAGTTGAAAGAAAATCGCCCCATCCACTGCCTCGCCTCAGTTATGGGGCGCCCTGGGGCGAGGTTGGGGCGGGGCGAGTCGAAACACTGATTTTTAGTCAACGCTTTCATAACGACTTTTCTTAACTGTCTCGGTTTTAAAAGTTTTAGCATGGGAAAAAACACATTTGCGAACATCAAAAAACAAAAATATGTTGTCGTATCGCACATTATGAAAAAACATTGTCATAGTCTGTGGCTGAAAGAAAGGAAAACAGATGTTTTATTAGAGTGAAAAGAAAACGAAAAAAATCGCAGACATTTTCGATGAAGAAATTTTCGCGAAGGAAAGGTCTTATTATTTTGCACAAGCATTTTTCTTCTTCGAATCATTTGAATATTTTGTTCGATTATTAATATTATTTCATTTTTTAGAACGTCAGTAAACTGTAAAGCTTTTGTGAAATAACACGGATTACGTAAAAGAAGGTTTAACAATTAATCCAACCAATATTTTAAAAAAATTGGGTTATATTTTTCATCATTTCCTATTAATTTGATTGTGTTTTTGTAAAATAAAGGAAAAAGCAGACATCAACAAAATAAAACACAAAACAAAGTTTTCGTTTCCTTTAAAATCAGACAACAGAAGATTACAAAAAACCAACAAAATATTTTCAAAAGCAAATTTTTTAGAGAAGACAAAAACGAAATTACGACACTATTTTTTATTCCTTTGCTTTTCATTTTGACAGTTGCAGTTGCGTATAAAACTCAAATAAAATGAGATAAAAGTTACATTTATTAATTAAAATTCTCGGTTTTTTTCAAAAAATATATTTAATTTTTTTGTTGAAATAAATTAATTAAAATTTTCTTAAATATTGACCATGAAAATATAATCCATTAATTACATCTTTTAAGTTTTCAACAAAGTTTAAATATCACTTTTTGTCATTAGTAAAATTCTTAAATTCAAAGCACATAATTTAAACCAAATATTCAAAAGTAGAAACCTTGGCAAAAACAAAACTAAAAAATCGGTAAAACTGCAATTATGCTTTAGTGTTTAAAAAAGAATGGATTTTATGTGACTGCTCTTTATTAAATGAAAACCAGCGAAACAAAATTTGTTTACGACGATAGCGACTAAATGGAAATGTAAAAGGGCACAAATCTTGTGTGTGAAAAATCACACAAAATTTTGTCTTAAAAATTTCATAAAATCCACATGGTGTTCTAAATTGACAGCAAGGAGCTTTGCGAAAATGACGAAACCGACATATCATTTATAAAACATGAACAACTGGTTCCAGTCAACACATCATTTTTTTGAATATTTTGTTACTTAAAAAAGTTAAGATTTTGTTATAATAATATTTTTTATAATAATGCTTAAGCAAAAAAATTGGAAAATTTTAGAAAAATTTCCCCCGAAAAGAAGTTTACATTATTACAATATTTAAGAGAGCCGAATGTTTTTGATTTTTCACTGTAGTAACAATGTCACGTTTTAAAAAATTTAACACGAGTGATTGTTGGTGATTTTATTTTTTTTAAGTTTTCAATATCATTTTTTATAAGAAATAAAATGCCAACTATTTTTAGAAGTTTTAGAAACTTATTCTGTTTGTCGAAATTTACAAAAAACTGTCAAACAAATTATCACAGATTTATTATTGTAACAAAATTAATTAACACTCAAAAATTCCAAAACATCTATTAATAAAATTACAATTCTTCATGTTGATTAAATTGCATTTCATTTTCAGTCATCTTTTTAAGATACCGAATTTCTGCAAGTTCATTGAATACAAACTTTGGAATAACTATTATCACATTATCTTCTCTTGTAATGCCATCTTTAATGAGTTGAGGTAAAACATGTGCCAAAAATTTTACTTCTTTGTCATTGCTACTGCCTTTGAGATTTTGAAGTTTTTCAATCATTCCATATTCATGAAATTTTTTAATGGCATAATTTTGATCAGTACTTCGATGAATGAGAAGAAGAATAACAGACATTAGTTGATTTGAATATTTGTCATCAATTCTGTTATCAAGGCAATTTGTTAATTTTTCAAGGAATTTTGGTGTTCGAATAAGATCATCAAAAACTTTTGAATTATCAGTTGCTACAAGATGAGATAAGAGGAACAATGAAGTCTAAAAAATATAAAGCATCTAAGTTATTTTTGAATGTTTTTTATCTCAATTTTTTTTAAATATGATTGATTTGCTTACAATTCAGATTTCAGACCCATAGACATTTTGGATATGTCGGTTTAACTAACAAATGAAAAGTGTAGATTCAGTTTATAGTTTGAAATTAACTTTTTCCCAAGCTTGAAAAAACGTTTTACTGTCAAAATAAGTTATTTCTCTCTTCATGCCCCAAAATCAAAATTGCCAAATATTAGTAAACAACTGAAATAACACAAAATAGGTTTTAAGGGGTTATTTTTTGTTTTGTGTAGTACTGTAATTCTGTTTATTTTAAAGAATTTCTATGTTTGGCTGAAATCAAAAGATGCAAATGAAGGAACGATAATTTTTCTTACTTCTACTTTCGTAATATTTAAAAATTTTAAAAGCCTTACTTCTTGGGTCATAGGGGTTGGATCATTTAAATTTTCTAATGCCATATCAATAACTCCAATATTAAAAACTGATTGTCGACGATATGCTTGATCATTATCAGCCAGAATAAAACGAGTAAAAAATAACATAACAGCATTTTTAAGCTGTTCATAATCGGCATTATACAAATTTTTAATATGCTTCAAAACATCTGGAGTAATAAGTTCAACAGCTTTTTCAGTGTTAGTTATTGTACCAAGCACAGCTAGAACAGGATATGAAATGTACGGATCATCTCGATCAAAATATGAAATAAGAAGGGGAAGAATCTGAAATAAATTAGAATAAAGTTGGGAAAAAGGCATTTTTACATTGAGAAAAATAGTCACGGTGAAAATCTGTGACACCAAAACCCCCGAATTTCGGTTCTGGAATTTTCAAAAGTGCTATCCTTATTATCTCAAGAACTGCTCATGCGTAAAAATGGACATTTTGTCACAAAAGTGTGACAAAGTGTCACACCTTTGCTATTTCTGTGACATTTATGTCTATTTTTATGCATGGGCACGTTGTCTCAACTTTTTCAAATAACCAGGATGACGCTTTCGAAAATCCAAAAATTCAGGATTCAGGTGTCACAGAATTTTGTGACTTTTTTCAGTTACAATTACTTCAGATTCAACTTTTGCCACATTCCGATGTGCCATAAAAGTCCAAGCTGCATTTGAAACGATTTCAAAATTCTCTGATTTTAAAAGTTCATGCAATACTTCAAAAAGCTCTTCAAAATCTTGGTTGTAAAAAGCTGGTGGAGCTTCATTCACAAAATAAAAAAATGCACGAGAAATTTCTTTTAAAATTTGATCTTTTTGAGTTTTTTTGGATCGTTCAATTTCATTGTTGGTCAATTCAAGCAAAGCTGGTAAGAGATTAGCATTGTGACAAGCTTCTACAATTTCACGACCGTTACCTAAAAAATAGAAGTCATTAAAGTTTTAGATTCTTTAATCGCGTAGTAAAAAAAGTACCCGGTTTGACTCGAATAGTGTTAAGCTTTTTACTTTTTGTCGACTCCGACTATTGAAAATCTTGTAAAACATGTAAAAATGCTTTTTTGACGCTGAATATTAATATTTAATATATCTAATTCATATATTAACTTTTTCTGATGAGTTGTAACAACTGTTAACAAAAAAATTTCACATTTTTTTCAAATTTTTTAGATATATTTGAAAAACTTTCTAAACTAATTTGAAAGCGATTTTTAATAACCTTATATGGTTGTAATATCGGTAAATAATGTTTACAACGATTAAATTCAACAGAAACAGCTTTTCTTGCAATTTTAAAAATTTTGTGCCAGAGTTTACTCCGACCCGTCAGCTCAGACTACGGAGATGGAGACGCATTAACACTGCATTTGACGCAAAAAAGATACTTACCCATTAAATTTCCAAGTGCAATCACCGAAACTTCTCTCACTACATTGTTGCTTGATTGTAAACATTTAATCAAAGGTTTAATAGCTCCACTTTTGACAATGGCCATGGCATTTTTGTAATTACTAGTTGCAATATTAGCTAAAGTCCAGAGGGCATCTACTTGAAGGGTAATACTAAAAATGTTTATTTTTATAAATCCCAAATGATATAGTGCGTATCAAAAATTTAAGACGACCTTAAAGAGTGAATGTTTGGCTATTTTTTAAAATTTCCTCCAGAAACTATTTTTACTAATGAATTCAGCATGTCCAAAAACCTATGTATCTTTCAAAAAAAACATCGAGATTCTTGAAATTTTTAAATAATTGGTACCTCAAAGTTTAAGACCACTCATAAAAATTTGCATATGATGCTTTTCAAAAAAAACACCATATGCCAGAGGTTTTAGTATCCTTAGTGAAACGTATTTGGGAAGAAAATAAAAATAAATTCACAGGCGCGATTTTGTCATACCATATTTGACGTTTTTGGTAATTAAATGGCTCAGTGTTTAAGAAGATGCTAAGTAAGCCATTTTGTAGATTATGCTAACAATATCCACAAAGTTCCATAGCACAATATTCAAATTTTTTAAGTTACAAAAATATTTCTGAGATTTACGGCAAATGCCCTTGGGGAATATACAGGGAAATTTCGCTTTTCACAAGAATTTTCATTTAAAAACCCAATAAAAAATAACTTACTCATCATTTTTTCCCAAATCATTGACTAATAATGGAAGAAAATTTTCTTGAACAATTTGATCATGAATAAGAGGATCTCCCAGAGAAGCCAAAATTCGAATAGAAACTATTGCACCTCGATGAAATTCTGTAGCTCCATCAAAAGCTTTTTCATGTAATTGCTTAAATGGAAGAAGATTTTTCTTTGCTGCCTCAATATAAGATAGTTGTTCCTTGTTAGGTTTAACAAAAAGATTTCTAGCTTTTTCTGGGACAAGATGAGGTTGTCGAAGAATGTAATCTTGAAATTCTACTTTATCAATACCACCTTCAGTTTTTGGATCAGCATATTCATAAGATTTTTCAACTATTTTTGCTTTAATTTTTGTTGTTGTTTCATTTTGATCTAATCCATTTATGAGAGCAAAGTTGAAGAATACAGTTAAAAATATTGAAAATATTATCATCCTGAAAATTAAAGGTAACTAAAAAATAAACACAAAATTTAAAAGCGTTCCTTTTTATTGATTGTTTATTTGTAGACTAAAAAACCCAAAAAAGAACTGCAAAAGAAAAGTGGAAACACTCATTTCTTGTTTTTTTTTGGTTACCAACGAACTGCTGCTGCTGCAAAAGAGGAGACAGACGGCTGAGAAAGCGACCTTGTTTTTTTTGATGTTTGTGTTCATTCAATGTGCGTGTTTTGTTTATTTCTTTCCCCCTCACTTTTATTTTTTATATATTTGAAGTTTTATACGTCCCCTTTTTTTATAGCTCGTTTGATTATTTTTTTTGAAGGTCAATTAATAAAAAATAGTTTATTTCAAGAGAAATTTATTATTAGCGATTTTATAAAGATTATTTAAAAGCAGGATTTTTTTTAAAAATAGAAAGCAAATTTGAAAACTTGTCATCATACTACAAAGTTCAGAAACACAAAAAAGAATGCACCAACAAATTAAACTCTATGTCTTTCGATGTGATTTTATTTCCTCCGTTGGTTGTATATGCAAATTTTTTCTGGTCATAAATGAGAAATTTGCATATTTGAATATATGTCTTCAAATAAGGTGCCATTTGCTTTAAGAGGAAGTATTACTTAAAATAAACACTTTTACTGATTAAAAATTCATAACTTTAATTTACAAGTGTTACGTTAAAGATTCAACAACATTTATAATGCCTGGAATTAGAAAAATTCGTATTTGTAACAGATGTCTTTTAAAATACACATTGTGAAAACATTAATTTTTTTTCTTGTGACTTTAATTCCCATAGTTTATTTAATGCGGAAGTCAAGCTGGGTACTGTAAGAAATGAAGTTCTTTAATAATTGCTTCTTAAATTATTATATGTAAAAATTATTTTTTCAGTCGCATAAAATAGCTTATCAGTAAGCTTATGAGCACGTGCAACCTTTTATTATCATCTAAAATGGTATTAAAATTTTTATTCTCAAAATGTATATTTTTAAAAGACACCTGTTACAAATTAGTACTTTTCTAATTCTAGGCATTATAAATGTTGTTAAAAAAAATTTCCATTTACTGTAGTTATAAGTTTTTTAACAACAAAAACGAACGTATTGAACTTCAAATTTCTCAAAAAAAATAAATTTTATTGCTGATTTTTAATATGGATTTTACAAAAATAACAAATATAATTTTATTAAATTTTAAAAACACAATTAAAATTAAGCAGAAATATGAGAAACTCTATTCTTATAATTAAATATCTTTCGAACAACAATATAAATATTTTTTATATAATGTACAATAACTTCTCGATATCCGGTCATAATAAACAAAATAATCAAACATTCAAATAAAATTCGAAATTGTTTTATCATTTGATATGGAGCAGGTGCGGTAAAGCCAAAACTTCCATCAAACCATGTTGGCAATCTTAAATCCCAAAATTTAAGTAACTGATACATTTTCTCAAAGCCAATAATGTAGGTTCTTCCAGTGACAATTCTAGCATTTAACCTGATATTTAATTGTGGAAATAAATAAACATAGGCATCAAGAACACAGACAATACAATTTGTAATAATTTGAAGTCCAATAACTGCAGCAATTCGAAGAGAGGTCGAAAAATCTTTTTTATTATGTTTGGATTGAAATATTGCTTGTTTTATAATTTTCCAAACAATCATGACCGTAAGAATTGTTGAAAGAACGAGAAAAAGGATAGGTTTACTATGTTGTATAACTAAAAATGCTAGCCACATTTTGTTATAGAATACATATAAGGAATCACTGTATTTATTGAGACATATTGTTGAATTTTTATCTTCGGCACAGGCGTCATCGAGATAATTAACTCGTTGTGTCCATAGATACACAAATACTGGATATAAATCAAAGATCAAAATGCCAAGATTGAATGCAACAATGACCCAAAGAATTCGTCGACCTTGGGTTATTCGATCATAAAAGAAGGGGAAATATAATGCCAAAAATCTTGAAACAGCTAAAAGAAAAAGTGCCGAGAATGGAGTATTAACAATTATTTGACGAACAAAGTCGTCCCAAAATGGGACCATTGTAAACGTTTGTTTATCAAAATATGTACCAGGCATATAAAAACATGGTAGATTTGTCTTTACGCCATCTTTGATATGATTTGAACATGAATATTCCGAAGTAAAAATAAAATCCCAAAGAATTTGATTAACAATAAACCAACGATAATTTCCTTTAAATTTTCCAAAAATTGAGATTAAAAGAATCAAAGAGAGGAGAGCAATACAAAAATATCCAAAATCATAGTAATATAAATTTGCTGCAAATGTCATTAAATTGCATCTAAATTCATCCATGTACATGCTGGATATTGTTTTGTTAAAGAATGAACAATTTTTACTCATCTTTTAAAAATTTGGGTTTAACAAATTTTATATTTTGTTTAACTCAAATTCTAACGACAAAAAAATACAAAAATGGTTGAAAAAAAATTTTTTTTTTAAAACTATGCTTATTACTTATATAAAAGTTGTAAGCACATGCAGCCTTTTATTATCATCCAAAATGGTATTTAAGTTTTTTTCTCAAAATGTATGTTTTAAAAGACATCTGTTATAAATTAGCACTTTTCTAATTCCAGGCATTATAAATGTTGTTGAATTTTCATTGTAGGAATTGTAATAATAAAAAAATGTTTATTCTAAATAATACTTCCTTTATTAAATATAATGATTTGTATATGGTTTACAAGCAGGTGAAAAAATGCAAGATAAAAATAATTTAACTTCAATATAAATATAATTATAAATTATATAATGAGATGTGAAAATCACAGATTTTTTTCTTATCTTAATTTAATTTATTTATTCACTTCAAAGCGATTGCTCACTTTAAGTGCGGGTAAAAAACAAGAAATATAATAAGAATAAAAGAATACAACAGACAAAAATGAATACAATAAAATGTTTTAAATAAAGTAATAAAAGAAAAAATAAGTTTTTAAATGAATTTTAGACTATAACAAGGACCAACTTTTACTGAACTTGGATTTGAAATTTATAATCAAACATCGATCATCGAAGAATGAGGTGGATGCTCTATGAAAACGGACAGGGCTTACACGTTATCCGAATCATTTGAACACTTTAAAGCCACCCGATCGTGTTGTTTTAAAGGGAAGTCAAAATAGAAGCCAAGTAGAAGTCGATAAGTGAGATAGAAATAAAATGAATAAAATAAACTTATTTGAAAATTTAAAATAATAATAAGTAAATCGAAAAAGTAAAAAGTACTGTAATAAAGTTACAAAGTAAAATATAGAAACTTATACAATTTTCAGCGTGTTTGAAAAGTCAATTGTTTTGAGATGAGCAAGTAGAGCTTCTTTTGAACCAAAGTCGTTGAGATTAATTTTGTATTGATTGAGCAGGGCTGAGATTCTTGAAGAAAAATGAAGATTGAAGAATTTGGATTTTGGATGAATGCTTGATTTTGTTTTATAAATGCCGCCAGATCTGGATTCCATTGTAGTTCTTTGGTGAAATTCAAGGTCGAGATCGGGATTTTTGTGTTGCACGAATATTTTCCAAGCTTCAAGAATTTGAAAATAAAGTCTTCTTTTTTCCAATGATTCCATTCCATATAATATTAATCGTTCCTTGTAATCGGGAATTTGGTCATAATTTGGATTATTTCTTAAATAAATTCTTTTTGTGAAAGTTCTTTGAATTTGTTCAATGTCATCAACAATATTTTTTCTTGGAATATTAAATAAAGATGAACCATATTCATAATTGGGTCGAATATAAATTTTGAATATTTTTGCAAGAATATCAGGATTGCTGGTGATTACTTTCTTTAATATTGAGTGCATTTTCCGATTTGTGATAGAATAAATGACGTCGATGTGATGGGACATTGTTAAATCATTTTTAATATAAATTCCAAGATCACGGGTGACATCTTTTTTCAAAATTTGAATATTATTGATTGAATAATTTGTTGCCGGATTGGGTGGACCATATTGGACATGCACAGTTTTTGATGCATTAATTGATAGAGATTTTCGGGAACACCATTCAAATAATCCATCGAGAGCACTTTGAAGAGGAGTTGGATCATATTGGTTGCGGTAGTATGAGTACAGTAGTTTCAGGTCATCAGCAAACTTAAAATGGATAATGAGATTAAAATTGTTTAAAAATTTACTAATTTGTGCAAAGACAATTATGAATAGAATTGCAGAAAGTACACTTCCTTGGCCAACACCGGAAGTGCATTCTGTTGTTTTGCTTTTACTTTTGTTGATCTTTACCAAAAATTTTCGATGAGTTAAAAATATAATAATCAAGTCCAATAGTTTGCCATTTATTTTTGCCTTTTTTAGATTATCCACAATTTCTTGAAATTTTAATTTGTCAAATGCTTTTTCCATGTCCAAAAATATTACATCGGTTGTTTTTCCATTTGCAGCTTCTTTAACAATTTTTTCCTGAAAAAGAATCATTTGTGTAGTTGTGGACATACCTTTTCGAAATCCAAATTGTTCTTTCGGCAAAAATTTTGTTTTTTCAAGATGAATTGTCAATTCTTCTTTGATAACTCTTTCCATAGATTTAAAAATATCACTTGTGCAGGAAATAGGTCGATAATTCGAAAGTAGCGTCGGATTCGGTATTTTTGGGATGGGTGTAACGTGAGAGATTAAAAATTGTTCTGGTACATCTCCATTTTCTAAAATATGGTTGAATAAAATTGATAATGGTAAAGCCAAAGATCTTGAGCATTTATTTAATATAATTCCAGGGATTCCATCTGGACCAAAAATACTTTTACTGGAACATTTTTTCAGCTGCTTTTTAACGTTATCTTTTGTGAATTTTACAGTGGAAATATATCAATTTCAGATAAGAAAAACATTGCTTTACTGCAAAAATTCAAAATATTCTGAAAAAAATTTGAATTTACTTTGTTTTGTACATCTCGTTATTTAATTTTAATTTAATTTATATTTAAATTAATAAATTTTTAGCTTGCATTTTTTCACCTGATTGTAAACTAGATATTAAATCATTATTTTGAATAAAGGAAGTATTTTTTAGAATAATTATTTTTTTATAACTTTAATTTTCAAGTGTTACAGTAAAAATTCAACAAAACTTATGGTACCTGGAATTAGAAAAGTACTAATTTATAACAGATGTCTTTAAAAATACACATTTTAAGAAAATAAATTTAAGTACCATTTTGGATGATAATAAAAGGCTGTACGTTTTTATAAGCACGTTTATTGAAAAAGATTATTTTATTTTTTTGCGTCTGTGTTTATTTTTTGTTGTTAGAATTTAAGTAACACAAATTTTTAGAAAATGAGTAAAAATTGTTCATTCTTTAACAAAACAATATCCAGCACTTACATGGATGACTTTGGATGCAATTTAATGACATTTGCAGCAAATTTATATTTCTTTGATTTTGGATATATTTGTATGGCTCCACTTTCCTTGATTCTTCTAATTTCGATTTTTGGAAAGTTTAAAGGAAATTATCGTTGGTTTATTGTTAATCAAATTCTTTGGGATTTTATTATTACTTGGGAATATTCATGTGCCAATCATATCAAAGATGGCGTAAAATCAAATCTACCTTGTTTTTATATGGCTAGTACATATTTCGATAAACAAACATCTAAAGCGGTTTCCATTTTGGACGGCTTTGCTCATCAACTCATTGAAAAAACTCCATTCTCAGCACTTTTTCTTTTAGCTGTTTCGAGATTTTTGGCATTATATTTTCCATTCTTTTATGACCGAATAACACAGGGACTGAGAATTCTGTGGGTTATTGTTCTTTTCAATCTTGGTATTTTGATCTTTGATTTATATCCGATATTTGCATTTCTATGGGAGGAAAGAGTTTATTATCTCGATGATGTCTGTGCCGAAGATAAAAATTCAACAATATGCATCAACCGATACAGCGATTCTATATATGTATTCTATAACAAAATGTGGCATATATTCTTTGTTGCACAACATATTAAACCTCTTCTTTTTCTCATTCTTTCAATAATTGCTACTGGAATGATTTTCTGGAAGATTATAAAACAAGCAAAATTTCAATCCAAACATAATAAAAAAGATTTTTCGACCTCTCTTCGAATTGCTGCAGTTATTGGACTTCAAATTATTATAAATTGTTTTGTCTTTGTTCTTGATGCCTATGTTCTATTACTTCCCCAAATAATTATGAAGTTCAATCTAAAAATGATCACTGGAAAAACCTACGTTCCTGGCTTCCAGAAAATGTACACGATACTTAAATATTGGGATTTAAGATTACCAACATGGTTTGATGGATTATATGGCTTTACAGCCTCTGGTCCATATCAAATGATTAAACAATTTCGAATTTTAATTGAATCTTTGATTATTTTGTTTATTATGACAGGATATCGTGAAGCTGTCATACATTTTATAAAACATATTTATTTGGTTGTTCGAAAAATGTTTAATTATAAGAATAGGGTTTCTGTTATTTCGGAACCTACTACATTTTAATTTGTTATTGATAAATTAAAAAAGTTATATTTGTTCTTTTTGTAATATAAAAGTCATACATAAAATTAATTTTTTGAGAAAGTTCACGTTCAATAGTTTTGGGGAGAGGCGCATCGCATGTAGTTTTTTTGATGCGAAGTCGATTACATTTCTCGACGCGAAAATACCTTTCATTGGAGCTTGTTTTTTTCTTCACTGCAACTGCAAAAAAAGAATAAAAAAAGCAGCTCCAATGAGTCTCTGATTTTTGTAAAAAAAAGTTTATAGACGTCGCGCCTCCTCCTTTTTAAAGAATTTATTTATTTATAACAACCATTTACGAGTATTATGGCGGTCGGGAAGTTCTCTTATACAACCTATACAGTGGTCCATTTTAGAAAAGTACTAATTTACAACAAATGTCTGTTAAAATATACATTCCAAAAGAAATTTAAATACTATCTTGGATATTAATAAAAGGATGCACGTGCTTATAAAAGCGTATATAAGCTATTTCATACTTTTGACGAAATAATATTAGTTTTCACATTACAATTTAAGAACCTATAATTGAAGATCTTCCTTTGTTATAGTTTTCAGTTTCACTTCCGTTTTACGAAAGATGAAATCGCACGAATATAAATAATGGGGAATAAACGTCATGACAAAGTTTATGATTAGGAAAAAAAATTCAGTTTCTAATCTAAACTTTTGCTTTAAAATGTTATTACAATGATTTAATTACCGGGCTGCATCATACTGAATTTCTGTGTTGGTAATTTCAAATTTGATGAAAAACAGGAAACAATGTTTAAACTTTGCACACAACAATAAAAACGTTCAATGTTTTATTGGCTTTTACTATTATTCAGTATGATATCAAACTTTTTTCTGAAAAAAGTGTATTTTAAAAAAAAAAATATTTTTTGCTATAAAATTACATGGAATAATAACGGCCGGGTAGTCGAGTGGTCCAGCGCGTTGACTCATCAGTATATTACTCCCTGGTTCGAGTCACGCCCGTGGTCACATTTAAAAATGATTACCCGCGTCCGTCCCCGGTCCTACCGGGTTACCAAGGGATATATTATGTCAAACCAAAGACATTAAAAATGGCTGCTGGAGGGACCCCAGGGTAAACATATCCAACTGTATTATGGCATTACCGCACGGAAAGTGAGTGGCATCGCTTAGACGTGAAAAAAAAAAAAAAAAAAAAAAAAAAAAAAAGACATCTGTTTAATAAAAGTACTTATCTAAAATTGGGCATTGTAAATGTTATGAAACACTCTAACACTCAAAAATTGTGGTTATAAATTTTTCATAAGCACAAATGTTTATTTTAAAAAATATTTCCTTTTTCTTAGTTAATGATTTATATCACCTTTACTGTAAAAAAAAGGCTTTACAAGCAGGTGATAATAAAACTAGTGAAATAATAACAAAATTCAAATGGAAAAATGATTACATAAAACATCGCCAAGTGCAAATTACAGTAAACTTTAATTGTGAGTACTTATCGAGTTTATACCATAAACCAAAGTTAGTGTTATCGGGAATTTTATACATTTGGACAAAATCCAGCTTCTTCGACATCGTGTATCAATAAATTACAATTTGTAATGTGTTTACAAATATTTTCACATAGCCATTTTTAATTTTTTTATTGAATCGACTTTTAATTTAACTTTCATGAATGCAAAAAGGTCTCCTTTTTTGCATTAATATTTCATCATAAAAAATGTTGATTTGCATGAAAATTTATTATTTTGGTTTTTAAATAAAGAAAGACAACTTTTATGAATAATGAAAAACAAAATTTATTTCATTTCTAATTTTTTCTCTAATTTAATCCAAAATATTAATCAAATGAAATTTGCATAAATCAATAAACGTCTCATATTTGATATGACTGTTTTAGATTATTGTTTTTTCGATAAATATGCAGCACAAATTGCTCACTGTCTCCTAAAAATTTTATATTGATAAAAAAATTATCAACACAAAAATATTACCAAGCAGAATTATATTCAGTTCCTGCTGCTGCCGTTAAAGTTATTACAGAAGTATCAACTTTCGCATTAAAAGAAGGAACAAAAGAAAAAATCCATTTAAAGAATCGAAAAATTGCTTCTCGATATCCACTCAAAATAAATAAAATAATAAAAGAATCAATAAAAATTCGAATTTGAATAAAATTTATTACTACAATATAATGATTTAGCCCATATTCCCCAGCATACCAGTTTGGAAGGTTGTATCTTGGGTACTCCCAAACTACGCTTAAAAGAATAACGAAATTTCGAGCAATTTGAATAAAAAATAAGAAAGAAAAAAGTGCAGTTTGAAATGCAATAACTACCGTAATCCGAAGAGAAACATAAAAATCTCCGATATTATGTTGGGTTTGAAATTTAAATTGTTTTGAAATTTTTAAAATTATCATAATTGTTGAAAATATTGATACAGTAATGCAAATTGTTGTAAAAGTGTAATAAAAATATAATCCAATATCATTTAAAAGTGATAAAGCTTTAAATTTGAAATCATACGGTGGATTAGTTTGGCAGTCTTTGAGGATTACTGTAGAATTATTTGTTGAACAAATTTCGTTCAATCTTTTATATTTCAAATCATTAGTTATCCCAGAAATTGCAGTGACACAAACAATAAAATTGTAACAAAAAATTGTGACAAATTTTCGATACTTTTTTGTTAACTTTAAATATAAACTTTTGTAATATAAACATAAAAATCGTGAAAATGTCAACAGCAGCAGCGATGAATATGAAGCAGAAAAAATTATTGAATAAGTATTATATAAAAAATTTAGCGATACACAGATTCCATTATTTCTTTCAGTACGGTAATATGAAATTCCAACAGGATTTGTACAAACAAAAAAATACGACATTAAAATATCCCAAAAAATTTGATTCAAAATAATCCATCGATAATCTTCTTTTATTTTACCAAAAATTGAAATAAATGCTATTAGCAATAATGGAAGAAAACAAATCTGTCCAAAATTGATGTCGTACAAAGTTACCGTAATTTTGGCCAAAAAACAATTAAAATTTGCTAGATCAGAAAATATAAATGCTTTGTCAGCTTTACAGCTAAAGTTTTCGAACATTTTTTAAAAATTTGAATAATATTTAAATTTAAATTTATAATTTTAATATGTAAATATAAAATTTAAAAAATTTAATATGCAAATTTTAATAAAAAATTTTAACACTAGTTTTTTTATTAAATTTATATAAGAGAAAGATGCACCTAAACTTGACGCTAACTTTTTCAAATTTTTAAAAATTAATACTTCCATAATTTTTTTGAGACAGATGAAATAAAAATTATTATTACTGTGTGTTATGGTTTTACAATTAACCTATAATTCATAAAATATTTATATTACTACATTTTTGAGCACTTTCTTCATAGCCGCCAAAGGATTTTAAAAAAATCAAAAAAAATAATTGGTATGAATTATTTATGGCAACTGTTAAGATCTCGCCGAACATAGTTTTTAAGAGCATTCTAAATGCAATATGCAAAGATAGACGCGAGCTGCAGGCTTTTAAATCACAAAAGGGCAGATAAAAGGACAATGAAAGGATGCACTTTAATCCAGCAGCGTGACGTGAAATGACGTGATGCTATTTCATATGCGAGAACATTCCATTGATGAATCATAGGCACAACAAAGTGATAAAGTGATATCATTGTTACACTGTATTTCGAAACCCACATCAGGGATAAAGCAGATCAAGAGAAACAAAGAAGCAGAGATATTTCGAAACACGCAATACACCCGCATGATCCCAGCAGTATATAAACCAAAGCCGTTTGCCCACATTTTGGTCGACCAGCTCTCCTGAGCTTAGCTATCTAGATTTGCCCCTATTTTGCCTTTTGCCCCTTTGCTAGCTTTTATTGTTGAGAATATTATTGTGTCGCGTTTGTGATTTGAGTTATTGCTAATAAACTTGTGTTAAATACTGACGAAGGTTTAACACAACCATTGTAAATCTAGTTTTTAGAAAGTATTTCCCCAATAACCAAAATGACGCATTTTTTTAAAAAAGGTAAAAATTATAGAAATGACATATGACAAGTAATTATTATTGTACCCAAAATTCATTTTATTATTCTTTGAAATATCGTATATATTTGTAATTTTTAAAAGCAGCGAAAAAATATCATGTTCAGAATCTGGTGACGATATTTTTCTGCACTTTAGATTACAGGAAGCAGAAAATGTATAAAATTTTGATTAAGTAACATTCTATAAAACAGAATTCAAAATCGCAGCAAACAGAAAAGTACCTCTGCAAAAAAAAAATTTCATTAAGGTGTAGAATCTCTGAAGACCAAAATTGGAATCTCCGAGGGCAAAAAATAGAATCCTTCAGGACAAAAACTTAAATTCTCCATGACAAAAATTAGAATCTCTCATGGCATAAGTATAATAGCCACTGGTAAGTAAGACAAGAATAAGAGTCAGTGTTCTGCTTTTGTATTTTTGACCGCTCGCCTTCCGCAACTCGCTGCGAAATTTTTCAACAAATATCAAAAAAGCAACATTCAAACGATTGTCCATGACATAATATTTAACAAACATTGGTATCACTCGTCAGATAAACATTAGTTTATTCGTAAACTGATTAAAATTTTTCGTAGAAAAACATTATTAGAAAAAAATTGAATAATTTGTGGCAAAAAGTTTAATTATGACAACGTACGCACAGTCTTCGTAAAAACTGAAAAACTTTTTGAGCATTGACCAAAGTGTGCAGGGTTTTGAAATAGCTGCCTAAATTTATAAAGACTGCAAACTAGGGTTGATTTCAACAGCAATTTTTCCATCAAAAAGGGAAAAAAAGCTAACTAAAATCAGTTTTTTTGCGATTGCTGTTATTATTTTGAATATTTCGTAAAATTCTTTTACAAAATAAAAATATAAGCAATCAAAAGTTAACACCGAAAATGCGTTTTTTGAGATAAATCAAATATGAGTGGAAAACCTTTTTCAAATGTTAGCAATATTAAAAATACTTAAAATCGCATTTTAACGTTGATTTGCGTTGTCAAAAGTTTAGTTAAAATTTTTTTAACTTTTTAAAAAATTAAAAATTAGGCGTTTAAACAAAAAAGATATTTTTTTGTATTTTTGAGGTTAAACGATAAATAGCGATCCAGGAGCAGTCCTCAACATCTTAAAATGTTGATAATGATCCAGTTAATATTGCCGATGCACCATTTTACATTTAAAATCAAAAAAATTCGAATTTGGCGCGGTTTGGCGAAATGTCGCAGAATGTCAAAATTTTTACGGGACCATCTAGAACTTATTTGGCAACACAAAACGTGAGAAGATTATAAATAGACCACCCTGAAGTTTGGTAAAGTCAAGTAGTATTCGTCTAATACATCGTAAACATCGCTCACAGGCATCCGTGTGCTCTTTAAACAAAATTTGAAATAAATTTAAATTCCCTGTAATAAGCAATCATTCAAAATATCATAATTCTGATTATCAATAAAAGTTATCAAAGTTTGAATGTAATGTTGTCACAGAAAATAAATATGTTTTATTCATTTTCTGTGACAAAAAAATGGACAGTATTTTTTTAAAAACTCACATTTTATTATTACTAAATATGAAACTTGTCTTCTGTTTTTGGGTTAAACTTATAAGTCATCTATTATGTTGCTTTTAACATTTTTTTATATTATTACATTCGAAAAAAGACTCAGAAAATATTTAAACACTTTTGTGTCAGGCAACATTTGTTTTTTTTCTAACACAGTACACTGCTCTTCAGCGAATAAACATAGTTTAAAAGTTCTTTTATGATCAAAGAATCCTTTACAAAAGTATTAAAAACTTGATTAATTTTTAAGAAAGCTTTAAAATTTAACTAATAATAAATGGCAAAAAACAACTTTCAATTTTTTTAAATTAATGCTGGTTTTAACATAATAGGATCTTGCAGTTTTCAAAAATTTCCATGTCAATAAAAAATATTTATGTTATCAGATGTAAAATTTTATTTATATTACTTATGAAAAATTCAAAAGAAAAAACTTCAGTTAAAGAAATTTTCAAAAAAGAGACAAAAAATGTGTTTTTATTCAATCGATTTTTTGTAAATACAAAAAAAACAAAAACGGACAAAGTTTGTGAGCATTGACTAAAATGCGGAATTTATTGCAAACACTGTGTTGTCAAAAAGTAGTGATTCCTCACTAGTACTTTCTCTCCTTTCCTTTCTTTCACAAAATATTTTTATTCCGCGGTTTTCATTCAATAAAGAGCAGACGCAAAAACCCTTCTCTCTCTCTCTCCACCAAAGCAATGTCATAAAAATCACATTTCGTAATAGAATTTTAAAATAGTTCCTAAAATTTAAAAAAAAAATATTGAGTTTGTTTGCAACAGTGATTTTCACATCTAAAAGGGAAAATAAGCTAACGAAAGACAATTTTTATATTTACGCAAATGCTTTGCTATTTGAATATTTTGTATAATTTCTTTGCAAAATTAAAAACATGCAAACAAACGTTAAAACATCGAATATACATTTTTCGAAATAAATCAAATACGAAATCAAAAAACTATTTTACTTCAAAAAATTCTAGCATGCATCATTAGAAATAATAAAATTCGCATTTTCACTTTGATGAGTTTTAAAATAATGTTTGCGCTTACAAAAATCTTATCGCATTGTGTTTTTTAAAATTTTTTTTTATTGCGAGTGCTTTTTTTGTTTGAATTTTTGATTATTTCCCTTTCATTAATAGTTAAATTTTGAATAAAATATCGGAAATAATAGCTTGAAAAACTGCAAAATTCGACGAATTGAAAACGGAATACTTCATTATTAATTGTAAAACAAAAACAAATTATTTTTCAACTTGAAAAGATCTTTTTGATCAAATTCATGAACAAAAAAATCTTTAATGAAAAATTCGTAAAAAAAGAAACAAATGTTTATGGAAATTAATTTAATGAAAGACAGTACACTCTGTTCTTTGGCGAATTAAACATCGATCAAGGTGAATTTTAAAATGCAACCAAACAATTCTTTACAAAAGCATTTAAAAATTGCACCTTTTTTAAGAAAATTGAATTATTTTGTCCCAGAAATTTAATCGATGGGATTCGTTGAGATTAAATGAAACTTTCATCAAAGCTTTGTTTTGATATTTTGATTGATTTACTTGAGATTTATTGTCGTAAATTTGTTATAAAATAAAAGCTTTTTTTAAATACTGTTTTTTAAGTCCTCTTTTCAAGTTTTCTAGATGCTCTTGAAAAATTGTTATCTCTTTTTTGTGACCATTTTTTTATTAAACCAAATATTCAAAAACAGACATCTTTCAATAAAAATGATTTTAAAAATAAATCGCGATTGCTTTTTTCAGTCACTTTTTCCCACCAAAATCCCTTTTCAACTTGCTATATTCCACATTTGATTTTTTCAATACCACAAAAAAATGGAGTAAAAAGAATTTTTTGTTTAATGCATTTACAAAATAAAATTAGTGAAGAAGATCTATCATTTGCTTTTTTGATTTCACAAGCTGAAGTACCGTAATTTCTAACATTGTCCATTTATTTGACAAATTAGTTGTGTCAAAATAGTTAATTTATTTTTAATAATTTATAAATTGTTAAAACATAGGTCTAAAAAAGTTTATGAAAAAATTATAACTGATAAATGACAAAAAAAACTCTCAATTCTTTTTTTAAATTAATGGATAATTATGAAAACGAGATCTTGCAGTTCTTAAGCATTTGCATGTCTTTAAAAAATGTTTATGTTATCATTTGGAAAAGGTAATAAATTTTGTTAATATTATTTATTAAAAATTCAAAAGAAAAAACTTCAGTCAAAGTGATTTTCAAAAAAGAGAAACAAAAAAATGTCAGATGTACATGCGTCTAATACATCGTAAGCATCAATTACTGGCATCCGTGTGTTCTTTAAAGAACCTTTGAAATAAATTTAAATTCCCAGTAATTAGCAATCTTTGTCAATCAAAATATCATAGTTCTTGAGTATCAATAAAAATCATCAAATTTTGAATGTAATTTTGTCACAAAAAATAAAATAAATGTGTTTTTTTTATTTCCTGTGACAAAAAAATAGGCATTATTTTTTTTTAAATTCAAATGTAGACGAGAGAAAAATAGCATACTTTTTTATTACTGAGTGATTCATGCATCTTAAGTTTTTGGGTCAAACTTATGAGTCATTTATTAAATTGTTTTTAACATATTTTTTTTACAGACGAAATAAATTCCACAAAATATTCAAACACTTTTTTGCCAGACAGAAAAATTTTTGCATTGTTTTTTTGCTCATTTTTGTTTGAAAAAGAAAATATTTTGTGCAACTTTTTTCAAATGTTGTAAAATTACGAAATTTTGAAAGCGAAAAATTTTTTTTTCTTTTTTTGCACTCAACTTTTAAAAAGTTTGTTTTCTGTTTTTGCGAATGTATTTTTATCCTTTGAATATTTAATTTTATGATTTGAATAAATTTTTGAATTTTGATTCAATAATCAGAAAAATTTCGTTCATAATTTGGTTTAATAATACGCAAATATGCCATTTTTGAAGTGTGCAGTCTTTCAAAACAATATAAATTATGATACAAGGACAAAAAAAGAAATTCTTTAAACAAGAGGAAAAAAATAGTTTTTGATCAAATCTATTACCCTATTCTGGGGAATATATTTAATGAAAAATACGCACCGAAAGTTGGAGCTTGGCGGTGGCGGCGCGAAAACACTGATTTAAATACGTACCAAGCTCGATAGTAAAATTGACGATTTAAATTCAAATATTAAAAAAATTTGCTAGAAAAAAATTTCATCGCTTTTGAGACTTTAAAAACAACTTTTTACTTTCTATTTTCGTTTTTCAATTTTTGCAGAAACATTTTAAAAGCAAAGAAAGAAGGACAACAACAAGGAATAAATTTTAAAACACATCCAACTATTGTCTAAATTTAAAATTAAAAAATAATTACTTTGGGTTCCAATGTTGCTTGAATTTGAAAACTTTTTATTATTACTTTAATAAAGAAAAAAAACCACAAAACAGATAAAATACATGCTTTCATTGTTCTTAATATCAACAATTACGAAATTTCGTTAAGTCAAAAATACTCATGATTATTTTTTATGAATACTTTTCATTATGTTTGATTTGTTAAAATAAAGGAAATATTTTTGTTTATTTAATTTGTTTTTTTTTAATGATTAATAGAATATGTTTTGGTTGTTCATTTAGTTAAACAGTAATAAACCTGGGTTGCTTTTAAAACTAAAAAAACGTCAATTTTCACGTCTCAATCATTTTACTTATTTTTTGCAAAACAAAATATTAAAAAACTGTTGCTATTGCATTTGAAAAAGAAAAAAAGGATTTTGCAAATTTTGGTTTATTGAGTCTGTTAAAAAAATGGTGTCAAATATAAAATATAAACGAATTATATGTGATCGATGTCTTTCAAAGCGGTGTTTCGAAATTTTGATCTCTAAAAATTTAAAGCAAAATAGTTTTTGATCGACTTGAAATTTGTAGTTGTAAATTTGTTGTAAAATGTTGCTGTTTTTAAGCAACCTTTGATCCTTTATTGCTATTTTTATTATATTGATGACTAATTTTCTGTAAAACATGTTCTTTTGTTCTATGATCACTAGACAGTCCCTCGTAATTAGTGCGCGCTGGTTCTTCAAAACAATAGCAACATGATCCATATTAAAGCAACCCACTCATTCCTTTTTCATCATTGCTTGTAATCCTTCTCTACAATCTTTTTTTTTTTTTTTTTTTTTTTATCATTTTCAACCTTTTTTCTAAAAAAGCGACAAAGAATGTGTTTTTATTCAATCGATGATCTTTCGGCACAAGCGTCGGAAAACCAACCAAACAATTTGGGCGTTAACCAATCTGCAGCATTTTAAAAAAACAATTTTAAAACTTCCAAAATATGCATTATCTCTTTTTGGGATTTATAATTTTTATTGAAGTATTTGATTGGTTCATGGAATTTTGCGATGCCTCTTGCAATTATATCCGATATTTCAAAATTTAAGTAATAATGAAAGGAAAATAATTAAAAATTCAAAGAAGAAATGGGAAAAATCAAAAATCTTTTTCTTTCTAAAACGTTGCACTAAATAAAGAAAAAAAATCAAAAAAAATATTTTTTCCGATCAAAGATGTATAAATAATTCAGAAAACGTCTGCCCAAAACAATTTCCTTTTCAAAAATAAGACAGCAAAAAAAATCCAAAAAATTATTTTTCTGTCTGGCACAAATTTGGTTGAATATTTTTAATACTTTTAAAATACTTCTTTAAATAAAAATCTGAAAAAAATTTTAAATTTCCTTTCTATCGCAAAATCGATTTTCTTGCAAAAAAATTTTTTGTTACAATTTATACATTTGAATATTTAAATTTGGGTCGTCAAATTTGCTGGCGACGATTATGTATAAATAAATTTTTATCATTTTCAATAATAAAAGCTTAGATATTCTTTTATCAGATGCTTGGGAAGCACAAAGAAGACAAAAAATAAAAAAAGAAGTAATTTTAATTTTTGCTTCTGTTGCAGCAATAATTATCATAATGCATCCCCATATTTTCTGTGATTTGCACGATTTTATTGGATTACGTATGTAAATTTATCATTTGATGCTTCTTCGAAAAAACAGTATTTTGACCTTTTTTGGTCAGTTTTTAGACGCCCATTCGTTTTATCGGCATTTACAGGGTCACGTACGGATTTTTGGGAAATGAAAAAAAAAACCACTTCAAATATTCTCGGAGGGCAAATTTGGACGGAGCAGTTGTGTGCGCGTTTGGCTTTCAGTCAAAGGAGAAATGAGTGAAAAGGATCGAGTCCACCCAGGAACAGAAGAAAATATTTTTTTACTTGTTGGTGTTAGATTCTTTTCCTGTTGCATTAAGAAACATTGTACTAGTAATAAAAATGAAGTTAATAATAATATATTTAAAAAATGCTTTTCTTTATATTTTTTATTTATTCAATGACCTTTTTTCACTGAAAATCAATGAGCAAAAACAGAAAAGTTGTTGTTCTTCCTCTCATTTATTTTCTAGTCATCTTGCTTATAGTTTTGTTTTTCGTGGTGAAGAAAAATAGAGAAAACTGATGAAAAAAACATCTGTAAATTACCTTGGAAATGATGAAAGTATCGTCAACAGTATTGCAGAAAGTTTGATTATCAGGTTGGTGTTTATGAATTGCTTGATATATATTTTATATAATTTTCTTTTTTAGTTTGCTGGTGCTGGAATAAGATGAAACTACATGGAATATCGTTAATAAGAAAGAATTACTACATACAACAATGGATTTAATGATGCTGCTGAAGAAAGATGGAGCTGAAGAAGATATGTTCTGTGATACACAAATGAAGAAGGTCATAAATTCGTACGTTTCGCTTTTAGTATATATTTTTATATATGTAATGTATTTACGTTTTAGATTATTGTAAGAACTCTCTGAAGCCTGGACCATACTCGTTGTTGAAATTTATACTTGATGTTAAGCTTGATTGATCTTCGTCGACAAAAGAATCTCAAAAATCTATAATATTGATCGTTTATTATTTTGGATGATTTTGTACTGATAAAAATGAATATATGTAGTAAATGTAGATGTTTATTTTTTTTTCTTTGAAATTATAGTTAGTTGTAGTTAAAGTTGTAATAAGGAATGTTATAGTGCAAATATATACATATATAAAATAAGTTAAGTGGTTTTTATAGATGAGATTAATCTTGAGAATGTTTGTAAAATAATATTGAGAAAGAGTGTATTTTAAAAAGTTAACAACTAAGTTTAGTGAATTAGAATAAACAAATATAACAGAGGTTATAATAAACTAAATCTTTTTAGCAGCAGTGATAATACTGATAAATAATGTAATTAAAAATGTATACCAAAAAAAGTGGTGGTTTTTGTATGTATTTATATATTTTAAGTTTTAAATGTGCAGAAATAATGATAATTAATTATAAGGATCAAGTTCTATAAATTATACAAAAAAAAAATTTTTTATGTTCCTGGGTGTACTCGATCCTCTTCACTCATTTCCCCTCTTTGCTTGCACGCAAAACGCGCACACAACTGCTCCATTCAAATTTGCCCTCCGAGAATATTTGAAGTGGTTTTTTTTTCATTTCCCAAAAATCCGTACGTGGGGTGTTCAAAAAAAATTGGCGGAAGGCTTTTTATATCAAAATGGGACATTGCCAAAACCTAATGTTGGGTGGACTAATATGACCCTAGAAAGAGTAATTTATTACAGTAATGTGACCTCTTCACAATTTTCGTGTCGGGAGATACAGCAGTTCAAAATTAAAAAATGACCGTTTTTTGGCCTTTTCGTAGATACAGTATCCCAATTTTTCCAGAGGGTATTTTAAAAATTTGTTAAGCAAAATTTTTTGGCAACCAAAAAAGGTACTATTGTCGTTAACGCCCCCCCCCCCCCTGTCATCTTGCAAAATTTTTCTAAGTTTTTTTTCTTCAACAATGTTCAGCAAGTTTAAACAAACTTGCAAAAACACTGTTGAAGAACAAAACTTTGAAAAGTTTGGCAAGATGGAGAGCAAAATGACGACCGTTCAGCAAATGAGTAAACATGTAAAAAAGTTAACGTCATCGAAAGGTTTTATAGTGTTTTGATGAATTTTCACGTAAATTCTTGAAAATTTGAATGCTTTTGAATGAGGGGGCGATATTAGTCCATTCTTCTATTTTGAACTGCTGTATCTCCCGACACGAAAATTGTGAAGAGGTCAGTTTACTGTAATAAATTACTCTTTCTAGGGTCATATTAGTCCACCCAACATTAGGTTTTGGCAATGTCCCATTTTGATATAAAAAGCTTTCTTCTTTTGTCGTTAAGCCCCCCTTCTTTTGTCGTTAACGCCCCCCTTCGAAAATGAACAAAAATCAAAAATGCAAATTTGCTTCATTCGAAAAATTTTGTGTTCGCAAGATGAAGGCGGGCGTTAAAGACAAAAGTGCCTCAAAAAAACTCGTCGTTAGGCTATATTTTGAGGCTTTAACTCAACTCCCTGAATTTTGGCGAGTTTTTTTCTGACCCCTTGCGCAAAATTTTTCATTTTTGGCCAACTTTGACAAATCGCTGGAAGAGTTGAAGGCTTATATTTTTTGCCAACAAACTTCAGCCTCTTTGCGGTCGAAAGGATGCTGAAATTTAAAAAATTAAGACAACTCACTTTTTTCACTATTCAGAAATACCCGAAAACAGTAAATTCTATTAGTATACTAGTAAATAGCAAGTAACTAAGTAAATATGAAAGTTTTTAAATGTTGTTTTTTGCTATAAATCAATAAACATAGTCCAGATAAATACTGTAAAACACATTTTAAGCGTTTATGACCAATTTCGGGATTTTAACATTGAATTGAATTTCATCATATACTATGTATACATACTAACATACGAAAATTATGGCTGCTTAAAAAGTCATTTTTCCAGATTTCAATATTTTGATATGGGATCGACCGCAAACAGGCTCAAGTTTGTTGAAAACAAATATAAGCCTTCAACTCTTCCAGGAAAAAGTAGATCGGTTTGTCAAAGTTGGCCAAAAATGAAAAATTTTGCGCAAGGGGTCAGAAAAAAATTCGCCAAAACTCAGGGAGTTGAGTTAAAGCCTCAAAATATAGCCTAACGACGAGTTTTTTTGGTTGCCAAAAAATTTTGCTTAACAAATTTTTAAAATACCCTCTGGAAAAATTGGGATACTGTATCTACGAAAAGGCCAAAAAACGGTCATTTTTTAATTTTGAACTGCTGTATCTCCCGACACGAAAATTGTGAAGAGGTCACATTACTGTAATAAATTACTCTTTCTAGGGTCATATTAGTCCACCCAACATTAGGTTTTGGCAATGTCCCATTTTGATATAAAAAGCCTTCCGCCAATTTTTTTTGAACACCCTGTAAGATCCCAAAATATGCAAAAAAAGTTTGACATGACTAGTTACATGACCTGTGATTTGCACGATTTTATTGGATTACATATGTAAATTTTTTCATTGATGCTTCTTTCAAAATACTGTTTTCTGAGGTTTTCTTGGTAGTTTCGAGATGGCCGATTCGTGAATTTTGAGTTTAAACGATTGTGACATATATTTTTAGGTTGCCTATGCATTGTTACATACAATGTTTTCTACCCGATTTATTTAGACAACTTATGTAAATTTTTTCCTTAATGCTTCTTTCAAAATACAGTATTTTGAGGTTTTTTTGGTTGTTTCGAGATGGCCGATTCGTCAATTTTGAGTTTAAACGATTGTGCCATATATTTTTAGGCTGCCTATGCATAGCTATATACTAGGTTTTCTACCCGATTTTATTGGTTTACTTATGTAAATTTTTTCCTTGATGCTTCTTTGAAAAAACAGTATTTTGACCTTTTTTGGTCAGTTTTTTAAGCGCGCATTGGATGTATCTGCATTTAAACTCCAAAATCATGCATAAAAATGTTTGTCATGACTAGTTACATAATATGTTTTCTACCCGATTTATTTGGATTACGTATGTAAATTTTTTCCTTGATGCTTCGTTGAAAAAACAGTAGTTTGACCTTTTTTGGTCAGTTTTTTAAGCGCGCATTGGATTTATCTGCATTTAAACTCCAAAATCATGCACAAAAATGTTTGTCATGACTAGCTACATACTAGGTTTTCTACCCGATGAATTTGGATTACGTATGTAAATTTTTTCCTTGATGCTTCTTTGAAAAAACAGTATTTTGACCTTTTTTGGTCAGTTTTTTAAGCGCGCATTGGATGTATCTGCATTTAAACTCCAAAATCATGCATAAAAATGTTTGTCATGACTAGTTACATAATAGGTTTTCTACACGATTTATTTGGATTACTTATGTAAATTTTTTCCTTGATGCTTCTTTGAAAAAACAGTATTTTGACCTTTTTTGGTCAGTTTTTTAAACGCGCATTGGATGTATCTGCAATTAAACTCCAAAATCATGCATAAAAATGTTTGTCATGACTAGTTACATAATATGTTTTCTACCCGATGAATTTGGATTACGTATGTAAATTTTTTCCTTGATGCTTCTTTGAAAAAACAGTATTTTGACCTTTTTTGGTCAGTTTTTTAAGCGCGCATTGGATGTATCTGCATTTAAACTCCAAAATCATGCATAAAAATGTTTGTCATGACTAGTTACATAATAGGTTTTCTACACGATTTATTTGGATTACTTATGTAAATTTTTTCCTTGATGCTTCTTTGAAAAAACAGTATTTTGACCATTTTTGGTCAGTTTTTTAAACGCGCATTGGATGTATCTGCAATTAAACTCCAAAATCATGCATAAAAATGTTTGTCATGACTAGTTACATACAAGGTTTTCTACCCGATGAATTTGGATGACGTATGTAAATTTTTTCCTTGATGCTTCTTTGAAAAAACAGTATTTTGACCTTTTTTGGTCAGTTTTTTAAGCGCGCATTGGATGTATCTGCATTTAAACTCCAAAATCATGCATAAAAATGTTTGTCATGACTAGTTACATGACCTGTTATTTGCACGATTAAATTGGATTACGTATGTAAATTTTTTCCTTGATGCTTCGTTGAAAAAACAGTAGTTTGACCTTTTTTGGTCAGTTTTTTAAGCGCGCATTGGATTTATCTGCATTTAAACTCCAAAATCATGCACAAAAATGTTTGTCATGACTAGTTACATAATATGTTTTCTACCCGATGAATTTGGACAACTTATGTAAATTTTTTCCTTGATGCTTCTTTCAAAATACAGTATTTTGACGTTTTTTTGGTAGTTTCGAGATGGCCGATTCGTCAATTTTGAGTTTAAACGATTGTGACATATATTTTTAGGTTGCCTCTGCATAGCTACATACTAGGTTTTCTACCCGATTTTATTGGTTTACTTATGTAAATTTTTTCCTTGATGCTTCGTTGAAAAAACAGTAGTTTGACCTTTTTTGGTCAGTTTTTTAAGCGCGCATTGGCTGTATCTGCATTTAAACTCCAAAATCATGCACAAAAATGTTTGTCTTGACTAGTTACATGACCTGTTATTTGCACGATTAAATTGGATTACGTATGTAAATTTTTTCCTTGATGCTTCGTTGAAAAAACAGTAATTTGACCTTTTTTGGTCAGTTTTTTAAGCGCGCATTGGATGTATCTGCATTTAAACTCCAAAATCATGCATAAAAATGTTTGTCATGACTAGTTACATAATATGTTTTCTACCCGATTTATTTGGACAACTTATGTAAATTTTTTCCTTGATGCTTCTTTCAAGCCGCCCCAATAGCTCAGTGGTTTGCGCAGTTGGACAGAAGCCGGAAGATCCCGGGTTCGATTCCTCTTGCGGCCACTTGGGTTTGCGATGGCGGGTGCTCGGTGGATCCGAGGTTAAAACGAATTCCATGGATGGCAACCAGGTTAAACGGCAGCCACTTCTAAGAAGTTCATAAGATATTCACGGTTATATCGCTTTAGGGAATCAGCAGGTGTTAGGGCCTGCACATACTAAGTTTTTTTTCTACCCGATTTATTTGGATTACTTATGTAAATTTTTTCCTTGATGCTTCGTTGAAAAAACAGTAGTTTGACGTTTTTTTGGTAGTTTCGAGATGGCCGATTCGTCAATTTTGAGTTTAAACGATTGTGACAGATATTTTGAGGTTGCCAATGCATAGTTACATTCTAGGTTCTCTACCCGATTTAATTGGATTACTTATGTAAATTTTTTCCTTGATGCTTCTTTCAAAATACTGTATTTTGACCTTTTTTGGTCAGTTTTTTAAGCGCGCATTGGATGTATCTGCATTTAAACTCCATAATCATGCTCAAAAATGTTTGTCATGACTAGTTACATAATAGGTTTTCTACACGATTTATTTGGATTACTTATGTAAATTTTTTCCTTGATGCTTCTTTGAAAAAACAGTATTTTGACCTTTTTTGGTCAGTTTTTTAAGCGCGCATTGGATGTATCTGCATTTAAACTCCAAAATCATGCATAAAAATGTTTGTCATGACTATTCACATACTAGGTTTTCTACCCGATTTATTTGGACAACTTATGTAAATTGTTTCCTTGATGCTTCTTTCAAAATACAGTATTTTGACGTTTTTTTGGTAGTTTCGAGATGGCCGATTCGTCAATTTTGAGTTTAAACGATTGTGACATATATTTTTAGGTTGCCTCTGCATAGCTATATACTAGGTTTTCTACCCGATTTAATTGGATTACTTATGTAAGTTTTTTCCTTGATGCTTCTTTGAAAAAACAGTATTTTGACCTTTTTTGGTCGGTTTTTTAAGCGCGCATTGGCTGTATCTGCATTTAAACTCCAAAATCATGCATAAAAATGTTTGTCATGACTAGTTACATAATATGTTTTCTACCCGATTTATTTGGACAACTTATGTAGATTTTTTCTCTGATACTTCTTTCAAAATATTGTATTTTGACGTTTTTTTGGTTGTTTCGAGATGGCGGTTTAGTCAAATTTGAGTTTAAACGATTATGACATGTATTTTTAGGTTGCCTACGCATAGTTAGATACTAGGATTTCTACCCGATTTATTTGGATACTTTATGTAAATTTTTGCCTTGATGCTTCTTTCAAAATACTGTGTTTTGACGTTTTTATGGTAGTTTCGAGATGGCGGTTTTGTCAAATTTGAGAAAATCCTTTGATCCAGCAATTGTCAAAATTCTTGGACGATTCTCCAAATATTCGACATATCCAAGTAATCCCCACCAAGCTTCACCTTGACCATCAATAATTCCAATGCTGACCAAATTGGATGTAACATTTGAGATATTTTCAAAATAAAAGCATTCCAATACTTTTTTATCGGCTGTTCTTGGCCAAATTTCTGTATTATTTGTGAAAAGAAGGGAACCATCAAAATGTAAAATTACATTTGAAATATTTTTTGCAACAATTCCACCTACTAAGAAATATTGACATCTCCGAATTCAGGGAGCTTAAAGAAGATTTCAACAATGCAGCATTGACTAAACCAGTTGATTCAGAATAATCAGTTGCAATTCCACTGTATTTAATCGCTGCTGCTTGGGTTATGGTAATTGTAAACAAAATTACTATAATGAGTTTTAAAACAATGGCCTAAAAAATTTTCTTTGTTACCAAAAAAACCATTTTTCTTCATGATTTAATCTTCAAAAAACTTCCGTTTTTGAAGGCCCATTGTTTGGTGACTGTTCGGTCGACTAACAAAGTTTTCTTTAAAAGAAAGCAGCAAAATAATTCTTGGAGCTCATTAAACAAAACTTTCATCAAAATCGATTAAAATACTAGAAGTTGGTTCCTTCTTTTGCTAGAAAGATGTTAAAAAGTTAATTTTATTTGGTCAAAGCTGTAGTTGGAAAAATTATGTTTGTAAAATTTTCTGTACTTGTAAATTTTCATATAAAATCTAAGTAGTATTGACAAAACAATGGATGAATGTCTAGAAACTAACTTAACATCGAAAAAAGAGGGAGAAAATGAAATTTTTTTTTAGGAAAAAATTATTTCTTTTTGAATATTTCATAAAGTTTGTTTTTGCAAAATTAAAAAACAAGAAAACGTTTAAAATTAAAAATTTGTTTTTCATAAGAATAATGTAAAAAATTTTAAAAAAAAAACAGAGATCAAACTTGAAATTATAAATTATGCCTTATACGCATCGTAACCATCGCCGATGAGCAAAGTTGTGAAATATTTTTAGTCTACTTTTTTGCAATTAATAAAAAATACTTCTTTCAAGCTATTACTGTCAAAAAATATCACAATTCTTTAGTACCAAATTCGATAAGGTACTTTTTTACTTCGAGCACTTCTTTTAAACTTGCACTAAAAATTTGCATAAATTTTTCTGTAACCAACTGTTGAAATTGTTAAAAATGGCTTTCAAGCCTCTTGACAATTTCAAATTATTGAAATTCATCAAATTTTGGTTATAATCTTGCAGAGTTTTTCTGTTACAAAGAATAATTTTTTTAGAAACTCAAATGTAGACAAGCTAAAAATTGCATAATTTTTTATTACTGACAATTTGATTCCTTCATGTTCAGTAGTTGAATCTAAGAAATGTGACTCATTTAAAAACTTTTTTAAACATTTTGTTTGTTTTTTTACCGACGAAATAAATTTCATAAAATATTCAGACACTTTTGTGCCAGATAGAAAAATATTTTTTCTGATTCATTTTGCTGTCTTTTTTATGAAAAAGAAAAGTGACTTGGGCAGTTTTTTCAAAAAACATGTTTGTAATCTTACGAAATTTTGAAAGCAAAAGATTCGTGTGTTTTTTGAACTATACTTTTTAACAAGCATTTTTTGCTGCCAATTTTTCTTTTAATATTTAGTTTTAAGTCTTAAATAAAGTCTTAAAGTATGATTCAAATATCAAAAATAACAATTAACATTTATCAAAATTAGAAATTGCAGAAGTAAATCCTCAAGCACTAAAAATTATTAATTAATAGGTGTATTTTTTTACATTACAAACGTTTTTTCTGTACAACAGTGTTTTTTAAAATTAAAGGTTAAATGAGTTTAATCTTTCATATTATTTTTTAATGAATGCAAATAACAATTCATTAATTTTTTGCAGCATATTATAATATAAAACTTTTAACAATTTTTTCAATTTTTTATTAATAACTATATAAATTCTTTAAAATATTCAAACGACTTCCAACTAAACGGAAACAAATAGCTTATCTTTGATTTTTTTGTTGCAATTTTGGTTTATTTTGTGCAACGTTTTAGACAGCTTTTTTTCACAAATGTGTTTCGAAAGTTGACAGAAAAAATATTTTTTCCCATTTTTGCTCTTTAAATTGCATTCTCTCTTTGAATGGTTAGTCGCACTTGGTACATTTTTTTCTTATGAAATTTATTGATTGAAAATAAGGGCAAGGCGTTCTTCTTTTTTCATTCTCTTTTAAAACAAATCTTTTGCTTTCTCTTTTTTTCGATCTGCGGAGAAAGAAAAAACAAACGATGCATTTTCGCGATTTTCAATAACTTTCATAACAAAAAAAAGTTGTATGCAACTGCCCTTTTAATAAATTTTGGTTCATTGCAAATATTTTTTCATCTTTGAATTTTTAGCTTTTTGCCTTCAATTTATTCATAAATTTTATTCAAATATCACAAATAATTTTGTTTTATAATTCAATTTTCAAATACGCAAATATTTTATGCAATGTTTTATCATGGATTCCAGAAAGAGGCAATTTTAATTATAAAACCAAAAAAATGTTTTTACAAACAAGAGAAAATATATTTATTTTTTGATCAATGATGATAGGGGAAATTTTATAATAAGACATAGGCGCAGAAAGCAATAAAAAAATTGCACAGAATAAATCTATTGAATTTAATCTCACAAATACAATAATAGAATCTTCGAGGGCAAAAAGATAAATCTAACACACCAAAAATGAGATCTCTCAGGGCCAACAATAAAATCTTCTAGAACAAATAATTTAATCTCTCCGGGTTTAAAGTAGAGAAAATAAAAAACACAATTTAAAAATTACTTTCTGAATTCGTAAACTGACATCATTTTTTTTCTAAAAAAGTGGTCTTCGGTTTACGTGAGAAAGTGTTTCAAACTTTGGAAAATACATAATGTTGAGGAGTTGGTTTTGCTCAACATTATGTAAATTTTCTGAAAACATAATATTTTTAAAAGCTCACCGTAGATATCCTCAACTTATGATGGAGTTGAGGGCCCATATTTTGCCCATTAACTCGTCTAGTATAAGGTATTATTGTGGCAAAAATTCAGCTGCTGAATCCTCATACGATGGGTTTACCAAAGGCTCAAAGTTACGTCACCTGGCTCACAAATAAAGCATCTTGACTCACAAATGACGCAACTTGGTTCACAAAAGGGCATTATATTTTATGTCGCTAAAAGGTATAAAAATTTGTATAATTTATATTTAAAAATATTTTGAAGATCATAAATATATTAAAATGCCATCGAAAGTTTTCGTGTTGGGACCAAATTTCACAAAAATGTGGCCACTAATCAATTTTTTTTTGTCAAAATGTTGCAATTTTTTATTTATTGTTTTTTACATAAATGAAGATTTTCAATACAATGATCATAACAAAAATAATATTCACAATGTGCACAACGCGAAAAAGAAACATTATTGCAAGTATCACGATGACATTTGTTGGCGCTGAAGGTAAAGCAATATTGTAATGGAGTTAGGCATTCTGTTGGCTTTGTTTCAACGTATCCGGCAATATACCAAGCTTTTCTATTAAATTCTTTAAAAATTGGTGCAGAAAATTGAAAATGAATAAAACTTTGTCTTTTGAATACATTTTCTCTATCATGAATTTTGGAATAATCATGAAGCAGCGCATAATCACAAATTCTTCTGTCCATTTGTTTCCAGATTTTAAAAATTCCGACATCGAGGGGTTGAATCATTGATGTTGTTTTTGGTGGCATAATTTCTAGTTGAAATTTTCTATTTTTTGGTGTATTCTTTATAATAAGTTCTGTATCTTTCCATGAGCTCCAAGCATCTGCTATCAAAAGCGAATCATCTTTGCTGTATTTAAAATATACATTCATCAAAAAGTTTCCAAGTTCTTCTTTCGTCATCATTGATGATGTATTGGCTGCAGCAAAGATATTTTCGGGCTAAAAGTTTGGTGTTTTTTGGTTAAAAAATACGATAAACAACTTACGATATGGATTGTTTTCTTTTCTGGGAAATGCCCCGATGGTTCTTGCATTAAAATATAAAGTACAGGCAATAATGTTCCATCCATTGCAATAACAGGCATTATTGTATATGAATGTGTCGTTGCTGATATCGATTCTGCTGCTAATGGAACTTTTTTTATGCCTTCTGGTGCAAGTGTGTAATTGCTGTGGAGTTCTTTATTGAAACTTGATTGATCACAATTATATACCAAATCTTCAGATAAAGAATTTGCTTTCATAATATTCTTAATATTTGCAACAAAATCAATCCCTTTTTGCCGAATTTCTTCAGCATTATGAAATTGAACACGAGAAATCTGATGGGTAAATCTTCTGTTTTTTATTCTAAATTGACCACCAAGTTCAGGAATATTATGAAGACGGTTTTTAAAATTTCGAATCCAGTTAATCGAGGCTTTAAAATTTGGAAGAGGGTTTTTGAGTTCGTTGTTAATATGAATTGCCCATGCGCGAATATCAGCATCGTGAATTGGTAATCCTTTTGAAAATTTTTTGATGAAAATATCCAAAACACCCGAATCGATTTCCTTTAAAATTTGAAACTTGGTGGGTTTATTTCTGTGTTCATATCTGAAACATTGAAAACATTATAGAATATTTGTGATTCTTTCTAAAATTATCTTTCCAAACAAGGTATAAGAACAAAAAAAAAGTGGAATTTTTTAAAAAAAATTTTTGAACTTTGAAAATAGTAAACGGTACAAATTTTTAAAGTGAACAAACATACTTTAGTAAATAATTATCAATATCCTGTCTTGATTTAATCCATCGAAAATTGTTACTCATTGATGATACTGTACGGCATCCACTTTTTGAACTTCGATAATACTTAAGTGCTCTTTCAATTTCTTCTGGAGAAATATCTTTTCTTAATTTTTTAGGTTCTGGTTCATGGTCTGCTTCTTTTTCTAAATTATAATTGCATTTAGATACAAAAATTTAAACACGAACCTTCATTCTCCTCATTATCAACATCTGAAAGTTCTTCTTCTGAAATATCATCGAAATGATAATAATAATTGTCATCATCTTCTTCATCACCATCATTGTATCCATCGCATTCATCAATAATAACATCATTCTTTTCTTCAATTTGTTCGATAATAATTTGTCTATCACAGATTCTGTTAATTTCTTCAATAATAAAATCAGCTGCAATTCTTTCAGCAGAAGTAGTAGTTCCAGGTGTTAATGAAACAAAATGTAGAGCGACCATATCAATAATATTCCTCGGATTTAAATTCATTTTTAAATAATTTGAAATCTGATAATTGAAAATTAAATTTTACAAATTGAAATAAATAATTTGAAATTATAAATGATTTTATCGGAACTTTTTTTTAGGAAATTTTAATCAATAATAAGCAAGAAAATCTCAAAATTTTAAATTTTGAAAGTGTATTTTTAAAAAACAATAAGGAAAAAACAATAAATAAAAAATTGCAACATTTTGACAAAAAAAAATTGATTAGTGGCCACATTTTTGTGAAATTTGGTCCCAACACGAAAACTTTCGATGGCATTTTAATATATTTATGATCTTCAAAATATTTTTAAATATAAATTATACAAATTTTTATACCTTTTAGCGACATAAAATATAATGCCCTTTTGTGAACCAAGTTGCGTCATTTGTGAGTCAAGATGCTTTATTTGTGAGCCAGGTGACGTAACTTTGAGCCTTTGGTAAACCCATCGTATGAGGATTCAGCAGCTGAATTTTTGCCACAATAATACCTTATACTAGACGAGTTAATGGGCAAAATATGGGCCCTCAACTCCATCATAAGTTGAGGATATCTACGGTCAAATGTAGACAAGAGGAAACTTGTTTTTTTTATTATTGGGCAAAAAAAATTTATCGTGCCTCTATGAGTTAAATACTTGTATTTTTAAATTTTTTTACAATTTTATTTGTTTTTACATAAGAAATAAATTTTACAAAATATTCAAACATATTTGTTCCAGGCAAAAAAGCATTTTATTTGGATATTTTCGCTTTCTTAGTTTGAGAAAGAAAATTACTTTGGCAGCTGTTTTTACGAAAAAGAACATGTTTGTAAAATTACGAAATTTCGACAACGAAAATTTTGTTTTCTTTTCTTACACTTTAAAAAAGTTTTTTTAGTTGCCAATTTTCTTTGAATATTTAGTTTTATGTCTTAAATAAATTCTTAAATTTTGGTTCCAATATCAGAAATAATTGTTTTCATAATTTGACTGTTAATTTTTTTTGTGTTTACAAATGGATACTCGAAAAAAACAATATTAAAGGGAGCGTCTCAGATAGAATAAGTTTATTTTTTTTAACACACGTCCTCCCACCCCGAAAGCTCTCTACTAATCGAGTAAAATTTTGAAAAGTTGTGGCTGAAAAAATTTTTTTACTCGATTAGTAGAGAGCTTTCGGGGTGGGAGGACGTGTGTTGAAAAAAATAAACTTATTCTATCTGAGACGCTCCCTTTAATACAAAATTAGGGAAATATGTAGAAATATTTCTTTAAAAAAGAAAGAAATATTTCGGATCAATTATAATAAAATATATATGCGCACCGGCAGCAACAAAAATTGTTTTTTTAAGGAATTCAGTTTAATGAAAATGCAACTTTGACATTTCTAATGCAACATTCTTCTTTTAAAAGAAACTTGTAAAAATTTTTCAACCGTTTACAATTTTTTAATGATAAAATTTCTTTAGGTGTTGTAATTGTATTGACGATAGTTTTATTTAAAAGATGATAACTTGGTAAAAGCAAAGAAAGACAACAACAAGTAATAAATTTTTATCCATCAAATAATTAATAGTGTTCATTATTCCTCTTTGAAGCTCATTATCAAATTTCAATAATACTTTTATTTTAACATCATTAATTTAAAGTTTTTGTAATTTTTTTAATTATTTTAAAATATTCAAAAAAGCGAATAAACCAAAAAAATAGGATAAAATGCAATATTTTCTGAAAATTATTTTGGTTGCTGTCGATGAAAACCACAATTTCATAGAGATTAGTCATAACTTTTATTCCTCTTTTGATTTTTTTTGCGAATCGAATAAAAAAAGACACTATTGGTATGGATTCGTTCAAATGTAAGCAAAAATATTTTTAGAAAAAATTAGCTGACAATGCCAAGGCAATTTTGAAACACAGCATAAATTTGATGTAAAAACTTAATAGAGAATTTTTTTCGATTGAAAAGGGATTATTCAGAAATCACGCTACCATGAGTGATGAGGGAGTGTGTAAGCCAAAATGTCACCTTAATGATGTTGTCGGCAAAATGTTTTAATCTTGGGTCACGAGGCGAGAGAGGGGGTATGAAAATCACGATTTTTCGGTCTCGTGATTTCTGGACATCCCAAAGCCAAAATCACTGATTATAATGTTACATCATAATCAAATCAAAATTTGGTATAATTTTACGGATTTTATTTTATTTATTCTCTATGACATAGTATTTTCTAAAAACTCAAATGTAGACAAGGTGAAATTTGTATACTTTTTAATTACTGAGCTCGGTTGCGTCTTCTTCATCGTCTTCAGTAAATGAATCTAAGAAATGTGACTCATCCAAAATATTTTTACTAGTTTTGTCTGTTTTTCTCAGATGAAAAAAAATGACATAAAATATTCAAACACTTTTGTGTCAGATAGAAAAGCATTTTTGGATTTTTTTGCAGTCTTTTTTTGAAAAAGGAAATGTTTTGGGCAGTTTATTCAAAAAACAACATGTTTGTATTTTTACGAATCTTTCTTTTTTTGCACTATACGTTTTAAAAAGCGTTTTTTGCTGCCAAGTTTTTTTTTGAATATTAAGTTTTAAATAAATTATTGAATTTTGACTCAAATATCTGAAATAACAGTTAACATTAATCAACGTCAAAAATTTACAGAGTATTTAAACACTAAAAATTATTAATTGTAAATGTTTCTTTTAAACCAGAAATAAAAATATTTTTAAGGAATGATCACTTTCAAGAAAGATTTCAGTAAAATAACAAAAACAATGCCAACGTCGGAATTTTAAAAATACAAATACGAATTTGAAGATGAAGTTGAAAAAACTTGCACTGTTGCTGTATTTTTGTTAAATTACAAGCGTTTTTTTCTATACAACAGAAACTTTTTTTTATGTTAAATGAGTTTAAGAATTTGTATTAATTTATTATTTAATGACACAATTTTTTCTTTAACTTTTGCTTTCAAATATAATATAAAATTTTTAACGATTCTTTTCCTATTTTACTACCAAATATATATAAATTCTATAAAATATTCAAACACCTTCAAACTAGACGGAAAAAAATAGTTTTTCTTTGATTTTTTTTGTTGCGATTTGGTTATTTTTTTGCAACGTTTTTGCAGCTTTTTTTCACAAACGTGTTTCGAAATTTATTGTTTTCAATTTTTGCTCTTTAAATTGCATTCTGTCTTTTAAAAAAGTTTGGTTTGTTGCGAATATTTTTTCTTCTTCGAATTTTTAGTTTTTTGCCTTCAATTTTTTCATAAATTTTATTGAAATAACAGAAATATTTTTGTCTTTATAATTCAACTTCCAAAAACGCAAATATTTTATGCAATGTTTCATTTTTACAATTTTAAATATAAAACCAAAAAAAATGTTTTTTTAACAACAGCAAATATTTATGTATTTTTTTGTCCGTGGCAATATTTTGGGAAATTATAATGAAATATTGACACGGAAGAAACAAAAACCGTTTTTTATCTTAAAAAAATAAAATCTCTCAAAGCAAAAAATAGAACCTTCCAGAGCAAATAATTCTCCGGGTTAAAAGTAAAGCAAATAAAATTAGAGATGAGCAATTCTAAAATAAAAGTTGGAAAAATATTATTTTTTTGTTAGATTATGGTACTTTCAGACCTGAATAAGCTGAAAATAAAATCAAAAAAAAAGTGTATGTGAAAAATTTTTATTCAAACAAATATGATAGCAAACTTAGGAAACAGTAATAAATTAAAATTGCGGCAGATTGCATGATTTTTATCAATATTAAATACAAAGCAACAGTCTTTTACTGTGAAAGATTAGTTAATTGTGAAAAAAATTATTAAAAATTCAAAGAGACCGTTTTTTGCAACTGCATTTTAACGAAAGAAAAATGATCAAAATTGAAAAATATATTTTATTTGTTTCATTTTTGAAACAGGAAAGAAAACAATCTGTTTTGATTTTGAAGAAAAAAAACTAAAAGAAAAACAAAAAATGAAGGAAAATTTTTTTTAAACTGTTTTATTTGAAAATTTTTTATTAACAAATATAGGGACTAGTACGTCGAAAACAAAAGTCGTAAAAAATTTTTTTGTTGTTCATTCCAGGCGAAAAATCTGTTTCTTTTTTTATACTTTTAAAAAGTTTTTTTAGTTGCCAATTTTTCTTTGAATATTTAGTTTTATGTCTTAAAAAAAATTCTTAAATTTTGATTCAAATATCAGTAATAATATATTTTTCACAATTTAACTACAAACAAACGCAGAAATTTTATTTCATGTTCCACGACGGAAACCTGACGGAGACAATATTTATTTAAAAACCAAAAAATGTTTTTTCAACCAAGAAAAAATATTTTGGATTATATCCGTTCAAATAAAATTTAAATTTAATAAGCATTCGCACGGACAGCAACAAAAAACAGTATTTTTATGGAATTCCGCTTAATTAATTAATCTGAGATTTCTAATGCAACATTCTTCTTGTAAAAATAAATTATAAAAAACTTTTCAAACATCTTTGATTTTTCAAATAATTGTATTTCTTTAAATCCCAATATTTGAGAAACTTGAGCAAAGCATGGCACAGGAAAAAAAGTTTTCGGCGCTCTTTGCCTAATATCACCAGTTTAAAAGAGTCAGATGAAATGGTTTCTAAATTATTCGAACTCAGCTGGTCAAGGGCTTTCGAATGGTACCACTTTGGTCATTTTATCTTCAAAGATGGCGATTTTTCACTTTTGATCTGACAAATTTGCATATCGAAAACCAGGCCACTAAGACCAAAATGATATCGAAAATCGTGTTCCTGGACCTTATTTACCTAGAAAAACCGCTTTACATCTTTTTGTAAGACAAAATTTTTCTGTGTCAACCAAAATCATTTCAAATTGCATGAATTTTTCAAAAATCGAGCTTTATAAAAACAAACGGTATACAATTGTATTAAATATAATTTCATTTTAAAGATGCCAACTTAGAATAAAAGCAAAGAAAGAAAAACAACAACTAGAAATAAATTTTAATCCAACAAATAATTAATATTGCTCATTTTTCTTCATATCAATTATTGGCTTAATATCAAATTTCAATTTCACTTTTTTGACAACATTATTTCAATACTTTAGTAACATTTATGTATTTTAAAATATTCAAAAAAGCGTATAAACTTAAAAAACTCGAAAAAAATGCATTATTAGCTAAAAATTATTTTGGTTGCTGCCAGCGAAAACAATTTCAGCTAGATTTGTTATAACTTTTATTTCTTTTGTGATTTTTTTTTAAAAATCGAATAAAAAAAAAGAAACTACAATAGTTGTGCGCTGAGTATTTAAAGGTGATTTTTATCGAGAATATATTATTTATTTATTTATTTATAACCTTTTATCTGTCACGCAGGACGAAAGGGGACATATTATGACACCAAAAATTAGTTAAACAAAGTGATAACAATTCAATACATTTTTTATTTGTGAATTTGGTGAAGTCATCCATCCATCGAGTAGGCGGTCTTCCAATTGGACGTTTTTTGTTTGGGATCCATTCAGTCAGTTTTCGGTTCCAGCGGTCATCAGGAAGTGTCATTAGCTTTTTGAGGTAGTTTATTTGATGTAAAAACTACAATGACCGTAGACATACCCAAATTATGATATTTTTTGCTCATAAACTCGTCTAGTTTAAGAAATAATTGTGGCAAAAATTTAGCTGTCGCGTCCACAAACTTTGACTTTAACACGAACTTAAAGTTATTGTAAATATTACGCTAAAAGCACACGTTGAACGTATATTTGGTATATTAAAATCTTACGGCAATGCATTTTTTGACTCTGCCGAACATCAAAACTTGTGTAATGCATGTTCTCAAATGTTTCAAAAGGCTTAAAACTATTACAACTTTGTCGAAAATTTTCGCGGAGGGATCAAAATACGTTCATCGTGTGCTTTTACGGTAATATTACAGTAACTTGAAGTCCGTGATAAAGTCACAGGTTTAGGATTTGACACCTAATTTTTAGCTACAATTATACCTTATACTTGACGAGTTTTTCGCCAAAATAAGTAGCCTCAGTTGCAGCAAAAGTTGGGTATGCCTGAGAATTTTTGCTTTGAATCAATATCGGCTATGTTAATCCGACATTTGAATCTGATATTACATTAGATATCAAAAAAATTTTTTAAAAATAATAACTGATTTTCCATTCATTTGTATTTGCTAAAAATTTTTTTAAATGAACGAATTATACGAAATTACAACTAAAGTTGTGTTTTACTATTAATATGATATTTCTCTTTTTTTTAAATAATTTCTTAAATATTAAAACATTTGGTTTCTTTAGGAGAAAAAGAATGTACATTTCTTTCAAAAAAAGAAAAGAAAAAATTCGAAAATAAAGTGTCGGCTTTGATGTTGGAGAAGATTGATAACCTTGAAAGATAAAACAAAGAGATAAAGATGAAAAAAAAATTTTTTTTGAAGGGAAAAGTCAGACATGTTCCAATTGTTTTTCCATCACGTTTCAGAAACAAACATATAAAAATATTAGCTGCCGATGCCACGGCAATCTAGAAATATGGTACTTTAAAATGTTACAGTAGCTGGTTTGGTCCTCAATTAGGACCAAAATATCAAAGTTTTTTTAAATAAAAAATTATCATTTTTGTAGTTACAAACTTATGTGAACTCGACCATTTTGATTTTTCTCCTCTTTTTGTATGAATTTGACTTCTTTTTTTGTAAAACTAAAATAAACAAAAATATATGTTGAAGATCTTTTTGATACATTAAATTATTTATGAATACTGTATTAATCAAGGCCGTAAGGAGAAAAAAATTTCGGGGTGGGCATTTTCATTTCAGGGGGGGGCACACCTTTGATCTTTTGCCGCCTTAACATAGTGGCGGCAAAAGTTCAAAGGGTTTTTCCCAGTTTCGGGGGGGGGGGCACGTGCCCCAAATGCCCCTCCCCCCATCCCCCTCTGTACGGCCTTGGTATTAATACTCTATTTTTTTAGATAATGATTGAATGGTGATAACAATTTCGAAAAGATTACTGTAGAAGCATAAAAATATTTTAATTTGATAATTATGTAATTTCTTTGAATTAACATGAACAAAACTTTGAAATATTTTAAAAAACCGAAAAATTTACAATATTCAAAAAAATGGAAGAAAAGTTAAAAACAGAAAGTGCGTCAAAAAAACGTTTTTGTCTCTTCCACACAAAAATTAGCCTAAAACTTCGATCGTCGATTAATAAAAATGAAAATGTTTCCTTTTCAAAAAAAATAGCATTTGTAAAATTTTGCTCCATCGAAAAATCAAAAAAATGCTTGTTTGAATTTTTTTAACATTTTTCAAAAGTTTTAATTAAATTTTTTAATATTTATCATTTTATTGCAGCTTATTTTTGTTACAACAGTTACAACATTGCAACATTTACTTTCGAAAAATCTCTAACCTTTTCAACATTTTTGATGTTGCAAAAAAAAAGACTTTGGATCTGTGCTTGCATAGTCGGAAATGTGGGTGAAGTTTAAAAAGGAGTCGTTTTTTGTTGTGTCATGGCACTTTTAGAACTTCAGCCAAAATACGTTTTAAACATTCAAAAAAGTTAGTGTAGACATGATCAAAAAAATTTCGTAACATTTTTTCTGTCGCAAAAAATCAATTGAAATCAAATTTTTTGCGAAACATTGTAAATTTTTTTTTTGAATTTTTTAAAATTTCAGACAAAAACTAAATCAATGTGTACTTGAGGGCAGCCAAAAGTTTTTTTTCCATTTTTTTGAATATTTAAATCAATTTTTGCAATTGCCATTTGCAAAATAATATTTATTAATGTATATTTTTTGTCCTAATATCTGACATTTGTTACAAACGATATTATTTTATTGCTCAATAATTAATAAATGCAAAAGAAAAGAATAAATAATCAGAATTTTAAAAAAATTTTAGTTGTGGATAAACTACAACATCCATAAAGACATCAAATTCATGGGTTGGCAAGTTGGCCTTTAAACCAAGGCCAACTTTAGATGGCATTTAATTAAAGAATTTTTGATGAGCTGCAAAAAATCGATCATAAAAACCTTTTCCATGTCCATGTCTTTTTCCCTCAGGGTTAAATGCCACAGATGGAGCCAAAACAAGATCAAGGGGTCCAGAAAGTTGATAACTTTCAGCATCAGAATCTGAAGCCTGTTGCCGAATTTTCCAAAGTGTTGAATAAAGGGCATCAAATTCTTCGAGGCTCCCCAGCTTTAACATTTCAGTACCGGTTGCGCCTTTCTTGAATCTGAAAAAAATATGGAAATTTTTGTAGAGTAGGTCTAAAATCTCGGTAGTTTAAATTGCCATTTTAGTACAAGTTAAAAATGGCGTTTTTGTATCTCTGATGCCATTGGTGTGACATGGGGATAGGTTACCAAAAAAAAAAAATTTGAATATTTTCTTACAAAATGTTTGTTAAAACTCAAAGATTACAGTTACAACATGTGAATAATATTATGTCTCAAATGGCACAAAAAAGAGATAAATGTTTTTTTAAATTTCAATTGCACAAAAAAAAAGTAACAAAAAGTTAATATTTTACAAAAAATTTATTAATGAAAAAATAATTCATTATCTATTACAGTAACCGATATAGTAATAGATATAACAACACTATCAATTAAAAAAGACTTTATATTCGAGAAAATTGGGGTAAAGTTTCAAATGTTTTATTTTGTCCGATGAAGCCTCACAGAATCTCCGCCAAGGGGGATACAATAGACAAAAAATATAAACATGCAAATTCAAATAGGGTACTTCAAATTAATAATAACAAAATAAATTCAAGCATCAAAACGTATGGCCTTTAACAAAATTAAAAATTTTCAACCATTAAAATTTAAAGCCAATTCAAAATCTTACTAACCTTGAAATAAAAACATCTTTCTTCATCTCCAAAGCAGTTTTGATAATGTTATCAGTGATAAATTCACCTTTTGTTGAAACAAAAACAGAAATTCTTTGACTTTTTTTAAACCATTTAGCTTCAAAAATTTTTTGTTCAATTTCATTTGTTTGTTTTTGAAGTTCAAAATCGGAAATTGCAGAAACAACAGCACCAAATTCTGATCGAAGAAGCTTTTTTGCTGCTTTTAATTTAGTCATTTTTAGTTATTCAAATTTTTTCAGAATCAATATAAAAATTGGGAGACAACAGCAATGATGAACAAATGGTTGACCAAAGATAGATAATAAAAATATTAATCATTTCATTTTTTTTATTGCAATTTTGGGACCTATCATTTTTTAACTGCATCAAATTTTGATGAGAACCTTTCTTTGCATGGGTAGAAAACTACAACCAACAACAACGATGACTACAAAATTAAACAAAACAAACATTTCAAGTTTGTGGTGAATCCATCGTGATTGCAAATCTTATCTTCAAAAAAACCATAATTCACAAAGTTTTTTTTATTTGTATCAACATATACAAAAAAAATAACATGAACAACAACAAAATTTACCAAAAGAAATTTTAAAAGGCTGATTTGAAGGTAATTCCCGGCATATTCTTTGATGCTCCAGAAAGTGGTGCAAAAAGTGGTGAAGAGATTTCTGTTGCTGCTGCTCCACGAACTTGATTATTATTGACTTTTGGCTTTCGAGGTTTTGGCATTTTTGGTGTTCTATTTCCTGATGAAGATGTTGTTGCTGTTGTTGATTGTTCAGTAATCTTAGTTGCCGTTGTTGGGGTTACAGTAAGTAAAGCAGCTTTTGAACCAGGTGTTCGAGCTTCTGCTGCCAAAACTGCTCCCATATTATTTTCAAGAAATCGATACCAGAATTCCTAAAAAATTCATATGATTACCGTAATATCAACAAAGAAAAGCAAAATACTTACTGATGAAATTTTTAAAAGTCGTAAAAGTATCATATATTGATTACTATTAATTTTGTATGCATTTTCAATAGTTTCATTTTGTACAAGAACGGAATATCCAATAATTGTTGGAGCAAGGACTGTTGCAAGATTCTCAAGTGGCATTTGATTCTTAGAAGAATATTTTGCAACTTTTTGAAGATGAAGGATTAGATAAGCAAGAGTATCACGATGTGGTCCAGGAAGATCAAAGATACATTGAGCAATTTTTTGTTCATCTTTTGTTTCAATAGCTTGAAGGAAATCGTTATATGATGTTGCAGGGATTACAGGATCCTATAAAAGAATATGGTAAAGTTACAAAACTACATTAATCAAAAATAATCTTACCCGAAGTTCTTTCAAAAACTTTTTAATACATCCAGTAATATGTTCCATTGGAGTATCACTTAAATCAGGAGCAATTCGACAAGAAGCAGAAAGAAATTGTCGATGAAGTTCTTTTGCAGCAGATGGAACACAGGTGATACGATAGATTCCTTCTTGACGAATATGATCACGTTCAAGAGCAATTATGCAATGAACTAAGATTGGTGGAATGAATGGATGTGAAGTTGGACAATAATCTATCAAATAATTCTTTTTCTTTGATGGAGTTTTTGGCATCTTTACTTTTGGAATACATGGAAGTGGAGCACGAGATTGACATTTATCATGGAATCGAAAATTGCAATCTAAAAGAAGAGATACAGTAAGTAAAATAGATGACGTACAAATACAAAAACATACCGCGGCATTCATATGCATTTCGAGTAAATCCAAATCTCTTATTACAAACATCACAGGAAAAGCTGATAGGGAAAGAGATAAGATCACCTCGATGTTCACGTTGTTCAATATTTCTTCCATGAGACCATGATCCAGCAAAACCAAGTGGAGTTTTCCTAAAATTAGTTTTAGTTACTTCTATTATCGTAATGAAATAAAACCCTTACAATGAAAAAGTGGAGCCAGCATTATAATGTGGTGTTAATGGACGTGGTTTTACTTGGATAATTTCTTGTTCAACTTTGCGAACATCTGATTCAGAACGAGATCGACGAATTCTAACACTTCCTTCTGGATTTCGAGTTCCAGTTGAGTCAAGTCGAATTGTTGCAGTAATTTCGATATCTTTAAGATTGCGGGGACGTTTAGTTGGAACTGTTTCACTCTAAACAGATAGAGATATAATAGAATATCATAACTAATTCAAAGAAAACTTACATCTTCTTCATCTTCAAACTGAACAAGTGCAGCACGAGAAGGTATTTGTGGAGTATTTGAAGGACGTTTACGAGAGATTCGACGTCGTGAAGGTCCAGGAAGGAAGTCTTCAACGGTGGATTCCATTTCACTAGTTTTATCATAATCAATTTCAGATTGTGGATATGATTCGAAGGTGCTTACTTCATCAGTATCTTCATTGCGATATTGAGAAACTAAAAAGAATTTATCAATGCTATTAAATGCAAATGCATAGGACCTACTTGTTGTAACATCTTTACCAACATTTGAAATAAGTGCCATTAAACCATCAGACATAAAGCCATCATTGCTATTCTAAAAGGAACAGACATAAGCTATATCTTTAGGAATGGAGAAAAACAAACCTTAATAATAGATCGAAGCTTTTCCCATTGGCCTTTCAATTTTTCAAGTTCTTCTTCAACACAATTTTTACTTTGAGAAACATGAGACAATTGTACTTCACAATTAAGAAGTCGATCATTCAAAGCTTTATTTTCAGCTCTCAAGTCATTATTATTCTTTTCGGCAGTGGTAAGCTTATCCTTGTAATACTTTGTTTCAGCTTCAGATTTTTGCCATTTTACTCGAACATTTTCAAGCAAAGCAAGAAGACTTAAAACATCTGAAAAATACACACAAATTAGTTATATAAATGCAATAATACAGGAACGAACCTCTTTCAGCAGTTGTATCAAGCAATGAAATGATATAACTCCAATTATCAACATATTCTCGAGCAATGCTTTCTGATTCTGTGGAACAAAATTTCTTTGGTGGTTGAGGTTGTGATGATGATGACATAATTAACCTAAAAGATAAATGTTTTAAGAAAGGTAGTGTTAAATGAAGTAAATAAATGTGGCGCGAAAGAAAAACGAGAGAAAGAAACACGAGTCAGCGAAAGAAGGAAAAAAATGCCGAAAATGAACAACAAAAATGTGTTATTATTATTTTGATAGATTAAGACAGCATAAACAAAAGATAAACAAGCTGCAGATAATTAGAATAACAAATTTAAATAATAATTATTGATGCACTAATCAAATTTGTTGATCTAGAACAAATCTAAATCAATCAAAGCAGCAATTGCTAGCAAGAAAAAATTGCGGCAAAAACTTTACAAATTTTTTGTTGAGTGGGCTTTGGCAAAATATGGTTCAAGAGCAAAAGAAAGAGAGACTTTCGCAAAAAAATTTTTATCAAAGTTTTTTAACCCTTGAATTTGATGATAAAAAATTTTACGGATTAATTAATCTTTCTTTCTTTTATCCAATTTTTTTAAATCCAGTTCACAAAAATGTAGTGCAAAAGTTAGCAAAAGAAATAGCCAATGAAATTCTTTTTGCATTGCACAAAAATATTTTTCCAACGAAACAACAAAATTTAGCACTTTTTGTGTTATCACATCCCCGTCCCGGGTCGTGGCACCATGTGTAAAGTATTAATAATTTAAATAATTTTACATAGACTCCTGAATAACATTTAGTAAAGGGAAAGGGAGAGCCATAGGGAAGATGATTTGATTGACTGATGATTGAAAAGAAAGATTGAAGGTGGATGCTTTTATCTGGATCATATTGCTGCTGTGTTTCAAGGAACCAAATCATATTAATTCTGAGGGAATGTCTAAGTTTCGTAAAGGAAAAAAATATGTTTTACATGAAATGGTCCATCAAAATAATTACCATTTAAGGATCAAAGGTTGCTGAAAAGCAGCAGCAGAATTTCTGCAAAGCCGATATGAAATAGTTACATAACTTTTGGATAAAAAACTTTCAATTACTATTGTTCAACTATTTTAGTGATAAAAGTCGTGTTAAAAAGGGTCTAAAATTTGCTGCATTATTTTGAAGTTGACATAATTTTATATTCAATTCAAAATTTCTATTGTTATGTCTTTTAAGGATTTATAGAGTTCGACAAAAGTTTTATGAAATCCCACAAAAACGACGATTTTAAACAACAACAAGAACCTCGAAAATTACTGAAAAATATACATCAAAATTTAATTTATTGTTTAATTACCGCAATTTTTGAATTTTAACTTTAAACCAACAAAATTCTTTTTTAGTTCAACAAATCAAACTAATAACCCGTGTTCTATGTTTTTTGTTACCGTAATCATCTTGCGTTTCGTGAAACTATTATTAATCTGATTTTATTTACCGTTTCTGTATTATTTTTTCAATTTTTTTCCTACTTTTTAGAAGATGCATCCTTGCTTAAATCAAGATATTTTGTTTGATATTGGAAAAAAACTAATCGAAAATGGTGATCAAGATGCTGTAATTCAATTTGGTCTTGCTGGAAAAGAATCTTTAAAAGCTTTGTGCAAAGTTTTTTCGACTGTTACAACTCTTGAACTCCATGATCATTATTATTCTGTTGGATGGGTATGTTTGATTTTGTTTTTTATTTTTTTGCCGATCTGTGGTCTAGAAATATGCTTTGTCGCTTTTTCAACCCACTGTTATTTGTGTTTAATAATTGTCATTTTTAGGATGATAAGTGTTGCAGCTTTTACTTTGATAAACCCCATTATCGATCTTTGATGAATTGTGTTGGTGGATCAGTTACAAATCTTCGATTGGATTATAGCAAAGAATCATCAACGAATTATTACCGAGTTCTTTTGAACAAGATCACTGAAAAGCAACGTAAGCACCTTTCATGTTTTGTTCAGCAATAACTTTTTTTCATTTTAGAATTGACTTTAATTTCTGTTTCATCATGGGATGGTTTGCAAGAAACTCGGGCATTCATTCAATCATTTTCTTCCACCCTTGACCATCTTGAAATTGATCCAAATTTGATGACAACTTCTCTTTGTGATTCTCTTAATCTTAAATGTTTAACTGTTTTGAATACCCAAGAAAAGTGTTTCAGTCAAAATTGTCCAAAAGCTTCAACTATCATTTTCAAAAATACTGATGGATCTTCTGCTCTTCAAAAATTTCGTGTTAATTTCTCCAAACTCTTTTATGCTAATCACAAACCCAGGTTTGGCTCGAAAATTAATTATGTATTTTATATGTTGTGGTCTTTTTTAGTCCTTATTTGAATACTGTTAAAGAATTGATTTTTATTGATGAAAATAATGCAGTTGGAAAACATTTTGAATTTTTCACTCTGGCTCGGTGTATGCAATTTCTTCCTTTTGTTGAACAAATCACTTTCAAAATTAAGCAAACTAAAAAAATTTTTGTTGGGTTTTTTCCGTATTTTTGTGCCGAAGTTTTTTTTTTGGGTTTTCTTATTAAATTATCATCAAATGTTCCATCAAAAATTACCTACATTGCTGAAAATCAAATTGGACCTTATAGTTTTTATCGAGTAAGTTCTATTTTTATTATAATTTTTATGACCACTATATTTGATTAAAATTTAGGTTCCTTATTTAAAAGAATTGATGGATGATTTTGAATTGGAAGATGGTGATACTGTACCTGGATTTTATTGTTTCCGACAAATGGTTCAATCTGCTGGAACGAAATCCACTCTTCTTGAAGTTCAAATTCCAAAAGGCAACAAAAAATGAAATTCAAATTTCATAAGTTTTATTATTTTTTTTTTGTGTATTGTTACGTTTTTTCATTGTGTAATAAAAAAAGTTAGTTTTGGTGTTTTTTGATTCTGGATAGCAAACATAAATACAAAGAAATACTGTAGAATAGAAAATTTTGAAGTTGTATTAGAAATTTGTTTATTTATGATGCTAAATTTTGAAGGATGTAAAAGAGATTTGAGAGGTTTTTGCATATTATAGTAAGCATAACAGAAACCTTAAATTTTAATTTTGAAATTGTGAAAGCACAGCCAAAATTGATTGAACGAATTTTCTATCAAAAGTCACACTTTCCGAAAAACAGAATTAATTTGTCTTAAAAAATTTAATTGATATTTGGTGAAGCTTTTTTAAAATCTGTAATAAAGTTTTTAGATTTATTATATCAACATATTGTTGAAAGATTTTGACTTTTATGATAATGGACCTAGTTTGTACTGTTACCGGCAAAATCTTAAATATCACCTGAAAAATATTTTTCGTTTCGCCATTATAGCTGTAATATTTCATTTGTTCTTGATTCTTTCTTTTTAACAATATTTGTTTTGTTGAAGTTTATTGTTTTCTGTTATGATGTACCGTAATACTTTTCTTTGACAATTGAGGCTTCCTTCTCAGAAAGCAAATGATCCTGACACGAATAATTTTGTTTCAAAAACCTGCAATGTTTTTTTTTTCACAATGCTTTTTTGTCGTCTGTCGAATTTTAAAATCATAGTAAATTTTGTGTTTTTTTTACATTTTTATGGATTAAATTTAATAAAACATTTTGTAACATACTTCTTTGTTGTTTAACTACGGTCTTCAGTTCGTGTTTCGTGCATTTTGTTGTGTTTTGATTTTATTTACCACTTATTTGTTGTTTTTTTTCATCCACATTTAATTTTTTGCTGCTTTTTTAGAAAATGAGTTCTTGCTTGAATCAAGATATAATTTTTGATATTGGAAAGAAATTAATTGAAGAAAATGATCAAGAAGCTGTAATTCGATTTGGTCTTTCTGGAAGAGAACCTTTAAAAGCTTTGTGCAAAGTTTTTTCAACTGTTACAACTCTTGAACTTTATGATGATCATTATGCTGTTGGATGGGTATGTTGGTTTTGCTATTTCTTTCTGGGCTGACCTGAGGTCTGAAAATCGTTGTATCGCATCTTCAATCCCCTATTATTTTTTCTAACATTTGTCATTTTTAGGATGATAAGATCTGCACCTTTTATTTTTCAAAACCTCATGTTCGGTCCTTGATGAATTGTGTTGGTGGATCAGTTACAAAACTTCGATTGGATTATAACAAAGAATCATCAATTAAATATTTCCAAAATCTTTTGAAAAAGATTGCTGATATGAGACGTAAGTATCTTGCATGTGATGCTCAACAATAACTTTTTCTCATTTTAGAATTGGTTGCACTTTCTGTTCCATCATGGTATGGTTTGCAAGAAACTCAGGCATTCATTCAATCATTTTTTTCCACCCTTGAACATCTTGAAATCGATTCATTTTTGATGACAACTTCTCTTCGTGATTCTCTTAATCTTAAATGTTTAACAGTTTTGAATACCCGAGAAATGTATTTCTTTAAAAATTGTCCAAAAGCTTCAACTGTCATCTTCAAAAATACTGATGGATCTTCAGCGTTTAAAAGCTTAGAGATTGGTCTCTTGAGATTTTTTAATGATTTCCGTGAACCCAGGTTTGCATAGAAATTATATTTATTATTTTATATATTCGGTCATTTTTTAGTCCTTATTTGAATACTGTTAAAGAATTGGTTTTGATTAATGAAAATAATGTTTTTAAATTGGTTCCTTGGTTTCTGGCTGGGTGTATGCAATTTCTTCCTTCTCTTGAACAAATCACTTTCAAAATTAAGCAAACTAAAAAAATTCTTGCTGGTTTTTTCCCATATTTTGCTGCCGAAGTTTTATATTTGCATGCTGACATCAGTTCCTCTACAAATCTTCCATTAAGAATTACCTACATTGCTGAAAATCAAATTGGTCCATATAGTTTTTATCGAGTAAGTTCTATTTTTATTATAATTTTTATAACCACTATATTTTATAAAAATTTAGGTTCCTTATTTAAAAGAAATCTTTAGAGATTTTAATTTGGATGGTGATACAGATTTTGAATTTGATGTTGATACTGTACCTGGATTTTATTGTTTCCGGAAAATGATTGAATCTGCTGGAACAAAATCTACTCTTCTTGAAGTCCAAATTCCAAAAGGTAGCGCAAAATGAAATTCGAATTGCAAACGTTTTTATTGATTCTTTTTTTGTGTTATATTACATTTGTTGTTTTTGATTATGCAATAAAAAGTTACTCTTGGTTTTTTTCATTTTGGAAAGTGTAAACAGAAAGATATCTTTTTGAAAAGAATGATTTGAAAAAGATAATTGAGGAAGATAGTAATGAAAATGACTGATCACAAAAGTTTTCTTAGAATTTCCATTCTTTTTTACTGCAAAGAATACAATTTTATTTGAACACCTAAAAACTGATAAAGAATTTTGAAGAGTTTGACGACGGCCAAAACTGAATCATCAAGTTCTTCATCAAAACTAGCATTTCCCTAAAATGACCAACTTTCGGTACTTGGAATTATCTTTAACTCTTTTTATTACACATTTATTGATAACAAAATCAGCGTATTTTGGACAAATTTAAGCTGAAATATCCAAAAAAGAAAACTAAAATGAAAGTTTTGTAACTATGGTGGTTCATGACCGGGGAAATCAAAAAAAGGCGGGAAGTTTCCCATCATTTCCAGGAGTTACTGTATTCCAAGCTACAGTAATATTTTACCATAAATAGCTTAACGACCTGCAAAAGGACTGTTAAATATTGAATTCAATTATTTTTGACTATTTTCAGTGTGTTTATAGCATTTGTGTCCCATTTTGTTATGTTTAATGTAAAATCGTTACAAATTACTGTAACATTTCCCGGGAAATGAGAGCCATTTCACAATACTAAATGTATTATTATATTGAGGGCCATTTCCCGCAAACCATCGGGAAATCTAGTGGGAGAGGGAAATGAAGAGCCCTATTTGCAACCAATTGAACATTTGTTTGATCTTTTTTATTGTTTCGAAAAAAGAGATAACAAAATGATGGATATATGATATTTGGTTTCCCCTCCAAAAAATACATTTTTTCCTCTTTTTTATGTTAGAAACGATTGCAATTTTTTTGTTGCTTTGAAAAAACCAACTCAAAAAAATCATTATGATTTATTCTCTCTCTTTTGCTTTTTTTGGACTTTAATTTCGAAAGGTAAAAATAATTAAAGTTTAAATTTCAAAGTTTTATTAATTCTTTTTATTGTGTTTTGTTAAGATTTAATTTTTTAATATGTAATAAAATTACTTTCGTTATTTTTTATCTTGAAAGACAAATGGAATGATAGATAAAGAAAAACTTGAAAATGATACATTTAAATCATCTGCATAACTAATGAATTTTTTGCCAACCAAATCTTTGCCTCATAGTTATCCTAATTTTCTTGACCCCATTGACTTTGCTCAAACAATTTTTGCGCTAGTTGAAATTTTTGTTTTTTTAGTTTTACTTTAGTACAGGGTGATTCAAGAAAAAGTCCGATTGTAAAATCCTTATAACTTTTTAAATTTTTAAGTTAAGAAAAAATTGATAGTACCATTGGACTCAGTATTGGTTACCATTTATAATTATCTAAAAAAATTTAAAAAATAAAAACTTTTTTTTTCGAGTTTCACGTACTCCCCCCTGTGGAAAAAAATCATTTTTAGATCTGTTTCACCTTTTTTCACTTTTTTTTCATTCACTCTCTTCGAAAACAAAGAATATGCAAAATTTCCTATTGTTAAAACACACTGAATGAAAAAAAGTGAAAAACGGTGAAACAGATCTAAAAATGATTTTTTTCCACAGAGGGGAGTACGTGAAACTCGAAAAAAAAAGTTTTTATTTTTTAAATTTTTTTAGATAATTATAAATGGTAACCAATACTGAGTCGAATGGTACTTTCAATTTTTTCTTAACTTAAAAATTTAAAAAGTTATAAGGATTTTACAATCGGACTTTTTCTTGAATCACCCTGTACTTTAGTAAAACTAATTTAATTTTGTAACTTTAGAAAAAAAATTTATAAAATATATGGTGTGCATAATTTTAATAATTTTAATATGGGTTGCTTTTGTATGCGTTTCTTTTTGTTGTGATTTTTTCGTATTTTGTTTTGTGAACTTACAGTATCACAAAAAAATTTTGAGGTTTTTTTAAAAGGATTTTTGCCAGTGAAAAAAAAATATTTGTGAAAAATATTAATAATACATTTAATATTTTATTATAATCAAAATAAATATAACCACAAAAATATAACAAAAAATAAAAGGAAGGGAGAGCAATGGGGTTTTAATGATGATTTGAAAGGGAATGATTTGAAAGAAAGATTGTAAAGAATGATTATAAGCAATGATGAGAAAAAAAGGAATGATGATGAAGAATGATGAGAAAAGTGGTTAAAGTGGGTTGCTTTTATATGGATCATGTTCTTTTGAGGGACCAGCGCGCATCATTTCCGAGGGACTGTCTGGTGATCATAGAACAAAAGAATATGTTTTGCAGAAAATGAATCATCAATATAATAAAAATTGCAATAAAGGATCAAAGGTTGCTGAAAAGCAGCAACAATATTGTATTTATGCATATTGTTAATATCAAATATAATTTATTACTTAAAAGAATTGTTATTATTTTTGTTGATTTAAAGGTTACCGTAACCTTGTGAAATATCTTAAAATTTGTTTTTGTAAAACATTTTTTCTAAAATCTATGATTTTAGCTTTGATACTGATTTAACTGACTGATTTACAACATCTTTTTTCAAACAAATTTTTAACTTATTGATCAAAAAATGGCTTCACCACAAGCTGATCAACTTTTAGCTGCTATACAGCTCGTTACACAAAATCTATCAAATTTGACCTTGAGTTTACATGAACTTTCAAGTTCTTTGGTTAGTTATTCAAGCGATTTGGAAACAAAGATTGCTGCTCAAGCTAATCAAAATAATATTATGGCACATGATACTCCAAATCAATTTGGTTTAATGGAAAATAGGCTCGGCGAAGTTGAAAAAGGTATTTTGTTTTAACTTTAGTACATGTCAAAAATATCAAAATTTTAGATGGAAAAATAATTAAAGAACAATTCAGCAGTGTTGTTTTTGCAGTTAGCGGGAAAGATTGTAATGGATGTGGAGTTCTCACTGATGGATCACGTATTTTAACTGTTAAACATCTTGGCTTCGAATTGAAAGGCAAATATCGCGTTCAAAATTCTTTATCTGGAGAAGAATTAGCTGAATGTGTTTATCTTTCAAGTCGGATTGATTTAGCTGTACTTCAGTTGCCACCAAGGGAAAGCAGAAAATTGGTTATTGATGCTTTAGTTCCAGGAAATTCATTCTTTATTTTGGTACTTTTTCTGGCGAAATTCTATTTCATTTTCTATTGTAATTATGCAATTTAGGGATTCCCTCATTCAGCACAAGACACATTTCCAAGTGTTTGCCCTGTTGAAATTATTAAAGGGTTAACTAAAGACGGCGAATTTATTGGAGTTCCTGGTTCAAGAAAAGGTATTTCCGGTGGTCCAATCTTTTCACGAAATGGCTGTTTTTGTGGAATGGTAATTGGAGCTCTTCATGATTCTCAAAATCAAGCAACTGAAGAAATAAAGATTGAACAACCATATGTTCAAATATTACCTATGACAACAATTAATGCAGAATTAATGAATCTTTGAAATGTTAATGTTATTTTTTGTTAAGGTTTTTAAAACTTTTATTTACTTACCTGTGTTTTATTTACATGTATATTATGTCTTTACTAGTAAAATTTACACTGTTCAATCTGCTTTCGTACTGTATGACTCGTACATATGATTTTTAGTTTTGTTTGAATAAATATTGTGCCTTGGCAAAATGTGTTTGAACATTTAACAAAAAATCAAAGCAATTTTTTTTGTCAACTTTTTGTAGGACTTTTCTTAAGGTTCTCTTCTAAAACTAGATTCTTTAATTTTATTTAATCTAAAGTTAATATTATTATTTCAACAGTATCGCACAAGTTGACCGCAGCTTTATTGATACTTTAAGCTATGTTTCCGTGCTTTAATTTTTACTTTTCTTTTACAACTGTTATAAACCTCAAAATTTCAGGTTGATCAAAAAATTATATATTTAATATTATAATTATTATTATGGGAAAATCCAGGAAAAAGGCATGGAAGAAGATTCCTCGAACGGCAGATGAAGAAATGCCAGAAGTGCATCAACTCCAACATCTTCAAAATCTTCCAGATGATCAAATTTTTGAGATTGATGTTGAAGCAAAACCGGTGGAAAAGTTGACTATTAAACAGAAAAGACTTCAGGCGCATCGGGATCGATTATCAAAGTAAGGTTTTGGCATTATTGACCTTTCTCGATGATTAATATCAAGCAATTTTCAGATTGGATGATTCTAAGGATCACAAAAAGCCTGTGAGGTTAATTCAAAAACGTGAAAAGATTCAACTTCGATCAAAATTAGAAAGAAGCAAGAATGAACGAGCTCCAAAGATTGCTCCTTCAGGGGTTAAAGTGAATCTCTTGAAAGATCCATGGGCTGATGGTAAACTATTTCTCTTTGCTGTGTTGATATAATGGATCCTGTTTTTAGAGGATGATGTTGTAATGGATGATGCTGATGATTTTGTTGGAGCTGGAAAACTGCATGAACTTAAAACTCGTAAAGTGATTAAAGTGAAAGAACCAAAAACGAGAAAGTATATCCCCAGTGCTCTTCCAGCTGTAAAAGTTGCTGCTCCTGGAGCTTCATATAATCCTGAAATGAATGATTACTTGGTTTCTTGCTTTTTACATTTCATTGATTTGTATTTAAACATCTTTTGGTTTTTAGGAATACGCCAATAAATTAGCAAATGAAGAAGTTGTTCGGGAAAAAGCTGAAAAGAGACTTGATCGACAAATTGGTAAAGGAATGAAATACATTACTCCAGAAGAACAAAAGGCTGAACTTGAACAAGGTTTTTATGAAGAAGAAGAAAGCTCTGAAGATGATGATGTTAAACCTGATGAAAAGCCAGAAGTATTTGGGATTAAGAAGCAACCAAAAGCTAAATCTGATAAGCTTAAAAAGCGACAACTTCGAAGAAGAATTGCTGAAATGGAAAGGAAAACTTTAAAAGAATCTTCAAAACGTGAACGAGATCAAATTGCAAAGTAGGTTATTCGTCGCAAATTAACATCTTTCTAATCACACGTTCTTTTTAGTCTCAAAAAGCTCTACAAAGAAATTGATCATAAGCTTGTTGAAAGTAAAGAAAAGGCAGCGGAAAGAGCAGCAAACAAGATTTACAACAATCTTACAAAACGAAAGCAACTTGGTCGTGGTGAATATAAAGAATATGAAGAACCTGTTGCACTTCCTTCAGAAATTAAAGGTAGTCTTCGACTTGCAAAAACTGAAGGAAATTTGATGAATGGTTTGTTTTTTGATTACTGTTGTATTTGTTATATAACATATTGAATCTTTTTAGAACATGTTAAATCTCTTCAAGCTCGAAATATTTTGCCTATTGCTGGTGACAAGGGTACTAAGAAACTTCCAAAACGCCTCAAGCGTAAATTTGTTGATAAATGGGAAATTAAGAAGGTTACAGCAGATTCAACTCGTCATTAAAATGTGATTTTTGATATTTGTTGAACTTTGAATGATTGTGTTTTTTGTTGATTTTAAAGAAATATGAAAGGTTGTTGTTTTATGATAATAAAAGGTTATTTTGGTTACTGTAGTTTTGTAGAATTTTTATTTTAAGATAAGCATATAACAAAAGCGAATATTTAGGTAAAATATAAGTGAAATCAAAAATTTTAAGAATGTAAAATTTATGAGAAAATAACTGTCATAGGTAATCCACTTCAAGCCAACATCAGCTTAACATTGTTCATGGGGTTCTTTATCAGTGAATTGATTGACTCCACGTTGATAGGTTTCTTTTCCTTCTTCAAAGCGTTTATTATGAGTTTCATTTTCTTCAACCGTTTTCTTGTAAATTTGGTATCGCTTCTTTTCAGTTTCTTCATCGGGATATGATTTATCTACAAAATTTGAGGCTTTAAACAGGGGCATTAACAAAGCTTAATGGTTTAGAAAGTAAATAGAGTTGCAAGGATATATTTTTTAGTTAATCATGCTTTACACAATCCAAAGTGGTTGTTTGCATTGATGCTGTTGGTATTGTTACCGTAATATTTTTAATTTTAGAAACAAGAATGTTAAAGTTTTTAAAAAGAATTCATAACGCTTACCAAACTTTTGCTTGTAATCTTGCCATTCTTTATCGCTTTTGTGATCGGACATGATTGTAATGATCTAAATTGAACGTTTAATAATACAGTAAAAGAGAATTTTAACAAATTAACCACGGAAAAATAAGATATCGTAAAGTAGTTACAGTATGCGGAAAATATAATGTTAGAAATTTCGTTAACACGGCATACGGTATTTTTAGCTCTACTTGAAACAAAGCGCAATACCGTATACATTGCTTTTGTTATTTTAAAGCTTTCATAGGGATAACTAAAGTTACAACAATGAATCATAGTTGTTATCACGAAGAATTTTTAAAAAACAAATGGCAAATTAATGCAAATTTTTTTTGGTATTCAAGAAAAAAAATTGAAATATTGATCCAAATTTTTTGTGATATTTTTAAATAACCTCAACTTCTTCAACCAAATACATTTTATTATTATTGAAAAATCAAAACAAGCTTTTTAATGGTAAAATTACAAAAGGCAAAAAAAAATAAACAAATAAAAAAATTTGAGAAGAAAATATGAAATCACGAAGAAGGAGATTCAATCGGCAGCAGCAGCTGCTGCTGTTGTGGACTTGAATAAATGTTTTGTTTTTATTTTTTAGAGGTGGTTATTTATGTGAAACACGCCCCGTTCAGACTTATTTCTTTTCTTTGTTTTTTTGGAAAAATAGAAAGGGACAAGAAGAAAAGGAAAGGGAAAAAATCAATGTTTGAGTCATAAAGAAAAAATTAAAAACAGAAAAATAGAGTTTTTGGTCAGAAATGTATAAAAAATATTGAAAAAACCCCCGGTCATTTGATTTTGATCATGAACGTCAGATATGGATCAGATTGTTTTTTGGCTATTATTGATTAAAAATCATGAAATAAAAGTCTAAATTTTCTAAGCACCCGATTTTGATGGAAAAAAGCTGGGAATGGGAAGGAAGGTTGCAAGGGTCATTTTGTTTGGTTTTTTGAAAACGCATAAACAAAAAAAATAGTGCTGATTCAAGCAATTTCCAAAGTGACTGATTCAGCAATCTTCAAGAATAAAAAACCAAAGAAGAAATTGTGATAAAAAAAGAAGAAAAGCAAAATGCAGCAGCAGCAGCTTCTTTTGGTCAATAACCAACCATTTCAATGTTTAAACTTTAAAGATTAAACATTTTTTTATCAGAAATTTTTTGCTTTTAAAAGTTTTTGACCAATCAAATTTAAATAAAAGTTACATTTACAGCAATCCAAAAGTATCTAATTTTTTAATCAATAGATGATAATTATTCCAACTCTGTCTTCCGAAAATGACTCCAAAAATACAAAAAAAGGAAAATTTTTAAATTTTTTGTAAAAAAAAGTTAAACAAATATCAAAGTAATATAAAAAATTAAAGGACGTTTTTTGTAACAAATGAGAATTTCTTGGCATTAGGAAAATTTTTTTGTCTCAGAATTGGCTGAAAATGTGTTCCTAGGGTAATTTTGGTCCAGGAATTCGAATTTCGTCATAATATTTGACATTCTTCAGGTGGATTCTGAGATTCAGAAGCTGTGACCCAGAATCTGGATTCAGAAGCCACATTTTCAAAAAATCTCAAAAATGATACTATTCGAAAGCCCTGGACGTTTTTAGTCAGGAAAATGCAAAAGTATTCATATTTGACCCTTTTTAATGGTTTTTTGCCCCCGGGAAGTTCAAAATAGGCCTAAAATTACGGTAATTGGGTTCTAAAATCCACTTTTACCACTTACCTAAAGCCCGTTCATATTTTTTTATAAACTTTAACTGGTTGGGCATCAAAAAACACCATAATCTTGAAAAAGTAGGAGGTACTGAAAAAATTTTTCCTGTGCCACTTTTGTCGACTTCAACAAAATTCAATATCTCCAACATAAACAAAAATTCATAACTTTGGAAAAAGACTATGAATCGTCTTCCGGTGACTTTTATGATGAAATATGATATAATTATAGCATTTTTGGAAACTTTCAGTCCACCAACATCAAGTATGTACATTTGGGACCACCTTAAAATATCTGGTTTTTACCTAAATTAATACCAAAATACAAAAAATCGCAAAACTGATTTTTTGGTCTAAAATATTTTTTCTTGTGGTTTATATATTTAAAGTACATGTTTCTGCAATAGATAAACGCATAAACAATGATATTTGAAGCAACAGGGGAGTTTTACGAATTTTTAAAAATACCTCATTTTTGGCCATTTTTCATGATTTTCGAATTTCAAGAAAAATGTTTGATATGAACTTTTTTGAGTGTTTACCATAAAATATATGCTAAATAAAAATTTTGGGCAAAGTTTGAACCCACTAACACCCAAACTGTATATTTGGGATCAAATATCATTTTAGCAATGTTATTACAACTTTGTAATTATCCCTAAGTGATTGGTACTGGGTTTTAGGGGTTAGAACTTTGCCCAAAATTTTTATTTAGCATATATTTTATGGTAAACACTCAAAAAAGTTCATATCAAACATTTTTCTTGAAATTCGAAAATCATGAAAAATGGCCAAAAATGAGGTATTTTTAAAAATTCGTAAAACTCCCCTGTTGCTTCAAATATCATTGTTTATGCGTTTATCTATTGCAGAAACATGTACTTTAAATATATAAACCACAAGAAAAAATATTTTAGACCAAAAAATCAGTTTTGCGATTTTTTGTATTTTGGTATTAATTTAGGTAAAAACCAGATATTTTAAGGTGGTCCCAAATGTACATACTTGATGTTGGTGGACTGAAAGTTTCCAAAAATGCTATAATTATATCATATTTCATCATAAAAGTCACCGGAAGACGATTCATAGTCTTTTTCCAAAGTTATGAATTTTTGTTTATGTTGGAGATATTGAATTTTGTTGAAGTCGACAAAAGTGGCACAGGAAAAATTTTTTCAGTACCTCCTACTTTTTCAAGATTATGGTGTTTTTTGATGCCCAACCAGTTAAAGTTTATAAAAAAATATGAACGGGCTTTAGGTAAGTGGTAAAAGTGGATTTTAGAACCCAATTACCGTAATTTTAGGCCTATTTTGAACTTCCCGGGGGCAAAAAACCATTAAAAAGGGTCAAATATGAATACTTTTGCATTTTCCTGACTAAAAACGTCCAGGGCTTTCGAATAGTATCATTTTTGAGATTTTTTGAAAATGTGGCTTCTGAATCCAGATTCTGGGTCACAGATTCTGAATCTCAGAATCCACCTGAAGAATCTCAAATATTATGACAAAATTCGAATTCCTGGACCAAAATTACCCTAGGAACACATTTTCAGCCGATTCTGAGACAAAAAATTTTTCCTAATGCCAAATATCGCCAAAAATTCTCAAATGTTACAAAAAACGTCCTTTAATTACTAACGAAAATACTGTAAAAACAAATTAGTTACAGTAACTTTGTACTTTTTATGAAGCGGTCATCTCGGACAATCTGGAATTTTGAATTATGTTCCAGAATTCGGCAAATTCTTGTTATTCCGAAATTTAGATCACAACTTTTTTAGTTGTGATCTTAATTTCCTTGATCTCTACAAAGTGCACAAAACATTTAAATATCATCAATACGCGGCATTATGCAAATTTGCAAAACTTTGAATTTTATCTCCTTTATCAAAAACAATTTTCTTGGAAAAAAATGGCCCAAAAAATTCTGCTGAAAAAGTACATATTGAACCTGAATTTTTCTAGAAAATACACTTTTCATGGCAAAGATAAGCTACAAAAATTTCGCAAATTTGCATATTACCAACCTTGGGGAAGTGATACCAAAAACATAATTAACAAAATAAAATTTTTTTGAAAAATAAAAAGAAAGCGGCATGCTCATTTCACTAAAAATCTAAAAAAACGTGAAGGTAAGCGAATGACTGACAAATAAATGTTGATGACTGACTGATGGGCGGATAGAGAGATATGTATTAGCAACAAAAAAAGAGATATCCAAATGTTTTGTTCATTGACTGAAAAAAAAGATTAGAAGGTGTTGGAACAAAAAAAGCAAGGAGTTAAAAAAGAGCTTTTCTTTCAATTGATGAGTTTTTAGTCAAAATCAATCCCTTTATCTTTTTTTGCTTGTTTGTGGGTTATATTAAAAATCCAAGTAAAAAACGTAATAAAATTGTTGTATTTTATTTTTGAAATATTACTGTAATAATATTATTGGATTGAAACATGATGAGGCGGGATATGAGAATTCCATCAGAGGTAAGATTTATAAATGATTGGAAAAGGATTTGATATATCCGTCATGTGATATTTGGAAAAGCTCATGGAAAAATATAAAAAATTGATTGATGGATTAATAATATCTGACGGATATATCGAATCCAATAAAAACATGTACCAATCTTTTATCGACCCTACTTTCTTATCATACGTGAAGAAGAGGGTGGGAATGAGGCAAACCCTATACAACCCCCTCCGACAAAAAGGTCGCCAAATCTGAAAAAAATTTTTCGGCGGCGCTTCGCGCCGCCGATAATCTAAAGGGTTTTCCCTTATCTGTTTCTTATCTTATATTTTTTACAGTATCTTACAGTATTTTTCGTAGATTACTTTTCGAAATTTTCGTTATGGTGGTCCATGTTGTTTGTTTTTTCGAATTCGTTTTTTGAATAATGGGATTCTTTCACATTAGAGCTTACACGTTATCTTTTTATAACGAAACATGTTATTTGTTTTTAGCATAGTATAATATTTAGATTAGAAAGTCCATTGCTTTTAGCTGATTATCTCTTTGTGATAATGACTTGGCTCATAAATTTATTATTAAATTCAAAAACTAGAATGTGGTAAACGCGTTAGCTGATGCACTTTAAGCATAAGTCGACAATATTGTCAATAGTACAGTTTTAAGTAGATTTTTAAGATACTGTCATATAAAATATGCTTAATGCAGCGAAATTTACTTTTTCCGAAAAATCACAAAGATATAAATCAATACGGTTATTCATCATTTTAACATGCTAAACTGTACAAATGTTAGAATTAACATAAAAGGAATCTGAGAAAATTTTGAGAATTTAAGAAAAATAGTGCATTTTCCTAATAAATTGAGAAAAAAAGCGTAAAAATTTAAAGGGTTCGTTTTAATTCTTTTTCCGTTTTTCACGTACTCCCCCCTCACAAGTTTTTTCCCAAAATCTTCATGCAAGGGGGAGAGGGGGGGGGGGGGGGGGTAGGGTGGGAATTCCCACCCCTTCTTCACGTATGTTTCTTATTACCTGTAATCCCAAAACCGAAGATTTGGTATATCTGTCATGTGATTTATTCGAGCTCAAGGAAAAAAAATTTAAATAACAAATGTCCTTTGATCTTTTACCGCCATTGGCAAAAAATCAAAAGAATGTCTTTATCGAAATAGTTTTTGTCCCTTCTGAAATAAAATTCTTGATTTTTTACATTATTTTGCAAATTTTTCCATGATGGATATGTCAAATCCTGATCCACATCTGATTCTTATCAAATCTGTTTTAGGTGGAAGAAGAAGATGAATGTGTATTCTACGAGGATGATCCAACTTCAACAATGATGTCCCCTGGGGCAAATGGAACACCACCCTCAATTTTGAGGCACCTAGATGAACCCCTCTCAGAGAATGAACCCGTTGATAGAAAAGCTAAAATATTTGCATATGCAAAAATGATTCTTCCACATATTGGTTTAGTTGTTTTGTTGATATTTTATTTACTTTTTGGAGCTACATATTTTTATTACGTTGAATCAGCCTTTGAAGGTTTGTTCTTTTTATGCAAATTCTTGAAAAAGTTGAAGGTGGAGTCGAACACACGGCTTCTTGTTTGAAAGTCTGCTGCACCAACCACTGCACCATTCAAACAAATTTTCTTTTACTTTTTAGCGATATCAAAAGACCGAGAATTAACAACAATATTTGCATTGAGGAATAATTTCCATGATAAAATTTGGAATTTAACACATTCTAATGATACCGTAATCTCCAGGGAATCCTTCAATGGAATTGGACAAGAATATTTTGAAAATTTAGTTACAGAAATTTTTCAATCATATCGTAATCAATTTATCACTGAAAAACATTTATTAAATACCACAAAAAATGATGAACTACTTTGGACTTTTTCAAATTCAGTATTTTTTGCTACTGCTGTTGTCTCAACAATTGGCTATGGAAATCTTGTGCCAGCAACGGTTGGAAATTTACTTTTCTAAAAATTTGCATAATATTGATTTTTTATAGATTCATGGCAGAATTGGTTGTATCGTTTTTGCATTATTAGGAATCCCACTTTTACTTGTTACAATTGCGGATATTGGAAAATTTTTATCTGAATTTTTGAGCTTCCTTTATCGAACTTATCGAGTTTTTAAGCGAAAAGTAAGTTAATTAATTGAAATTTAAACGTTCAAAAAAGCAAAAGATAGTGATCAAAGTTTTTTAAATAATCAGCTTTTATGGCAAATTTTTGCCTTTGATTTTTGAAGATGTTTCATAAAAGTAACATGAACATATTTTTTATCCTAAAATTTTGGCATTAATAACATTTTGCCAAACACGCCAAATTTAAATTTCATTTTAAGAATGGCATTTAATTTGTCTATAATCAGGGACATAAGGTAGCATTGCTCCCTTTGAAATCTAAAACATTTTAAAATATCTTCTCTCTCTTTGGTTCTTCTTTCCTGCTCTGAAAAAAGCAAAAAAGAAAAACACACATATTTTTTGACAACCAACAATTTTTTCTTTCTCTTTTTTCTCTCGTTTCAAAGTCTTCCATTTTTGCAGTAGTCGAGCAAGGGGCTGCGGTGGCGCAGTGGCTTTGATCGAGTCGCTACGAACAACCTTCGGGAAGTTCGGAGCCGCCGGATGCCGCAGCCCCCTAAATACACCAACCCCAAAACCAAACCCGAAAAAAAAACAAACAAACTTTTTTGGTAATTTTTTAAATTAATATATTTAGATATACTGTAGTTTTGGTTTTTCTTAATTATTTTATTTTTTTAGTTAAAAATATTTGCTGCTGTCGAGAAAAATTATGAAAGCTTAATTTTGAAGCATTTTTTTGGGTAATGGAATATTGTAATGGTTTTAAAATGTGTTCATCATTACTGTTAGAGATATCAGCAAAGGGGGAAATACGGGCACATTTCTTTCAAATAACGAAAATCCTTTGATCTCTTACCGCCATCCGTATAAGATCAAAGGCGGCTCTTATAGAAATGACTTTCGTTTCCTTTGAAATAGAATGCTACTGACATCATTGCCTAAAGTAACCTAAAATCAATCCTATCTTTCTTTAAATTTGTATGAAAAAATAAATAAATTTGCATAAACGTCAAAAATTTATATGAAAGCATGCCTAAGGATAAGCAATTATCTAAAAAGCCTCATAAATTTGCATAACTCAAATTTGCTTAACAAAAATTTGCATATTTAAATAAATTATCTTGTAAGTTTTTATGCAAATTAAATTTCAGACATTTATGGTTCGAAGACAAACTCGTCGATTCAGTCGTTTTCGGGATCATTCAACATCTGAAAGTGAGACCGGTTCATCTCCAACAAAAGCAGGAAGCGTAAATTTGAATGACATCGATGATGACCCAAATGCTGTAAATGCCGATGAACTTCGAATCCCAGTTGTAATGGTTTTATTGGTGTTGGTTACGTATACTGCCATTGGAGGTTTCCTTTTTAAAGCTTGGGAAGGATGGTCATATTTTGAGGCATTCTATTTTTGCTTTATTACAATGGCAACCATTGGCTTTGGTAAGTAAAAATTTGAATAAAAATATAACTTTTAAAAATTACAACTTCCCAAAATTATGCAAATTTTTTTATAATTTCACTAACACTCATAGCTTTATGTCAAAAGCTTTCTTTTTATGCTAATTTTTAGAAATTTGCATAATTTCGAAACGCAGATATATTAAATTCAAAATTATTCTAGTTTACAATCCAATTTTTTAGTTTTAAGTTACAATAATCCTTATTACTGTAATCGTTGTTGGTGAAATGTAAAAAAATTTGCATAAATTTAATCAATGACTTTTGCTACAGTAACTTTATCTATTCTACAGTGATAAAAATCTAAGTTAAGCTTAAATTATCAGTTTTAATAAAACCAAAAACTATAAATTTTATGCAAATTTAAAAATCAATTGTTTTATAAATCCCACATATTTAACATCTTTTATAGGTGATATTGTACCCACAGAAAAAGTGTATACAATTTTTACAATGATGTATATCATTTTTGGTTTATCCCTTGCAACAATGTGTATTGATTTGGCTGGTACCGAATATATCAATAAAATACATTACTTGGGTAAAAAAATGGTAAGCAATTTTTTAAAAAGGATTTTTATCGATTCTAAGATATACAGTATACCGGATTCTTGTTACCCTCGTTAAATTAGGGATCAGTTATGCAAATTTTTTTCTGTATTTAATAGAAACAAATTGCATAATGATTTGAACAAAAACTTCATGTGGTTTTCTTTCTTTGATTTTGGTTATTTTAAATATGAGATGCCTTTTTTTTATCGAGGTAAAAGAAATATGCAAATTTTGATCGTTGAAAAAATTTGAATAATACTTTCTATTATTACTGCTACTGAAAAAATTTGCATAACGGTACACTTTCAAGTCATTTTGAACTTGATAAAAATGCATTTTATATAGACCGTTGTACACAAAGAATTATTATGCAAATTTTTGAATCACGAACAAAATTTGTATAAATTTACTTGCCTACAGTATATTTCAACATTAACTCAAATTTTTTCACAAACAACATTTAACTTTTCTCCATCCATATTTTTAGGATGATGCCAAAGGGGCTGTACTTTCTGGACTTGAAGTCGGAGAAAATTTATTTAAACATAATGGTGTCGGATTAATCAAAACAGCAGGAGGAAAATTTTTGCATATTCGGCTTTCAAATAAGCAACTTGAAGAGTTGATGCTAAATCCAGAAAAACATCGAGATATTTTAAGGGAGCCATTATCCGCTGCTGTTCAAAGATTAGCTGATGAACATAATATTAAGGTTTGATATTTGTTTTGAAGAAAAAATTTGCATAATCAGTTTTTAGATTCTTCCTGATGATATTGCTGAAAGTGAAGGATATATTTTATCAAATCGAGATGCAAATAAACCACATCGAAAGAGATTGGGTGTTACAAATCAATATATGATAAGCAGGACATTAGTGCCTGGAAAAATTCCAACTTCTCCATTGTTACCATTTGTGTTGAAAGAATCAAGCATCTAAAATTTGCATAATTTTGTTTGGTAATAAAGTAATTTTGTTCATATCTTTTTAAAGCGTCATATTTTAATTAAAGTCTTTAAAAACATGGTTGCAAAAGAAGATGAAAGATTCCTAATTTTAAATGGTGCGGTGGTAATACTGTATGCAAATGTGTGCAAATTAAAAAAACCTATGTACTCTTGAAAGCGACAAACATTTTGCATTTAAGATGATATTTGCATATTACCTTTTCTGCACCCAAGTAGTAGTCATATACAAATTAGTATAAAATTTAAGCTTCAGTTCTTAGATTCACGAAAAAATCTGAACTTCTTGCGTTCAAATTTGCATATTAGTATCACCCTTTGCATGGTAATAGTTAGTATTGAACCGGATCACTTTAATCTAGCAGCATGTTTTTCTTTGATCTTTTAGCAAAAATCGAATCCGGAGTCGAAACAATACTGATAAAAGCATAGATTTGCTCAATTTTTGCTTCTTTTTCCGCCATGGAAAAAAAATTTCCATAAAAAAATTCTCCTTAAAAATTCTAAACATTTTATGATAAAATTTTTGCGGCGCCTATGCCTAATTTTATCCCTAAGTTTTTTGAGAATGTATATTTTTCTTCAAGAATGAGATAAGCTGCAAGGTTTTGCAAATTTGAATAGTTTCACGTCGTGTCTTTTGTTGCTTAAAAAATGTAGTTTGTACTTTCGTGTTCAACCCGATGGACGCTTGTCAACGAATTTTTTAATTTGTTAAATTTTTAGCTGAAGCAAAAAATCACAAGTTCAATTATTTTAAAATGAGTAGTAAGTTTTTTTTATTGTACATTTATAAAAGTAAAAAACCTTTTAAAAATTAATACATTTTGTTCCATTTCATTTTTTATGTTGGTTGTGTTTTTGCCCTGAAAATCAGGGAATCTCTTTCCTTCTTTTTTCTTTTTTCTGCGTTGAATTTTTTACTTTTTTTTCAACACAGAAAAAATTTGGTCGTTGCAAAAATTGATTGTTGGTTTTTGGCTCAAAAATAAATTTTAATCTTTTTCTCCCTTTCTTTTTTTAATATAATTCCACGTAAATAATATATATATATCTTTATTACTATTATTATTACGGGTAATAATAATAGTAATAATCTTTAATTAAAATTTTACATTCGCTAAAAAAAGAAAAGATAAAAATAGTGTTATTTTTTAAGCGATCTTCGCCTTCGGGCGAATGTCTTCAACTCCCATTGTTCCATCTGCTTCAACTACTTCTTCTTCAACAGCAGCAGCAACCATTTCACCAGCTGCAACTTCAACTTCAGCATCTTCAACATCTACAACTTCGTCAAATGAATCAATTGTTCAGCAATGTGGCCTTCTGCCAATGGTGGCAATTCTTCCATCAAATGGTGCAGATATAATTTGTAAAAAGAATAATATTCAATCATTCGCAGATTTAATTTCACCTTTCTCTTCTGTGGCATGTGTTGTTAAGGTAAGCAAATCTTTGTTGTATCTGTCTATGATTAGTCATTAAGAGTTGTTAGAATGTATAGGATGTCTTAGATTAAGGTCCACATCATTATTTACGATCTTGTCCATGATTTTTCGAACACATTCTACCACATTTATCGGCACTTTCTCATCAAAATGCTGTGCAGTTCCTTCAATAAATGATGGACGGGATCTTTGCCCTCACTGTTACTAAACACGAATTACTCGTTTATTTACCGTAAGAATAAGATGGGTAAAACCGTCTTTGTTCAAGGCTATTCCCTAAGCTTATTGTTGCTTTCCCCATAAACAAACTTAATCCCTAAAGACCTTGAAAAGAAACGTTAGAGAAAACTAGTTTCATCTTTTCGATTACGTTATTCATAAAATTGGAGAAATCAAAACAGATTATAACTTTGTGAATCAATATTTGGTTTTTAGTCTTTATTAATGTTTCACTCTTTTTTCAGGATCCATATGGACAACAACAAGCAACAAAAGTGAAAATTGATTTTCGTGATATCTCAAAAAGTGGTTGCTTATTGGGTTTAACAGTGCTGCCATCAGTCTTGCATCAGGTATGTCTTTTTGTGGTGTAATGTATATAGAATACGCACGTGTTTTCGCGCTTTCCTCTTTAATAGAAGTTTGCGTCCAGTAAAAGTGCAATAGAATCTTTTAAAGAATCGGGTCAAACACTTACAAAGATTCTTTAAAATTGCAAATAACAGGGGCTTTTCGCGTTAATGTTCAGCGTTTAAAAGCTAGTTTTGCTTTGCTAACATTTTTCTTTTATCTTCACCATAATCACTTGATTATATGAATACCTAATAATATACTGTATAATCTTTTTTAGGTTGTTTCAACCATTTCAACCCTGCCACAATTTCAATCAACAGAAGTCTGGAATTCAGCATTTCGAGATTCATTTTCATATTGGTTTGAGCCATCTGATATTGATTTTCTTAAAACATATCTTTGTTGCATTTTTGTTATTTCTGCAGATGAAGAAGATCCAATTGGAGAGTTGACAAAGCTCATCCAACAACAACATACTCAACAACATGGTGGTCCTGAAACTGCAAACACTCTTGGACCTGCTCATTGTGCTGCTCCAAAATGGTTTTTACCAAATATCCTAAAGTATTATGTTGTACTCCATGATGCCGAAGATGGAAATGAAGAAAAGTTTGTGTTTAGTTTTTAAATGTTGAGGTTAAGTTTGTTATTTTAGAGCTAATGAAGTTTTTGCAAAGGTATCAGCTTCGTACGGGTCAGATTGTTGTCACATGTTAAAGATCAATTCTACAACGGATGCAGATTTACCAGATCCTTGGCAGCAAATCCTTGAACAACGATATCGAGGTCTTGAAAGTGGACTTGAAATGGCAAGAAAAAAGCTTATGGAAAAAACTGCAAGTGCAGAAAGTTTGGTAAGTTTTTACTACAGTATACAGTAAACTAAGATGGTTATTATTGTAGGCGTCAGATTCAAAGCCATCAGCATCTTCCCTTGTGCCATTATCAACAACTCCCTCAAATTCATCTGCCCCAGTATTTTCAACTTCATCTGCTGCCGCAAATCCTACCGTACCTTTATCAGCACATTATACCATCAATTCTTCGACAGCAACAGCAACAACAGCTGCAGTAGGCCCAACTGCAACAAATGGTGGAAATCCTGCCTTGACAAAACAAGTCTCTATTGCATCTCTTTCTCATCAACGGCATGCACATGGTCAATGCCTTACAACTTCTGATCGAGAACAACTTCGAGATTTTGTTGAAAAATTTATTAAACAATCACTTGTGCCATTTGTGGAGAAACAAATCTCTGCCCAAAATGATATCCTACAAAAGCGACAAGGAATTGGAAAATCTTTTTCATCAATGAGAAAATGGTTATCTAATGCTTCCTCCTCTGCACCTGCCCCTGGAATGCAACCAATCTCATATGGAACAGAATCAACAGAATTTCAAACTCGTCGACTTGCTGATATGGCATTCCTCTTTGGAATGTATACCTTTTCACACCAACTTTATCAATATGTTAAAAAAGATTTCTTAACTGATCAAGCATGGCTTTATCATGGTGGAGCTTTAGAAATGGCTGCGTTAACGTTGTATTTAAGTTCGAATCAGCTAACATCAAAAAATTTTCCGCTGTATTATTTGGATAATGCATTAAATTATTTTTTGAATACTTGCATGTAAGTTTTTGTGGTTGTTTTTCTGATGTCGGATTACAGTTATTTTACTTTCACTGAGTTTTTCAATTACCGTAGCCCTTCTGTATTAATTGCGACAGTATATTGCCATGACCATGTACAGCAGCATGGTCTGGCTCCAAGTGGAGGTGCCGTCTCCGAAATCATAAAAATTCTTTGATCTTTTACCACCATCGGCACAAGATCAAGGGAGTGCACCCCTTTTACAAGGGTTTCTGCTCCCCCGAAATAAAATGCTGTTGACCTCATCGGCCAAGAATGTTTATCTAATTTCTTGATATTTTCTGGGAACTAACTTGTTTGATAGTTGGTTAACTGTTTTTTGAAAGATAGTACTGTAGAAAGTGTTTAAATTTAAATTTTAAACAAGTTTTATCTACGAGTTTGGATTTTTGTCTGACTGGTTATATGTTAGATCAGCAACTACTTTAAACCCGTTAATGATTAATTCAAGAAATTTTAATTTATTTTTCTATTTTTTAGGCAACCAATGTTAGCAGTAAGATGTGCGATAATTTCTGTTGAAATTCTTTCTCGAATTGGAATGCATCTTGAAGCTGCAAATCAGCTAATTCGACTTACTTCAACCCTCTCAGATTTATTTAGTGGTGTACTACTTGAAAAAGCTTCAGCTCTATTTTCACAAGCAAAAATGTATCGTCGAAAAGCTTTTCATTATGTTCTTGCTGGGCATCGATTTAATCAAGCTGCTCAACCAATTCTATCCCTAAAATGTTATGATCTTGCTGCACCAGAATATCTTGATAAGGGTTGGTCATTTGCAGAAGACCATATTATGTTTACCCTCTCACATGAATCAAAAGATCCACAATATCAAGCTGATTGTGCCACAAAACTCGTTAAACCTTCCTCACAACAATTTATGGATCAACAAGCTGCCTTCATTGAACACTATCTTAAACTTCTTGCAAGAAATGCCACAAAGAATCCACTTTTTGTTATTCCATTGATAAAACCATCAGATATTCGAATAATTTATGGTGAAAAACCTGAAATCTTATCAGCTGATAGCATTGATGACAAAGATATGAAAGTTCGAGCAAAAGATGATGCTCAGCTTATTGAATGGGAAGATCTTGAAAGACTTGCATTTCATGCTGGAATTGGATCAAAAAAACCTTTCAAACATTCATGTCCAACTTTCTCAGATTCAACAACAAAAAATCGTGAAAAGAAACAAACTCCACCATTTGAAAGATTTCGAGTGCAGATAAAGTTGATTAATCCAATGAATGTTCCGCTAGTGTTAAGAAATATTCGACTTGGAATTAAAGAAGTTAGTTTTGGGTTACAGTAATCGTTGTAATAGGTCATAGGTTACTTGTTCTACTGTAGTTGTTGTTTATCATACCATTGATTTTTATTACAGTACACTTTTTGAGGTATACTGTAATTTCATACTTGAAGTTGAATCATAAATTTTAATCGGTTACGGTAGTATCAGCTATACTGTAACTTAGTTAATGTAGCTTTAACTATAATTACAGTAATCCTATCTAAAGAAATATTACTAAAAACCTTTGTTTTTTTGCAGATTCAAATGCGAGAAGGTTTTCTTGAAAGTGATGCATTTATTGAGCATGGATCAATTCCTGAACTTGTTCTTCCTCGAACTGAACTTCCTTCAATGCCCGGAATGACACCCCAACCATATCCAGATCTTTCTGAAACTCTCATCGAATTACATGTAATTCCAACGGATAAACTTCAACATTTTTCAATTTCTTCAATTCTTTTTGATTTTTGTGGTTCTACGGGTGCCTCAGCAATCCCAGGACATTTACCCCTTGAAGTTAAAGGTCGACGCCTTTTCAAAACAAAAGAACAACGAATGAAAAAAACTTATGGTACTGATAATCGTCTAAATGCTACAGTATCAGAGACAAAATGGCCATTGTTGAATATTGAACTGTCTGGACAAGCTGCAAGATCCCCTGAAATTCATGCATATTCTTCACAAATGTTTCAAGTTTTGGTTAATTTTGAAAATGCTTCAGATGTTCCAATTTCATCAATCACAATTGCAACAGATCAACCAGAATATGTTTCAATTTCTGAGCCATCTGATGACACAAAATGGTCGATATGTCCTGCAACAATGAATACAAATGGTGTTTTGGTTCATTCTGTTGGACAACAAGGAATTGCAAATTTAAAGAATCAAGGTGGTAAATTAACGTAAGTTCTTTTGTTTGATTTTGATATATGTTTGCTAAACAATAATATAATTTTTAGTCTTCGAATGGCAATTAAAGCTCCAGATGAAATTGTTGAAAATAAATTATATCGAATTTTATTCTATTATATCGGAGAAAATGGAAATATTCGAGAATTTCGATATTCTGTAAAACTTTCAACACAAAGTTTACTTCGATGTGTTCCACGTGTCTTGAAAGATAGCTATCAACTTTGTGCAATTGATGTAAAAAATTTAATACCAAATCGTGATGCTGTTCTTGCAAAAGTTGAAGTGATTAGACTTTCTGCGTTCATGGTTACAGCAAAAGAGAAAGAAACTGAAGCAGTTCCAATTGGAATGGAGCTAGTTTTGAAGAGAAATGGTAAGTAAGATTTTTGGATTGTCGAAAATTTGAATTTCGTTTGTCCAGGTATGAAGTCGGATGTAAACCCATGTCTCCTGCGTCAGAATTTTTCTTTGATGTTTGCCGCCTGTAAGGCAAACATTAGAAAAAAAGCATCCGACATCAGATCTCGAAACAAATATAACAATCCCCAACCGGATTTCATATATCTGTTTCTATAGTTTTTCATTGAGATTTGATATATCCCATTTATATTTTAGTTGTGGTTGAATGTGATCAATCTGATACTGTGCCATTCTTTGTTAAAGCTTCCTCAACATCACCATCAACAATTTGGTTAACAGATGTTATCAGTGATATTCCATCCTTCAATAATATTATTCCACATTATCTTTCCAATAATAAAGAGAATCAACAAGGTACAACTCCAACAGCATTTTCACAACAAAACCTAACACGTGCTCATCTGCATTTTGCTTTACTTTGGAGAGCACAAATTGCAAACTCGGATGGAACGGTTGCAACACTTTTTGGTGAAACATGGATTGTTAATCCATTTTCAATTGATAAAATTCAAAAATCTCTTAATGAACCAATTGAAGATGAACGATGTTATTTCTCTACAGGAATTCCAGAATTAAATGGTCGATTTGCAATGGTCCTACTTGAACATGATCGAAGATCTGTTCTTTCGACAAGGTTGCCATCATATAATTTGGAAACAAAGAAAGTAATTCATTATCGACAAACAGATTTTGATGATCTGAAAGAAATTGATAAAGAAGTTTCAAAGATTGTTCTTGGAAGAATTACTGTACAAAAAGATACAATTGTTCATGATTTTAAAAATAAAAGGTTTGTGTTTGGGTTCTTTGAGATTACTGTGGGATTAAATTTGGATATAATAAGGTACTGTAATAGGCCTAAAATGTGATCGTATAAATTACTGGGTTGGATTGTATAAGTTTTTGATCATGAACTTGAATACTCCAAATACCTGTTTTACAGATTACTATAATAAGATTATTGTTCTGCCATAACATAATATACAGTATACCCAAATTTGTTATCCTATTAACTTAATATCCATGTTAATCATTTTTGTATTTTAGTGAATGCAAGATTCCTGTCAATGTTGAAATTACAAATGCTGATCCACTTCATCGGGCAATCAAAATTTGGATTTATACTTGTTATGAAATGACAGAAATGAAATCTCCACCATTAAAAGAGAAAGCTGGAGATGCCGAATCTCTTGAAGTTTCATCCATTACTTCACAAGCTCGTTCTCAGCCCAAACTTTCATGTGATCGACCATGCACACATCGAACAATTGAATTTGGTGATTCTCTAAACTTTGCTCTTTCCCTTAAATCCTATGAACCATTTTGCTATAATTTGGCTGAAGTAATTGGAGCTGAAATTCAATTTATTGAACCTTCTTCTGATGCTGCTGCTGATACAAGTGAAAAACCTTTTTATCGCCTTGAACTTTCTCCAACATATATCTTTATTAAATCTGCTGCAAAACTTTTTACATCATCTCGTGAAGCAACAATCTCTCCAGCAATGTCAATGAAATCTAGTGATAGCATAAGCTCAAGCCATCGATTTATCAATAATTCTGCTGCTGCCAGCAAAACTCGGGTTTCTTAAAAAATATTTATATAAAATATATGGTGTGCATAATTTTAATATGGGTTGTTTTTGTATGCGTTTCTTTTTGTTGTGATTTTTCGTATTTTTTTTTGTGGACTTACAGTATCACAAAAATTTTTTGAGCTTTTTTTAAAAAAAGGATTTTTGCCAGTGAAAAATCAAAAGTTATTAATATTGTATTTATGCATGTTGTTAATATCAAATATAATTTATTAAATTTAAAAAACTTGTTATTATTTGTTGATTAAAAGGTTACCATAACCTTGTAAAATATCTTTGAACTTGTTTTTGTAAAATATTTTTTCTAAAATCTATGATTTTAGCTTTGATACTGATCTAACTGACTGATTTGCAACATCTTATTCGAATTTTTATTAATTGATCGAAAAAATGGCTTCACAAACTGCTGGAATTCAACAACTTTTAGCTGCTGAAAAGCGTGCCGCTGAAAAAATTAATGATGCCCGAAAACGTAAAGCTCAACGCTTGCGTCAAGCTAAACAAGAAGCTCAAGCTGAAATTGAAAAATATCGTCAAGTAAGTTTGATTTTTTTGAATATGGTAGCTACAATTAATGGTTGCTGTTACTGTAGTTTTACGAAGCTGCTGTTACTATACCTAAAACTTTGCATACACCTAATAATAATCACTCTCTTCTTTTACAGGAACGTGAACGACAATTCAAAGAATACGAACAACAATATCTTGGAACCAAGGAAGATATTGAAGCATCAATCCGAAAAGAAACTGAAAATTCTTTGAATGAAATGCAACGAAATGTTGCTGGAAATAAGCAACAAGTTATTATTCGACTTCTTCAACTTGTATGTGATATTCGTCCAGAACTTCATCACAATCTTCAACTTCAAAAGAAACTTTTCCCTCAAAATTAATGGATATTTTGCATAAGAGAATCGAAAATGTTGATGCTTTTCTTCTACTTATCCTTCTTCTATAATTATCCATGATTCAATATTATTTTGCAGTTTTATATTTTCTATGTTTTAATGACACACTGAGAAACATTCCCCTTCACTTTATATATTTCTGAAAAGATTTTGTGATAGTATTCTTTTTCTTCTCTCTTTCTCCATTATCTCTTTTTTGTAGTTGTTTGTTAACAAAAATTGGGGAGAAGCTTAATTTTGGCAAAAAGTTTTCAATGACAAAATTTTCTTTCTCCAATTTTTTGCTTATCAATTTTTTAGACCTTTTTTTGCTTTTCTGATAAGAATTTTATTTCATGATATTTGATATTATGGGAATCTATTTCTTCATCCTTCTACTGCCTCTATATATTTGTGTCAACACACCCACTTTTTTTGTATTTCGAAACCCTTTTTATGTTTATTTAAACCCGCGTTATTTTGTTGTATTTCACTTTTATATTGTTAGTATTTTTATTGGTTATATTTTATTATTGTTTTTTTGGAGATTAAAAAAGAGAGAATAAAGTTATATATTTTTTAATTTGTTTACTATTTTAAGAAATTATTTACGGTTTTGTTTCCGTTAAAATATTTGCTGGAATTAAATCGCATATTTTTGTTATAGTTGTTTATTTTAGGGTGATTTAAACTCGTCAATTTATCAAAGACAAGAATGATTGAAATAACAGTGAATGATCGGCTTGGCAAGAAAGTTCGAGTTAAATGTAATCCATCTGATACAATTGAGATTTGAAGAAGCTGATTGCTGCACAAACTGGTACAAGGTTAGTTAATTTTTTTATATGTTTATGGTAATAGATTGTCCAGATCTGATATAGGCCTGCTTTAAGGGAGGAAGAAGGTTAATCAAAAATCTGCCGCTACTGATAGCGGCAAAACATCAAAGTAAGAAATCTGATTGATGCGGAGAGATGCGTAAAAGTTTCTGAGAAATACCTGATGTTTGATCTGGACAATCACCTTTAGGTGATGTTGAATAGTTAGATACTTCCAAGGCCGTAGAGAGGGCAGCACGTGCTCCCCCCAAAACTGAGAACCCCCTTTGATCTTTTGTCGCCGCCGTGTTAAGGCGGCAAAAGATCAAAGGCGTTCTCCTATCCGAAATGAAAATTCCCACCTACGGCCTTGGATACTTTTGTTAAGTATTTGTAGTTTTAAGACTGTTACAGTATCTGACTTTTCAACATTCCCTTTACCTGTTTTTTGTTCTTTTTATTATCTGCTTACTAATCTTACTACTTTTTTTAGACCTGAGAAACTTGTTTTAAAGAAATGGTACACAATTTACAAAGATGCAATAACTCTATCTGATTATGAAATTCATGATGGATTTAATTTTGAACTTTATTATCAATAAATTTATTATATTATCAATGGTACCTTCAACAATGCAAATGCATATGCTCCATTCATTTTCTATCTTCAAACTTGCTTATTTGTTTCGACAATTTTTTAATTGCAATGTTCTTTCCATTTTTCTATGTTTATCCTATCAACCATATTGTTATTTTTTTGATACTCAATAAAAAAGAGGCAAAATTATATGTCATTGAAAACCGTTGTTGTTAATTATTACTTACGTGTATATTTTAAAGAAATAAATATTTCTTGAAAACTTTGAGATCTGTTTTTTACAAATATTTGGGATACTGTTTTTAGAAAACAACATGATTGTCTTTGAGGTTTTACAGTACCTTTTCTTTGTAGTCACCAAAAATCATTAACAATTTTTTAAGTACAGAAATTGATTTAAAAGGAAAAAAACCTTTGATGAAGGTGTGCCGATATTATGGATGAATGTTTTTATCAAGTAATAGCGACAATCAAAAAGTGTTTTGATTGGGTATTTTTCTTAAAAAAAGAAAAACAATAATTTGTCGACCTGCTTCAACAGTTCAAGTCAATGCAAGCAAGTTTTATAAAAAAATGCATTTACTCACCCATTTAAATAGAGACAGGCGGGGAACACTTTTTCCTTTTCTTTTTCTCTTTTTTTCTTCGTTGCAGTATGAAATTTCAAAGTTTTTTTAAGACTAATAATCAGACCCCTAGACGTAATTTTTTACGCTGATTCCGAATATGCTAATTTGAAAAAAAAAATTCTGTGGAAAAGTGAAGAAAAACTACAAAAACAAATATGTTACAAGGAGAAGTCCTTAAATTAAGCGATGTTAAGCTTAGTGATTTATACCATTCGATAGCCCTTAAAAAACTGCATTTTGGGTAAAAATATAAAGCAGGGGAGAGCAGGGGATTTAATATAACATCAATCGCAGAGCCAGATTTGTATAAAAAAGTGTTAAAAAAAGTTGCAAAAAAATGCAAAAACTTTTTTCTCTCGACAAAAAGTGAACGCACCACGAAAGTTTTCACGACAAAAAAGTGTTCCCTTTTGCTTTTCGACGACGAAAAATTTTTATTTTTTCAGATTTTCAGATGGCATTTTCGCAGCTTAAAATTAATTTTTTTAAATTTTGTTTTTATTTTCGTTTTATTCCGGGTCAAAAATATATGAATCAAACAAAAAAAATTGTTTTTCTCAATTTTAGTTTTTCGCTGCCTGTCTCTACATTTAAAAGATTATTTTGGACTGCCTCAATACGGAACTAAAAAAACTTTATAAAAGCGTTTGAAAAAAATTCGCTTGATAACGATAAAAGAAATTTCAACAACATTTGCTCTGCAGTGCACCTTTGTAGAATTGTCAAGTTGATAAAAAATAGAGTATTTTTTTTCATCATTCAAAAAAAAATTTGCATTAGTGCAAATTTTTTTTTGAATGATGAAAAAAAAGTGAATGCTGTACTCCTAATAGCTAAATTGCAGGAAAGTGACAGACCCATATCAATAGCAAAATGGCAACAAAATAAATAGGTAACTATCTACAAGAAGCAGGTTCGCTTAATCTACATTTATCCCATTATTAATATTGGATTACAAAAATTTAGGGTGCAAATGATGAAATTATGCTAGCCGTTTTAAATAATCAAGTACGGCACAAGTTTACATACATCCAAATAAAGCATTATTAAGCATTAATATTTTAATTATAGGAAAAAATCATTCATGAACTTGAACAACAAATCAAAAATACCCGGGATGTAAGTTTTGGAGGTAATTTTGTTGAATGGAATATCCTTTTTACAGGAGAGAAACCTTTTTATCATAATTGGAACAATTATTTTGGGATACATCATTTATTATCTCTTAAGCAAGCATATCTGAGCTAAAAAAATATAATTAATGCCGAAAACTTGTTTATTAAAAAAACATAAATTTTTTGTTCTGAATTATATAAAATGTTTTTTTGTTATTTTTAAATGTATATTTTCCAGAAAGAAATATACCTTTTTAATGATTATTCTTGCTTTGTTTCGTTCTTAAGAATGTTACACAATAAATTACAAAAAGGTAAACAATATTTTTATTCGTCAAAATTTTGCAACAAAATGAATGAAAACGCCATATATTTAATTTTAAAACACTTTTTTTTGGTTGAATAAATTAAAAAAGACGTTTGTTTCAAGACGACTGTTATTAATTAATCAGGAATTGAATTATTATAACGAATAGACACTTTTGTATCACTGTAATCCTGAATAAATACATTAATATTTCTTTTTTCTATTCGTTGACTGAGATATTTGCTTTTGAGTTCAGTAAGACTGGCCTTTAAGTTATCTTGAATAAAATGACTTACTTTAATATAAGTAAAATGTGTTGCAAATGGAGGTGTATCAGGGTATTTACGTAAAATAATTTTTTCATTCTTTGAAAACTGTGGAAGCTTTAAAAGTTCGTCAGCAGTGCTTGAAGTTACACTCGAAGAAGCAGACGAATCAAAACTAAAAGAAAAATTAAAAAATTAAGATTGTAATAAATGAGAAGCATTTGGGGGCATCTTTTTGAGGCTTCCACTTTTACTTTTTCCTGTGCCGAAAACAACGATAAACTTCAATTTTTTTTACCAGGCATCTTTTTATTTTTGAGTATATTTAAATCATAAAATGATTCAGTAAAAATGTTTTATCAGTAGACATGTTTTTGTGTTTTGCTTAATTTTAATTTTTTGGCGATCTCGCAGTGAAAAACGCAAAAATGGTATACGGTAGTTTCGAAATAATTCAAATGTGAGCATAAGATCTCCCATGGTTCATAAAGTCTATCTACGAAATTTCAGAATAATATGTTCACCCATATATCCAGGACATTGAATTAAAGTTGCCAAAAATGAAAAAATTTTTAAATAACTTTGATTAAATGCCCTTGATAGATGGAGTTAATACTCTGAAAACTTCGTAGCTAAACTTTATAACTGACTTTCTATAAAAATCGAATGAGGGGGCGAATTTCAAAAATTTCAAAATGCTTTTTTCGAGCTGAAACTTTCCATATAGACTCAGTAGGGTTCGAGGAGTTGTGCAAAAAAATTTTTTTTCGGATTCGCCTTCTGAATCCTGAGTTATGGAGATTGCTTGCCTGGGGTCAATTCTTATCCGATCGCAACAAATTTGATATCGGCGGATAGCCCTCGATCAGGGCTACATTTTATGTCCCGGAATTTTTTTTCTTTCGTGCCGGAACCCTCGGATTCAGAAGCCGGAAAATTTCGAGCCTTCTGAAGTCACCCATGGAGTCGAGTACCAGAAAATTTTTTTTTCTCAAACGTGTCTCATTATAAGGGCTAACTATTGGCATGATAAAATTTTTTGGTATTGGCGTCCATGACCTTCCAAAAAATCAAAACTAAATTTTCGAAAAAATCCACAAGGGGGACCAAGTCAAATCAAAAATTTTGAAAAAAAATTTTTTTCGCTGCAAATGATCTAAAACGGTTAGAAAACATCTATAAACATGCTTAAAAAAGTTTTTAGTAGATAAAATGTACCTTTTACAATGTTTTTGTCGTCTACAACCATACGATTTTTTAGGATCGTATACACCAAGTAAGTGTCATTATAACAACATTTTATCTACTAAAAACTTTTTTAAGCATGTTTATAGATGTTTTTCTAACCGTTTTAGATCATTTGCAGCGAAAAAATTTTTTTTCAAAATTTTTGATTTGCCTTGGTCCCCCCTGTGGATTTTTCGAAAATTTAGTTTTGATTTTTTTGAAGGTCATGGACGCCAATACCAAAAAATTTTATCATGCCAATAGTTAGCCCTTATAATGAGACACGTTTCGAGAAAAAAAAATTTTCTGGTACTCGACTCCATGGGTGATTTCAGAAGGCTCGAAATTTTCCGGCTTCTGAATCCGAGGGTTCCGGCACGAAAGAAAAAAAATTCCGAGACATAAAATGACTCAGGATTCAGAAGGCGAATCCGAAAAAAATTTTTTTTGCACAACTCCTTGAACCCTACTGAGTCTATATGGAAAGTTTCAGCTCGAAAAAAGCATTTTGAAATTTTTGAAATTCGCCAATTTTTTGTTTGCTCGATTTTTATAGAAAATGAGTTTTATGAACCATGGCTATCTGATATAGATTTCAAAAATTTTTTGAAACTACTATGTACTAAAATTTCGTTGTTAGGCCATTTTGCATTTTGGTTGGGATATTACTGTAAAAAGTTTATCGTTTTTCCAACCCTGTACTGGGGATAAGATAAAGTTAAAAGGTGAAATTCAACTTACAATGCAATTTCTTCTAGGTTAACACAATATTGAATAAGGGTTTTTAATGGAACATCTGAGCCATCTTCATTTTTGACAATACTAGAGCTCAATGACAGCTTTTCAAGATTGGAAGAAAGAAACATAAATTCATTAAATGAAATATCTTGTTTTGAAAGGCGTAATTCTTTGGCATCACATCGATAAATTTTTGGGATCATCGAAGAACTCCGGGAACGAGGGGTACGGGATTCCCAGACAGCACAATTAAATACATCAGTAACCCATAATTTTGCATACAGCATTTGTCATATCAAAAGGTCTTGCAAAATGATTTAAAAATGCAACTTTTTCCCCAATTAAGATATAAACGACGGATAACAATTAATGGATTCTTGATGAAAAAATATTTACATGTTTGGATTAGTTTTTGATATCCTTTTGAAATTGGATGGAAATTTCGTGATATAACAAATAATATTATATGGCAAAATCCAATCTTGTTGAGATTTAAATGATGAAAGAAATTGTACACGTTTGGGCATCACCATTATAGTGGGTTTTCCAAAAGAATTCTTTTTTATTGAAGAAGGAATGACAGATTCTTGGAAGATAAATAATTACGGATTTTGAATACAAAAAATGTGGAGAAAGTTTATTTTCAGATTAGCGAAATTTTTTATCAATGAAAAAAATGGGTAGGGATAGTTGTAGGTTTTAGTAAACCATAACCTTCAAAACAACAACAACTTAAGTAGTAAATCAATAAACAAATAATGCCCCTCGAGAAAGAGAAAAAGAAACAAGGAAAAATACAATTAAAAAACTTTAAATTAGAGGACGCAGCCTCCGTATTTAGAAAAAATAATGGCAAGGAAGTCAGCAAGGTGAGCTACCAGTGGAAAGTGCCCTTTACCGAAATCATTAAAATTCTTTGATCTTTTACCGCCATCGGAAACAGATCAAAGGCGATTCCCTCATCGAAATGGTTTCTTCTCCCTTCGAAAAAAATGTTGCTGACGTCCTTGATACCATGGTATGAACATTAAAAGGACTGTCCAAATCTGACGTAAGCAAAATATCCAAATTTTTGAAACCCCCCACCCTTACCGTATGGTTTTTTCCTTTGATCTTTGCCACATTTTATATGGAGCGTAAGATTTGGCTCACCCCCAGGTCCCCCACCCACCCATAAAAGTGCTTATGTAAGATCTGGGCAATCCCTAAAAATAATAATGTTCATAAAATATTAAAAAAATAATAAAGACACTTTTTACGTCAAGAAAAATGTGAAACTAATTGTATGCTCAACTCTCAAATTGTCTGAAAATTTTTGTGTTACATTTAGGCACTTTCTTTAATTTTAATATGTGGCATTTCAGAAGGTTCCTGCCATGAATTAAGCATCTCTTGGATCGATGGCAACAAATACTGATAATCTTCCTCGTTTTCATAGTACATTGAAATGTTTGAATTTGGCGCAGCACAATTCTAAAAATAATATTAATAAGGAATCATTTACTTACAATCTGGATGTCAAAAAACAGTAATTCTGTGACGGTTAGCTTTTAATAAGAAAATTAGCATAAATTTCAAATGAGGCCCTTGTTCATTCTGGTTTACTCCAGGATGGACGCAACATGCATAATAAAAAAACCTACCTTAATAAAATAACAAAACCCTGAAGGTGAAAAACTTTCAGTTATTAAAGAAAGATAAAAACTGCGAATTTCGGCAGTTCTTTCAAGGCTTCCAAGAATATCAAATGTTTCATAATGGATAAATGGGGATGGAACAAATCTACAAAAATCATTATTATAAACAGGTGGCGCTTTAAAAATTTTTTGATCCCTGATTTTCAGGTTTTTGTGCAGCACGAACCTAACAATGACTTTCTGTCGAGGCAAATTTATTTAAATTTATTTTCACGACGAGACCCAAAACTGCGAATTCGTTAAATGGGATCTATCATAAGCTGCTTTTTTTAAAATTTTAAAAGAAAGTTCTCGAAGCTGAAAGCAATTAAAAATCTGGGACTTTCGTTTTTTCGCGTTAAAAAAGTTAGAAAAAGGCGAATGTCCCTGATTTTCAATAACATTTAGCTTCGAGAACTTTCTATCGAAATTAAAAAAAGCAGCAAATGATAGATCTCTTTAAAGTAAAACTTACGCAATATTTTCTGCATTTGGGAGATTTTTGAACAAATCTTCCAACGAAACTCTTTCATCATTATTTTCAGAAGTTTTAACAGTTGTTGAAATAAAAGCAATTCCTTCAATGGTTTTTGAATTAGTCAAAAAGTTGTATTCATTCATGGTCAAATTTTGAGAAACAAGCATTAAATATTTTAGATTACATTTTGAAAATTTTGGAATAAATTTTGACAGGGTATCTCCTTCTGGATAAGACACAAATAAAGTGTTGAAAATAGCCAAATTTTTAATTTTATCAATTTTTGAATTTTTCGCAGAAATAAAAATAGTTTCTTTAAAAATTTTATCATATGGTATATCAGAAATTGAAAATTTTAAACATATAATTTGATTTGACAAAAGACATATCTGCTTTGATGAAGCTTGTAGTTTTTGGGTTACGCCATAATTTGCATATTGGTAAATGTAGGTCATTAATGGAAGAGGAAGGTCAAAATCTTGTTTTATCATACCAGTTTTTGTAAAATACATCCCCGGAAGTGATTTTTCTTCGTCTTGTTTTATGCAAATTTTATTAACGATTGAATTTTTTTTAAACAACTTCTTGTCGCAGTTAATGAACTTTGAATCGAGATGACCTTCTTTAACAAATTTTGATAACATATTTTTTGCTGATTTTTTTGAACCAAAATCATACTCCAATTTGATGGAATCAAGAATCCAGTTTTCAAAATTTAAATTTGGATAAGTTTTTATTGCATTTTCAAGTTCTTGCCGATATTCATTTCTTTTATTTAAATCATCAACATATAAACGACAGTATCTTGAATATACATTCAAAAGTTTCTGAAATAAGGATTTATGTAAATTTTTTGAGCGTTGTAGGTAGAAGCAAAAAATAAAACATGTGAATTCTTGTTGTAAGCAGAAAAAGATCAAAAGCGTGCCCGCTTCAAAACAAAAATTTCTTTCGAAAACGGCCTGGTTCCGCCGAAAATCTTGTCCTAAATGTTGGACAAGACAAAAGAGACTCATATTCTTCACAAAATTATAATTGGATTAAAAAGGTTAAAGAACCCCATAATCAGACCAGAGGTCGTGGGGGGGGGCGATGCTGGCGCGACTTTCCAGCATCTGCACTTAGCATTTAGGTGTCCAGATCTAAGATCCTTGCCGGCGCAACCCGGTGGTGGACCACCCCCTTTCGGGAACCTTCCACTCGAGCGGAGAGCTCATATGAGTGTACCCATTGCCTTCCAATTGGTAGCGCCTGGGTTGGGCACGCACGGGGATTCGAACCTTCCACTCTTTCGAGTCTCTGTCCGACCGAGAGTCTGTCGCTCAAACCACTCGGCAACCCGTCCGCTCTAAAATGAAAGTGTACCACCCCAAAAGTTTTTCTTTCTACGGTCTAGTTCTCTGATGTTTCGATCAAGAATTGGTTTATCCTGGATTTGAGGCATGCCGGAAATGTCCCAAAAAATTTTTATGTAAATGTAATTCAACGAGAGCGTCAATGTCTACTTTTTCGTTAACCTTCAAATGCCACCAAAAATCCAGGGCAAATTTTTTGGTCAAATTACCGGCATCACTGTCTTTACAATTGCCTTGTCAGAGCTGCCTTAACGGGTAATATTCTAAAAATATGACTAACTTAGTTGTCATCCATGAAATCTTCGATCCCCCGAGCATTCAACCAGTTTTAGCTACAGTTTTTAGGAAAGATCAAATCGGCAAAAAAGGGAAATGCCGCTGGTATAAATTTGTTTGAAAAATCGGCAACCCTGTACCCAACCTCTCAATTTTTTCAGCTATTCACCTCCGATGTTTTTTAACGAAATGACTTACATCTACTTCACGATGACGAGAAATCTGAAATAAGAAATTCCATAATTCTTTATGTTCTTCTTCTGTACTTGCAGCATATTCATCATGAATTCGTTGTTCAATATTTATTCCAATATATTCAGCATCTTCCGTTTCTTCAAAAGCTTTTATTCATTCGGGAATTGTTTCAGCAGAATTTGCCTTGAATACTTTATAAAAAACATCTAACGAGATTTTTATTTGTGGAAGACATTTTAAACCTTTTGAACTTGCTAAAAAATTTTATAACAATATTACTGTAAACTAACAAGGAATTAACATTATGTCAGCCCTCGATTTCGTAGCTAGTGTGTAGATTCGACATTATGGCAGGACCTTTCGAATGATAAAAAACCCTAAAGAATTTAGATCTTTGGGGTTTTTTTACAATAACAAAATTTGCATAATTTATCTTTTTTGTGATTTTACATGCAAGGCCGCAGGAAGAATAAAATTTCAGGGGGGCATATTAATTTCAGGGGGACAGGCCTTTGATCTTTTGGGGGCACAGGTACCGAATGCCCTCTTCTCTACGGCCTTGTTTGCATGAATTATGGTCAGTTTTTCGAGGGTAGGGTGGTCAAATCCCCTGGGTGAAATGAAAATCGGGTTAATCCCCCTGGTGATCACTGGTGAATCACTCTTAATCCCCCAAATTTAGATTTTGTTAGATTCATATTTTAAAATCTAGAGCAGCGAATTTACATAATCTAACCTTTTTGTGCATAAAAATGGGGTAACTTTAAGATATAAGCATTGAGCATAATATCAGTATATTGTACATACCTAAATGGGGGTTGTAATTACAACCTCCAAATCAGATATGTTTTGAAAGCGCAGTTAAAATGTTGGGGTTTTCATAACTTGAGAAAGGCATATCGAAACCGCACAATAAAACTGGATATATAACATTTCGAAACTATTCATTTTGAACAAAAACACATACCTATGTTAATTTTATACCATGGGATGCTAAATTCCAAAAATTTCTCCCTGTTATCCCCGAAATTCCAGAATCTTCGACAAATTTCTTTCAATTCATTTTCAAATAAAAAACCATTTTCAACAAGAACTTTTAAAAAGACATGTGATAGTTGTGAATTTAAGATACCCTATAAAATTCGTAGATTCATTTATTATATTTTTGTTTTTAGAAAATTAATAACCGGATTGTGCCATTGCATTATTGTAGCCTCAGAAAAGTGATGAAAAGTATCTTCAAAAACATCAAGTTGACATTTTCTCAAATTTTCTTTAGTCAATAAATTATCAATCCTAAAATCATAATTATTAATTATAAAATGTACAGCTATTTTAAAAATTTATTATAGCATTAGTCTATGAACAAAATCGAAACATTACTCCAATTGATGAGTGCATTCAAAAAACCATTGCTGACGAATGCTGTAACCAGTTGTAAATTTTTGCATAAAATTATTATAATAATTTTCTCTATATTTATATGGTAAGAAATCATGAAATATAATATTCGCCAATTTTTTTACTTCTTTATCATATGTTTTTGAAATAGGTCTTGGAAGAAAATCTAAAAACGGTAAAAATATTAAAGAACTGTAACAAACAAAACCAATTCACAAAATTTTTGCAATGATTATATTTCTTTAATCTAAGGTAAGGGAAAAAAATGGTAAATTTTGTTACAGTAGTTGGGGGGGGGGCAAGTTTCAAAGGGAATTTGGAGGTCACCAAAGGCAACATCGGCGGCCTTCCAACAGTTTAGGGGTAAGAAAAAGCCCCGAATTTTTAAACAAAAACAACATTGCTATTACTGTAGAATCTTTCAGCTTCTGTCAATTTCTTCCGGGTTCTGAATCCTTGGATTTTGGTGGATAGGGTTACGGTAGAAACTTTTTTTTCTGTCTTCAAATGAGTGTAAAATTTTAATAAAATCGAATATTCTTTTATAACTTTTATTGGATTCTGATTTCAAGAATAAATAAATCGAATAAACAAAAAATTATGCAAATTTTTTCGATTACTTTCAGATATATCTACCCTTTATAATCACTATTTACATGAAGACAACCCTCTAAAAATTGGATTCCCCTTTGCTCAGAATCCCCCTTTTTTGGTTTCCTCGAGAAAATATGCAAATGTGCAATAAATATCTTATACAAATTACCACGTTTTATATGTTATTTTTATGCTTAGTAAATTACCATCAAAAATGAACTTATAAAAATAAACATACCATGTTGGTGGTCTTTTAGGTTAGAGTAATATTCTCTAAGTATACGAATAAATTCTATGTTTGCTATTTTACGAGAAATAGAATCCATTTTTATAAATTTAAATGCAGCAGCAATTTGTGTAAAAATTTTAAACAACAACAAAAAATACAACCAAAAATGAGAAAATTAAGACTTAAAAATTTCGATTTGGTATAAAATTTAAATTTTAGTAGTGATTCAATGGCATTTTGAGCGGGAATGACTGTTTTGGCAAAGTCTTGTCTGGCAATGTGCCAAAGTTTTTTAGACACAAGTGACACTACAATTTTTCTATTGAAAAATTTTGGATCAGTGCCATTAAAAATGTCAATGAATTATGCTAATTTTTCAGTTTTTGAATTAAAAAATATACAGTACTTTGTGTAATTAAAGATTATCTAATTCGAATTCCTCATCTGTAACTTTTCAACAATTCAAGAAACGAAACATTTATATTTTGTACACAAAAAAAAGTCACAAATGAAAAAAGAACAACAAAATCAAAGATTATTTAGTTTCAATATTTTTATAAAATGAATTTTGAAGAATTTTCATTGTGATTTCTTTATCAAGAATTTCAATATCAGAGAAAGGGGTTTGTGTTTCAACTGAAGATACCATAAATTCCATGCATTCATTAAAGTGTGTCCCAAAACTTTAGCCGAGGTACATTTTGATAGAATCTGGTATCTGTGTTAAAAGCGATTGTTACCACCGTATTCCTCATGTTTAAAAACCCCTATAAACACAATTTCAGCTACCGTACTCTTCTACAATTCGCGTCGGGACATTAATCCCAAAATTTGGGTGTCCCAAAACTTTAGCCGAGGTATAGAAAAAATTGAAAACACAATAGAAATAAACTAAATATTGTTTGGATGTTGTTCAGCATGCTTAATTAAACTTATTTGTGAAGAAAAAACCAAAAAATTTGTACTAGCATCGATTTGACACCAAGTTGAAAATGCCATTTTTGCCGTTTTTTGCACTTTTCAGGTGCTATTATCTCTGCGGGAAAACAATGTTAGAGAAAACCATATATGCCATTTTGTAGCCCATATCAAAGTTACTAAGTCCGCCAAGTTTTATAACTCAATATATAATGTGCGCCTTCGGGCACTTTTTCGAAAAACAGAATTTTCACCTTTTTTCAGCGTTTTTCAGCGTTTTGGATAAAATTTTGCATTTTTTTGGATTTTTGAAATTCTGATTTGAGACAGGTGTTTGAGATTGAGCCATGAAACTTTGTAGACATGTTTAGTATGATAAGGGCTACAAAATGGCATATGTAGCATCTTCTAAAATTTACTGTGAGCCATTTTATAGGCACGTAAAAATCGCCAAAAACGGCAAAAATGGCATTTTCAAGTTGGTGGCAAATCGATGCCAGTACATATTTTTTGGTTTTTTCTTCACAAATAACTTAAATTATTCATGCTAAACAACCTCCAAACAGTATTTTATGTTTTCCTATTGAGTTTTCAATTTTTTTTGTACCTCGGCTAAAGTTTTGGGACACCTAAATTTTGTGATTAATGTCCCGACGCGAATTGTAGAAGAGTACGGTATTGTGTTTATAGGGGTTTTTAAACATGAGGAATACGATGGTAACAATCGATTTTAAAATAGATAACAGATTCTATCAGAATCTTTAAATTTTCAACCTCGGCTAAAGTTTTGGGACACACTTTATTGAGATTTTGAGAATTTGTCAGAATTGAACAATTTGTTAAACAGCAAACATTTGAAGCAGAAATTTGCATAATCAAAAGTTCTTCGACTTTGTCCTAAAAATTTGAAAGGGTTAAAAACTAAAGTTATAAAAATAAAAACCAAACCTTGAGAGTTGGAAGATTGTATTTGTAAAAAAATTGAAGGAGAGACATTTGATCATCGATTGATAAGAAAGAAGTAAAATTGCAATCATAAATCATTTTAACAGCAGTTTCAACAACATCAAATGAAAAATCAGGGATTTCAACTTTTCCTTCAATTGATTCTTTCATTTTCGGATTAAACATTGCAGAAAAAACATCTGATCGAGCATCCAAAACCATTTTATGCACCTAAAAAAAGATAAAACAATTTTTATCAAAAACGTTAAAAACTTACTTTAATATCTTTTCCATCAACAATAATTCTAAAATCTTTGGTGTCATCTTTTATCCATAATTCATCACCCAATGCTCCGCCATCCCATTTTTGTTCTTCTCCAGTTGCAGGATTTTCGTATTCAAATCTGAAGGTTCCATTCACTTTTATAGTACATTTTCCATCAACAATAAATTTCTTTTCAGGATCAAAAAATTCTTCTGTATCACACATAAAACATCCGAAAAGGAATAATTTGCAGATTCAATTAAAACATTCAATTTTGATTCCACATTCTTTACATTATTCAAAAATTTTAAATGTAAATAAATTTGTGTTTCTTCTCGATTTTCTTCTTTATCTCCATTAGGATACATATACAAAGAATAATCAAATTCTGGAATATCAAATACAGTATCAGAGAACACACGTTCATTATCGATTGAATCTTTTAAAGGTAATAAACGTTCTTCAGGAATTGTCCATTGAAGAGCAAAAGGAATTTCCGGCATCTTTTCTAAAAAAGTAACAATTTTAATAAAATTTATAAAAAAAATATTGTAAACTTACCGTTAATGGTGAAAAAAACTGTTTTGAAAAAAACGTCGGAGACAGGAAATGAAAAAAATTGACAATGAAAATTTTATGAAAATAATTAATTTCAATTTTTTCTTTGACCTATTTTTCGATCGTACATAAAACTTGCACATATACAAAGCTTATTTAATTTGGGCTGGAGTCAATAAAAGCAGTGAAATCAAAATCTCTGATGCCAATAAAAGTAGGGAAATCAAATAAGAAATTCAACAAATTTTCTAAATTTCAAAAACAGGTAATTTTAAAAAAGTAATTTAGAAAATTTGTTGAATTTCTTATTTGATTTCCCTACTTTTATTGGCATCAGAGATTTTGATTTCACTGCTTTTATTGACTCCAGCCCAAATTAAATAAGCTTTGTGTATGTGCAAGTTTAATGTACGATTTCCGGACTTTTATTGATATCTTTGATATGTAGTTAACAATAACATTCAATAATAATACCCCTTTTTTACTGACTCATTTTGTTTGCTCTTTAAATTTTTAAAAGGCGCCACGAATTCTCTTGTGAAAACAGTGGCTAAGTTGGTATAAATCACAGCTTTGTTATATAAAACTGAGATAAAGTCTGAGATAAAATCTTAGGTCTAAGATAAGCTCATAAAGCCGGGAGAGACATCAGCATCATTTTTTGTGACAAAACTTTCTAAACCACGTTGTACTCGTCCGTTTTTTTTAATTTTTTTTTTATTTTTCGACATTAATGGACGCCCGGAAAGGTAGTCCAAACATAAAAATAGTAAAAAAGTGAAGGAGAAGCCGCAAAGTAGGGGTTTTACGTTTTGGGGTCTGTGGCAGTTAGGGAAGTGAACCCAAATTGCCCCAGACTCCCCTTCGGGTCGTCCTGGGGCCAATTTTCTGTAAGGTGTTTTTTACAGAAAATCGAAAAAAATAAATTGATATTTTTGGAAACAAAAAGCACAAAAAAAGCGAGGAAAAATGTTTTATTTAATGGAGTGCTAACAATATACTTGAAAAAGATAGTTATTTTTAATCAATAATAAACAATTTTTATATTTAATTTTATTTAAATTTTTAATTTCTTTCTCTGTTACACGAAGAAATACATAAAAGTTTATTTAAATTTAAGATATAAAATTTGGGTTGTTAAATAATTTTGACAAAATACAATAGATATTTTTAAAATTTACATTTTTGATTAGTTTGAAATAAAATTAAACAAAAGTTTGATCAACAGCATTCCAAAAACAAGAACATTATATTCACGAAGAGTAAAAGCATTTCGAAAAGTTGTTGATGAAATTGTTGAAGCAGAATTTGGCCACCATGTCACTGTTGACATTGTTGAAGTGAGAAATGGATTTTGAACAGATGAAACGGCAATTTCAGCACGTTCTTCATAATTTGAATCTTGGAAACCGTGATTAAAGTTGATCGTAATGCTACTTGTATTTGAATCACATTGATATCCACTCCCGCAATTTTGATTTATTGGTCGATTGTTGCCATCAACTACGGTAACCTAAAATTAGAATATCATATGATTTATGTAAATTTTTAGGCATTTTTAAGCGCAACAAAATTTGTATAAAGATTTTATGCAAATTTTTAAGAGCATTGTTAAGTCCAAATACATTGTATAAAAAAAACAAAAAATTTGCATACATTCATGTTCCTTGGAATGTTCTGGAATTCAACATGTATTACACTGAACATATCACTGGTGCTAACTAGCACGGTACATGGCATAGCACATCCTGCAAGCTGGGATTGAATAACTTGTGAACTGAAAATTTCGTTAATTAGACATTTAACAAAGGGATTTTCAAAATCAGATGTCAGAGATTTCCTTTGATCTTTTCCGTTTTTAAAGTAGACGTAAAATTTTCCTTTCCTTAAAATATTTAACGTCATATTAGGTAAATACCATTTATAAGATTACTTAAGTTTTAAAAATTATGCAAATTCGGCAATATAATCCAGATTAAAAGCCAAACAAGATCCAAAAATCAGGTTTTATCAAGTTTAGCCGAATCTGCTCAAGATAAAAATGAATTTAGCGTCACTGAATCAGTGACTTAAAATTTGGTAAAGGATATTATGCAAATTCGTTAGCAAACTTTTCAAAAGAATACAAGCAAATTTATATTCATGCAAATGTTTTGATAAACTTTTAAAAAATGCATCGCAAATGTCATTTATGCAAATTTTCCTATTACGGGTTTTATAGTATTAATAGAAAAGTAGCTAAAAAATTTGCATAATTTCCAGAGAAAACTTTCAGTTAAAAATCAAATGCAGCTTATATAATTTTAGAATTAAAGAAAATTTCTAAAAAGCACTTACTCTTGTCCGCCAAAAAGCTGCACACTACTGCTTGGGCACTGACAATCATAACCGTCAACCTTTTTAAAACTTGCAAAAATAAAAATCACAAAAACAACTTCTATTTTCATTTTTTCAGGAACAAAAAAATCAAAACACTATTATGTTTTTGCAAAGCTCCAATAATATTTTTTGGGAATATCAAATGCTTTTTTTATATTGTGTTGATATATTTGTATAAAACAGTATATATTTATATGTATTTATGATTTCCTTTATTTGACTTATGGCTCTTTTTTCTGTGTATCACAAACTTTGATATTTTTATAACCATCAAAATATTTTTTTACTGCCCTCCGAGAAAGAAAAAAGATAGGAGAGAAGCTTATGCTTATTTTTATGAATCACAAAAAAATACTCTTTGACAGAAGAATTCCAATCACCAAAAAAAGTGTTTTTTAAGGTTGCAAAAAAAATATTATTATGATTCTCGAAATAGGAAAGGGATTAAATGTTGAACTTTATGTTTTTAAAATTGATGTTTTGAAAGCAAGGAATAAATTTGCATATTTAAAAGAAACAATGAATCACGTAAATGAGCAATAAACTTTAAAAAAGTTTGAATTTGCAAAAAAATAGTTTACTGCCTGCGGCAGAATATTGGTTCATTTAATAAAAATGTTGATCTCCAAATATGTGTGGAATGATTCTATTGGGGTAAATTAAAGATATTTATTTAAGGAGGAGACGCATCGTGAATAAACTTTTTTTTACAAAAATCAGGGACTCATTGGAGCTTGTTTTTTCTTTCCTTTTTTGCAGCTGCAGTGAACAAAAAAACAAGCTCCAATGAAGGTGTTTTCGCGTCGAGAAATGCAATCAAAGTTGCTTTTAAAAATTTTATTCATGATGGATCTCCTCCTTTAAAGGATGAGACTCATCGTGAATAAACATTTATTCTATATGATATTTCTGCATCCATTTTATGTTTTAAAAGCACTAAAACTTATATTTCTAAAGAAAAATTGACATAACTTTGACTTTTTGCCAAAGGGGTTAATATTGCAAAATTTTGAAATTACATCTTGATGCTATATTTCGAAATCGTGTCCAACGGTATTGAAACTTGCCAGGATTCATTCATTAGCATAATATTAGATAACAAAAGCCACCGCACGGCAATATCTTTCGTAATCATTGAGTTTTGCCCTCAACATGATGCTGTAGATGTACATTTTAGTTTCAAGTTGAGAAATTTAATTTGCAGAGCCGATTTTTTTCTTTCAGTTTGTTCCATACATATGCAAAATCATCTGGGGAATTGAATGAGACCAAAAAAAGTTATGCACGTCAGTAACATTTTCTGTGATATCCCCCAATTACCGTATACCCCCAACTTTGAAGCCTAATAACTACTCGAAAAAATAAGTTTAAATGGTCAAATCTGTTATATTATGACTCACTGAGTTGAGCGGAGTCGATCCATATGCATTTTATGGCACTTTTTTAAAAATGTGATTTTTAGCCCTATGTGAGACGTGCCATGGCATATCTCCGTGCCATGGCATTTTTGGTCAAAACGGACTTCATTTTCGTGATCTACGACCTCGATTTACTATATCGACGAAGAATTAGCCTTTAAACCTGAAATTTATTTTTTTCAAAATCCGAAAAAAATGGTAAAAAAGTTCGAAAATTACAAGAAATCGCTTTTACTATCTCCCCGCTCTTAGCTTACATACTTAAATTTCAACAACTGCTTTTCACACCAACAATCCTTACTAGTGAAAGGCAATCCGCTCCGCTCCGGCGGATAATCCGCGAATCCGCTCTGGCGGATTGATCTGCCGATCCGCTCCGCGGTGAACTCAAATCCGCGGAAATCCGCCAATCCGCTCCGCCATAGTTTACAATCCGCGCAATTTTTGCTGTTAGAAATGATCTTCTTAAAATAAATTCATGCATATTTTCCACAATTGATTTTTGATAATTTTCTGAAACTTCCGACGAAAAAAATTCTAACTAACTATTTACACGTAAAATCAACTTCCTTTTAATTTTTACAAAATTAAAAATTTTCGTTTTCTCACTTTATTTATGCGGATCCGCGGATTAATCCGTGAATCCGCTCCGGCGGATTGATCCGCCGATCCGCTTCGCCAACTTTTCCGCCGATCCGCGCCGCGGATCAATCCGTAATCCGCGTTTTCGTCCAGCGGAGCGAATTGCCTTTCACTATTCCTTACCATTCTTGTCCTTTTATGCATTGTTCTATTTCATTACTGCTTTTAATGCAAATTCATACTTCTTTATTTTAAACTCCATTCTTTGAATGTGAATGAAAAAATAAAATCACACGCACCCAACAAACCAACCAACACACCATCACTTTTATATGATGGATGTTTTTCCTTATTTTTATATACCATTTTGGGCTAAAAATATATAAATATTTTTCTGAATGTTATAATCAATGAAATATTTACATATTGTTGTGCTGTGTTTTACCTATAAATGTTGAGCCAAATCTTAAGGGTCTCCTTAAATGCGGAAAAGCTCAAATTTGTTTCCTGTAGTTCTGACAAACGATTTAAAGCTTTTACGATTTCTTCTGGAAAACAGTGAAGAATGAATTGCAATATCAGTTTTTGGAATGGCACTTCGAAATTAAAGTAATTTATGATCTGTTCGAATGAGAAAAATCAGAAAATTTTTCAGAATTGAAACATTGAGTCCTGCTGCTGAAACTAACTCGACCAATCAGATGAATCAACAAAAACGTCAAAAATGTTTTAAACTAACTAAACTTGTTTTTCATTATTTTAAAATTTATTCAACTCGAAATACAGTATCCAAATAATACTGTATACTCGTAAAACACATAGATCAAGTTGTTACAACTCATTTCCAGACTTCAATTCAACTTTTTATTTAAACTAAGACAAACAAAAGATAAAGAAACAACAGAAAACTCAACAAAAATTTTCATACAAACACAAAAATATTTAATAATCAGCATTAACGTTATTTTTTCTTTGATGAAAGTTTTGAAATTTTTCCTTTTAAAGATACATGTCGCCGGGAAGCCGTAGCTGAAGTGGATTTGTGATGGCTCTTCTTTTTGATTGCATTTGGCTTAAACTTATTTGATGACTTGATGATTTTCTTTGTTCCTTTGGCAGACGAAATTATGGATGTAAGAAGATCAGCAATCCTAAAAAATATGGAAAGCGTTAAAGTACTGAATTGAAAAACACATAAATAAACAAATGTAAGCTATTTTTGAGAATCAGTTACTGATTATCAGTATTCGCAAAAAAAATACGTGAAATAATAGAACGATTTTGCTTGTACTGTCAACTCTGACTGTCTAGAGTATCCTTGAACCTTACAGTTCTACAGATATATACTGTAGCAAAAACTACATCATAAAGCAAAAAACCCAAAAACGCTTCATTAAAAAATCTAAACTTACTTTTCAGCACTTTGTTTTTTTCTCAGTTCCTTCAAATCTTTCTTATGCTTTTGACGATCCATTTGAACTTTTTCTTGCATTTCCAAAAGTTTTTCAGCTGCTTTGAGCATCTTAGTTTTTGTAATTGCCGGCTTATCCGAAACTTCCATAGGTTCTTCTTGTGGATTCTTTCCTTGAACAATAGCTTTAAATCTAAAAAAGACATTTTAAAATTACAAAATACATTATAAACACAAACCTACTTTTTTGATAAAGCATAAAGTCTTTGACGTCGTTTAGAATTTACCGTTGGTTGAGCACCAATTTCAAAAAGTCGATCACCAAGATGGTCAAAGTCACATGGAATTGGATTATCAGTTCGTAAAAGTTGAACAATATCATCTGCATCCTCTTCTTCATCACCATCAAGATCTTCTTCAGCTTTAATATCACCTTTACGAATTTCTTCACTTGCAGTATAAATAAGGCATTGGAAAATTTCATCACAAATAGATTTGAAGAAGAAATCTGTGGCACGATTTTCTTGTAAAATATCAAGATATGGATCAAGGAAAAGATGCGCAACTGCTTTTGTGACGGTTCCAGTCCTTGAAAGCTCATCCAAATATACTGAAGCAAAATGAGTTTTAAGTGATTGAACAATATTTGATTGGGCATTAATCATTGTTTCTTTAAAAGCTGCGAGATATGTTGAGGTAACATCTTTGGACCATTTCTTTCCAGACATAATTGCGAAGACTTTTCGAATCATTACACGAGCCATCTGAAACAAACAAGGTTAAAAGATGTTAGAAGGAATGTTTAAAGCAGTGATGTGACTTTCCCTCTTCTTTCCCGGCTCTGAGGGCTTCCCTGTTTACTGTAAGCGTACAGGGGAAGATAAGGTTTGGAAAAGTTCGGAGGAAGGATAGAATGTCAAAACATCAAAGAGACCAATGTATCCTTGGGCTTGTGAAACGTGCAAGAGATAGGGGAGGAGACTTAAAGCATCGAGTCACAAAACTGATTAAAATGTAAAATCTCAGATTAACATCGCATAAATCACAAATCCTACAATAACAGTAACACTCCCACAAAAATCTGCTTATACCATCAAAAATTTATCCATTCTCCAACGATCAACTAAATGCCATTCAGTTGATAAAGCTTCAAAGAAGACTTTTACGAAAGCAGCACCTTCTCGATTAGTTTTCAAATCATCCAAGAGAGAGGCAATATTTTCAGCAAGTTCCTGCTGTAAAATTGGTTTATCTTGCATCCACATTGCATAATGTAAGCCTTTTGAAAGTCGAGTAAATGTTTCTGCGTTTAAACCTGAAAAGTAATAATGTATAACAGCCCTTTAAAAATTACAACAACTTACTTCCATCTTCTGATCGTTGTTTAATAAAGGCATGAAGTTTCTTTAGCGCCCGAGATCGAGCTGTTGGTTCACCAGAAGCAAGTTAATGAACAAAGACTACTTCACTTTGATCTAAATCTGGATACATGCTGTTGAAGATTTATAAATATCAAAGTCCAACAAGAAATATTAGTTTGTAAAAATAATATAGAATTTCTGTTAAAAAAATATTTGTGAATTTTAATTTTTGTTGAAAGAAAGTTAAGTTTCGTTACGAGACTTTTTCAAATAGTGGAAAAAAGGCGAACTTCGAAAAAAAATTGAAGCAAATTTGCAAATAAAATTTTGTTAAAAACTGTTTAAAATCCTGTTTTTAGTTTTGCTGTATCTTTCTTTACCTCAAGTTTTATAATCTTAGCTTTTAAATAATAGTCACAGAATTATTATGCTGTTTCTGATACTTGTCTTTCGTTATATTTGTTCTCTTAGTAATTTAAATCTTCTTCTCTCTCACTAATTTTTTTACCAATTCTTGTAGCTATTTTGTTATAAATTGTAAGCTACAAATTCTTATTGATTTCGAGCAGTAATGTGACTTTTTTTACTTTCCCCATCCACACCAGAAATTGTAGGAATCAGAAGTTTTGAAAAAGATCAGGAAGAAGTGAAATGAGAAGACTTTGAAACATCAAAGATGCCGGAACCCCATTTTGTCCCCCTTGAATATTAAAAATACTAAATAATTTGCTTAATTGTTGTTACAGTAAACAGAAATCATTTATTACAGTAATCTATGCCAGCTATTGTTTCTGTAAAGCTATCGATAGTTATTAATTAAAGTCAACTAAATTGCTGTTAAAAATATTTTACCTAAATTCAGAAGTACAGTAACCAAGCACTACAGAATTTCATTTCCGCTTCTATTCATCTAAACACTGATGGAATAATTTGAAGTGGATATTACTGTATTTGTCACTTGCTTACTGAAAAGAGATTAATCTCGATTCAAGCTGAGATTACTGTAATCGCTGACTTCAAGCAATTTGAAGCAAAGTTTCTCAATTTGTAATATCAAAATAATGCAATATCAGAAAGTGGTCATAATCGAATTTGTAAACAACTAAACTTTTACAAAGTAAAAAATTTATTAATTTAAATATAAACAGACAAAATATTTTAAAACCGGAAACACACAAACCCCGAAAAAGACAGTGTCAAAAAAGAAGAAGGCACAGTATTAAAGTTGTTTTAAATACTTGAATAACTGATAATGAATCAGCAAATTTGCGATGTCAAACTTTTTTGCTTTTTTCAACTTCTTCCAATTTAATTACATTATGACTTTAAAGGGAATTTTCATATGCTGCGAGGGAAAGGGTGCTGCTGCTGCTGGTTTTGAGTTTGGATTTGGCATTCTTTGAATCATTTAACTTTTCATTTTTAACTGAATCTTGAAAGAGATTTAAAGATGATGATTTGATACATTTGATGAATGTTTTGCTTGATCCTTTTCTTTCTCGTACATCATGCCCAAAATCTGAGACTTTTGATATTGCTGCAGTCCAGTTTTTTGATCAAGAAGTCAACAGGGGCACATGTCTCCTCCGAAATCAGAAAAATCCTTTGATCTTTTACCACTATCGGCAAAAAATTAAAGAAAAAAAATGACTTTTTGCCCCTTCGAAAAAATTCTCCCGATGGTTTTATAATAATTTTTAAAACAATTTTCTGCCAAAAACAATATGTAAGATAGTCAATGGTTGTAACTTAAATTGTAAAAAAGCAAACACCAAGTTCAGCAATTTATTTCGGAGGAGGCTAAAACCATTTTGAGAGGGCATGCCTTTGATCTTGTGCCGACGGCGGTAAAAAATCAAAGAATTTTTGTGATTTTAAAAAAGGCACGTGCCAATTTTATTTGTTTGTTAAGAAAATGACAAATTTGCATATCTATGATGTTTGAGATATTGATTGTTTGTGCCAAAAGTGTTGCGTTAAAGTTGAGTCAAAAATGAATTACAGTAATTATTTGGCTTTTAAAAAAGATCCCAAAATGTATAAAACTTTGAATTTTTATTTGTTTGTTTTGGAAATTAAAAATTTGAATGCCATTTGTTTACTTTTTTTACTCACAAAAAGTGTTTGTAAGTCCTCGATCAAATTTATATTATATTTGGGACTAAGAAAATTTTGAAAGTCGGATTCAGAATCCTGCAGGTTTCAGAATCCAAGTAATTTTTTTTCTCCAGAATCCACAAATGTGGTATCACTTGATTCCCCTCGACGAGTAGATTCCAAAAATATAAATAATTTTCTATTTTGGAGGATTCGGAAGCCAAAATCAGAGTTTAAAAAAGTTGTTCTTCGATTTTTTCTTTTGATGTTTACGGCTTCAGAATCCTCCAAAATAGAAAACTTTTTATATTTATGGAATCTACTCGTCGAGGGGAATCTAGTGATACCACATTTATGGATTCTGGAGAAAAAAATTAACTTGGATTCTGAATCCTGCAGGATTCTGAATCCGACTTTCAAAATTTTCTTAGTCCCATATATTAAAGACATGATAACCTTTTTTTCTGCGTTTACAGAATTCGTTAAAATTGCTCCAGTTTCTCAGAATTTGGGTTTAAAAATTTTATATGGAAAAAAAGCTTTTTTCAAATTTTTCCAGGGACCATCTCAGCACACCGTGTAAATACCTAAAAATTAATAATGAAAAAAAGGTGGTCAGTAACCTAAATATTTAAACCAAATTTGTGAAACAAACAGGTACATAAAAGTGAATATCTTGAAATTTCATTATTAATCCAAAAATTTCTTTCTTTTTCGAGTGAAGATTTACTTTCCGTGCTTTTTTTGCTTATATTTTTGTTGAAATTGTTTTAATTTTTCTTATTTTTCAGATTTTTTAAAAATGAATCCATACTTTCATCATGGCAATCACCAACTTCAACAATTTCTTGATCAACAGCAGCAACCTCACCAGCAACAACAATATCAACCTGAACATCACCAGCAACAACCTCAGGAGCAACAATATCCGCTACCATATCCACAGTATCAATATCCATATACATATCCACCAATGATGTCTTTACCACTTCAACAATATCCTCAACAATTTTCAACATTTCCGCCATCTCAACTGTCAAAAGTTATCCGTTTCGTCCTTACCCTTATTCAAGAAACAATAAATTTAATTATTTTTATAATAACTGATAATTATAAAAATCAAAAACGTAACACAACAAGCAATGTAAGCTGAGATCTGGAAAAAAGTTAAAAATATATGCGCATCCCTATTTTTGAACAAAACAAGAATTTGCAACTTTGCCATTTCAAATTTATCGAAATCCAAAGAAATCGCATAAAATATTTTTGTTTCTGTAACAGTATAGAAATTATTAATCTTGTAACTTTTCTTTAATTAACAAGTTAGAATTCTAACTTCTTAATCTATAGAATCTTTTTTTGTAAATATTGGTACACTGTAATTTTGGATAAATGTATGATTATAATAATAAATGTTTTTAAAAAATTGATTTTGTTTTTAGTGTTCTTAAATGATTCATTTTTTAACAAAAAAGAATGAACCTTTAAAAACGATCAGCATTTCTTCTTTCAACACCATCTTTTATTCTCCCTAACATTCATCCTTTGCTGTTTTGATTATTTTTTTGGTATGCAAATGATATTTTTTCTTCTTCTTTCATCAATATTTTTTATGGTTCATTTTTTTTCTGTTTTTCACGATGGCGCGCTATTTCCTTTTTTGACCATAGAAAAAAAACAAGTAATTTTTATTGAAGAAATAAGCATTTTCTTCAAGCTTCGATGAACGATGATGCGTTTTTTTGTAATTTTTTTGGAAATCGATTCTTTAATTTTCTTCCCACATTTGATCTCTTAAAGGATGCGGACGGTTTGATACGGGATCGTCCAGATATGACGTCATCTGAAAATCAGCCTTACCCCCTATTCATCAAAGACACTTTTTGCCGCACATCAAAGGCGGCATGGTCATTACCCCCTCCCGCCCCCATGGCGTCATATCTGGGCGATTATAATTTTTTTAAATTATTTTGATTAACACAGCCAAATTAGCATTTTGCGTCTTTTTCAATTGACCGTTGTAAATTTTGTAAATTTTTAATGTCACGAATCAAAGTTAAATTTTGTAAATGACATTTCCGTGCCTTTCAAATATTTCGAAATAGCCCCAAACATTTTTGAAAACATATTTTTTTCTTCTTTTTGTCTGTCTTCAAGCATGTTGTCGAAATACAGAAAAAATCCTTTTTTTAAGCAATGCTTTGTGTTCTTCTATTGCAGAAAAAAGGGCAGTCGAAACGACCTTTGCGAAATAAAAAAAACTGAAAACGCTCTTTTGAGTAATACTTTTTAAGGGGTGATGATGGGGTGATTCTCTTTTTTCGTAAATAGTGTCTGTTGATGCTTTTTCTTTCAAAAATCATACGATTTTTCCTTTTATTCTTGAGCAGCTTTGATGTTTTAAATTTTGTAAATCAATAATTTTGTCGGAATCAATGTTCTGCTTTTGCCTTTTTTGCCGGCCCCGCCCTGCACCCTTGGATTTTTCAAATGTCGCCCCGCCCCGAGCACTTAAAGTTAAAAAATTTCTATGTTTTTTTTTGCAATTTTTTGATTTTTAAAGTAAAATAAAGGTGTAATAATGCCCTCAAAACATTGTTATAAGGTTTTTGATGTGTTTAGAAACAAAAATCTAAGCAAAACTTAAATTTTGTACAACCAATTTTAAAAAAATTGCCCCGCGCGCCGCGCCCCAAAGTTTTTAAAAAGTCGCCCCGCGCCCCGAAGATTTTGGAAAGACACCTCTGGCGGGGCAAAAGCGGGGCGAAGCAAAACACTGGTCGGAATGAATGAGTTTTTAGAAGCTAATTTTAAATAACTATTTTTAAAAAAGATTTCTAAAATCTTGATCTAGCGTATCTTGTTTTCTACAACACTTAAAATCCGTGATTATATTTTTAAGTCATTTTTCAGTTTTTCAAAAATGAAGAACAAAAGCTTTGGAACCTTTGAAGAAACTGCGCCACTTTTCAATCAATATCATGATTTCCCACCAAATCATAAATTCATCCCTGAAAAAGGTGTCCCAATTTATTTTACAATTTTTATTGCTTTGATCGTTGCATTCTTAACTTGGGAAGGAATTTATTTTTGTGCTGCCCTTACAATTCAAGATTCCAAAATTATCATGGATGAATCATGCTTCCTTGGATATTGGCTTTTTTATCAAGTTTGTTGAAATTTTTGTTATCCTTCATATATCATATAATTGATATGACAATTTTAGAATATTACAAGCGATCCAAAGAATTTTGCAACTGAAATCGATAAAAAATTGATGGAACATTCATTCTTTGCAAAATTTGCATATCATTCAAAGGCCCGTAATGACCATTATCTCTTTGATCCAATGTTCCTTTTGGGAGGTTTGTATTTCATTCTTCCATTTTTTGTTATTTTCCGTTGGATTTTTGCTTGTGCCTTCAAAAAGGATCAACGAATTTTTGATGTTTCAATTTATTTCACTTTTTACGTTTTCTTTCTTTTTGGAATCTTTCTTGTCAAAACTTATTTCTTTGTTGCATTTTTGCAAAATTCCTCAATTCATTGTCACAATCAATTTTGGAATCTTTAAAAAAATCTTTTCGTGATTCACGAATCGAGAAAAGTCTTTTTCGGTCATGTTTTTGTCGATTTCTTACTATTATATTTTTAATTGTTTTTGCATTGCATGTTTAACGAATTTTTGTTAAAGCTTTATAAATAAATTTGAATATTAGATACTTGCCAAAGAATGATTCTTTAATACTTTCGGTAAATTTACCAAAACATAATGTTCTGAATCAAGAACAAAGTAAACTTAACAAATTTCTTGGCGAGACGAAAAATATCTATTTTGGTGATTTTAAGACTTTGCCAGTGACAGTAAAAACTAGATACATTATCATAAAAGTCAAAATCTTTCAACAATATGTTGATAAAATAAATCTAAAAACTTTATTACAGATTTTAAAAAAGCGTCACCAAATATCAATTAAATTTTTTAAGACAAATTAATTCTGGTTTTCGGACAGTGTGATTGGTTTATGCAAAATTCGTATTCAATTTTTGCGGTGCCTTTAGAATTTCATAATTAAAATTTAAGGTTTCTGTTATATTTATTATAATATGCAAAAACCCCTCAAATCTCTTTTACATCCTTCAAAATTTAACATCATAAATAAACAAATTTCTAATACAACTTCAAAATTTTTCTATTCTACAGTATTTTTTTGTATTTATGTTTGCTATCCAGAATCAAAAAACAGCGATTTTTTATTACACAATCTAAAAACGTAACAATACACAAAAAAAAGAATTAATAAAACTTATGCACTTTGAATTTCACTTTTTGTTGCCTTTTGGAATTTGAACTTCAAGAAGAGTAGATTTTGTTCCAGCAGATTGAACAATTTTCCGGAAACAATAAAAGTCAGGTACAGTATCACCATCATCCAATTCAAAATCTTCCATCAATTCTTTTAAATAATGAACCTAAATTTTATAAAATATAGTGGTTATAAAAATTATAATAAAAATAGAACTTACTCGATAAAAACTAAAAGGACCAATTTGATTTTCAGCAATGTAGGTAATTCTTGATGGAACATTTGATGATACACGGATAAGAATAACCAGTAAAGAAGCTTCAGTACAAAAATATGGAAAAAACCCATCATAGATTTTTATAGTTTGCTTAATTTTAAATGTGATTTGTTCAAGAGAAGGAAGAAATTGCATACACCCAGCCAGAGTGAAAAATCCAAAATGCATTTTAATCGCATTATTTTCATCAAACAAAATCAATTCTTTAACAGTATTCAAATTAGGACTAAAAAAACCACAACATATAAAATACATAATTAATCTTCGAGCCATGCCTGAGTTTGTGTTTAACAAACAAAAAGAAGGTGGAGAAATTAAAACAAAATTTTTGAAGAGCAGAAGATCCATCAGAATTTTTGAAGATGACAGTTGAAGCTTTTGGACAATTTTCACTGAAACACTTTTCTTGGGTATTCAAAACAGTTAAACATTTAAGATTAAGAGAATCACAAAGAGAAGTTGTCATCAAATTTGGATCAATTTCAAGATGGTCAAGAGTGGAAGAAAATGATTGAATGAATGCCTGAGTTTCTTGCAAATCATACCATGATGGAATAGAAAGTGCAACCAATTCTAAAATGAGAAAAAGTTACTGTTGAACAAAACATGAAAGATACTTACGTTGTTTTTCAGTGATCTTGTTCAAAAGAATTCGATAATATTTCATTGATGATTCTTTGCTATAATCCAATCGAAGTTTTGTAACTGATCCACCAATACATTGCATCAAGAAATGAATATGGGGGTTTGTGAGATAAAAGTTGCAGATCTTATCATCCTAAAAATTACTCAAAGTTAAGAACATCCACAACAGTAAAAAACCAAACATACCCATCCACCAGCATAATAATCATTATGGAGTCCAAGAGTTGTAAAAGTTGAAAAAACTTTGCACAAAGCTTTCAAAGGTTCACTTCCAGAAAGACCAAATCGAATTACAGCTTCTTGATCATCTTCTTCAATCAATTTCTTTCCAATATCAAAAAGTATATCTTGATTCAAGCAAGAACTCATTTTCTAAAAAAGCAGAAAAAAAATTAAAAGTTGATGAAAAGAAACAACCAACAAGCAGTAAATAAAATAAAATCGAAACAAAATATACGAAACACGAACTGAAGACCGTAGTTAAACAACAAAGAAGTATGTTACAAAATGTTTTTCTAAATTAGATCCATAAAAATGTAAAAAAAACATAAAATTTATTATGATTTTAAAATTCGACAGAAGACAAAAAAGCATTGTGAAAGAAAAAAAACATTGCAGGTTTTTGAAACAAAATTATTCGTGTCAGGATCATTTGCGTTCTGAGAAGGAAGCATCAATGGTCAAAGAAAAGCATTACAGTACATGATCATACAAAACAATAAACTTTAACAAAAAAAAATTCTTAAAAAGAAAGAATCAAGAACAAATGAATTCGGTTTTGTGTGAAATAAAATTGATTTTTGATCAAAAATTTGTTGATTTAATTTTTGTATGCTTTCAAATTTTCAAACAGATGGCTTTTTTCGGTGCTCAAAAAATTGTGATCATTGTTTATTTTCAAGAAATGTTTTATCTGTTTTTCCATAGTATTAATGAAATTTGTTTCATTTTTAATGCAATTTTTGATACTTTTTGGCATTCCATAAGGCCTGCACTTGTTATGTTAAATTTGTCAAAATCTTTTTTTGAAGATGCACACTTTTTTTACTTCTGTTTTTTCTCTTTGTCAAAAAAAAAACAACAGAACGATGCGCTGTGTGCACTGGTTGATCGTGAAATTCCTGATAAAAAATAGGGTATGCAGACGTTTCCCTGACTTCCAAGTATCCCACACAGGGCTGTGCGAAACTGAGTTTTTGTTCTGCGAAACGAAACGAAACGAAATAGGAATTTCATTTCGTAAGCGCGAAACGAAACGAAATTTTAAAAATCATGCGAAATGCGAAACGAAACGAAATTTTTTCCAAATTTTTTTTAAGATATCGAATTCAAAAATTCAATCACCAACTACAACAATTTTTCCACAATTTTTTTGTAAACGAACTTTTATGTTGATCCATTAGTGATGGTAATAGTCCATCAATAAGGTTTTCATTTCTAACTTTAAGAGCTTTTTTAACTTCCAAATAAGGCTTTTACAATTGAAAAGACCCGTGAAATTGAAGATCTCATCTTTGCAACTAAACTTTTTTTTGAAAAAAAGCGGCTTAAAAGCATACAAAAAAGTGCGAAATTTTTTAAAATTTTTCGCGAAACACGAAACGAAACGAAACCAGAAAAAAGTGCGAAATTTCGCGAAACGCGAAACGAAACGAAAATTTCGCACAGCCCTGATCCCACAGCCCTGAAAAACATATTTACGACGCAAAAAGTGAACACAAAAAAGCAGTTTGTGTAATATTCAAACAAATGCCGCAAAAAAGCAACAGACAAAAATTTGGTTCAAGAAAAAAACGCATAAGTTTTTTTCACCCTTTTTAAAAAATGTTTTTACAAGAATCTTTGGATATTTCAAAGACAAAAAACAGATTCATTTGTCATTCAAACTTATGATGCCTACAAGTAATTTTCTTTAATCTTTCTTTCGAAATGAGCAGGAAAGAAAGATTAAAGAAATCTTGTGCAAATTTCGGGCCAATAAATAACATTTATATATAGTCAATTATTTTCTGAACTGAATGGAACAAACTCAAGCTTTTTAAAGTTTAATTCAAAATTTTATTGTGATTAAATTAAAGAAGAGAAGTGGCAATTATCTATTGAATTTCAAGCTGCTATTCTTTAACAATTTTTTAAATGTGGATCTATGAGTATTTCCACGAATTTCTTTCCCCCTCATAATAACAGTTTATTTATCAATGAATAATAAAATATTCGAACAACAATGTGTCGAAAAGGTTTTTTTGTATATATTTACATCTCAACTATATACCTTTTGTGATAAAAAATTGAAAGGTTGTTTTTTTAGTGAAAGGCAGCTTCTGTATTTAAGATGACACTTTTAAGACTTTTCTCAAGTACTTTTTTGCCCTTGAAGACTTTAAAAAATGAAAAACGGTAAAATTACTAGTTTTAAACAGAGTTAAAAAGTATTTCAAATGTCTAATTTTAATAACCGATAATTTACAACATGCCCGGAAGTAATGGTTTATTTTAAATTATATCTCAAACAAATGTGTAGTTTTCTGTTTTTGAGTAATCTAAAAATTTTGTACAAAGAAATGAAAGTTTTACAAAAAGTACTTATTAAAACCAAAACTCCTCCTCCAATTCAAAGAATTGTTTTATTTTAAAATCCTATTAACACTAAAAAAGTAGCATGACAATTTTATTGTAATAATTAAGAATGGCTTCAACGACAGATCTGATAAATAGTTTAAATGTTAATATTTCATGGTATAAACTACATTCAAATTACAATGATTCAATGTATCAAAGCCAGATACTTGCTTACCATAATGTAATTGCTAATATGCCTCGTACAAATTTTGCATTGATATATGAAGTTACAAATGTTATTGATATGTCACCAATTTGAAATATGGTTCATATCAATGTTCAGCACCTGGAAAAGTAGCCTATTTGGATTCAGCGATTTCATGTGCACTTTTTCAATTACCATATTTCCTTGAAAACATTCAATTTGGATATCTTTGTGGGCTTGTAATTATTCCGATTATGCTAATTTCACTTTTTGGAAAAATCAAAGAAAGTTATCGCTGGTTTATCTTAAATCAAGCAATTTTTGATGCATTTACCTGTTATTCATTTATTTGTGAAAAGCCTTCGACTTTTGCATGGTCTGGTTCAAATTATCTAAAATATTCGACATGTTTTTATTCTGGACGTTCAACGAATGCCTTTATGGATAACCTTTTTATGATTATCAAAGGAGCATTCCGAAATGCCCCATATATTCCGCTATTTTTGTTGGCATTTTCTCGCTGTATTTCTCTATATTTTCCAAAATTCTATCAACGACATAATAAAACTTGGAAAATCTTGGCATTTATTCTAATTTTTGATTTGGTCGTTATCTTTTTGTCTAGCTTCTGCAAACTATACAACAAGATATTGCAATTTATTCAAGGAATTGGATATCAAAATTGTTTTACACAATTTTGTCCAGAATTTCAAAATTATACTACTGAAAATTCAATTTGTTTTATAAGAAATGAAAAATTCTTTCAATGCAAAAATGAATGGTCAATTTTTTACGACAAATATTCGACTGGAGGTCGCCTAAATTCTCTTTCGGTTACACCCGCAATGGTTTGCATTGTAATAATTTGTGTTTTGGCCCTATTTATCAAAATCTCAATTCAACTTAAATATCAACTTAAACATAATCGACATGCTTTCCTAAAAACTACAAAAATTGCAGCAGTTATTTTCATTCAAAGTATCACACTTTCAATTTATTTCTTATTAATGACTCTTCAACAATATCTTTACTATGAAGCTGATTTATTTTATTACTTTGATTCTCGAAATTATCAATCCCTACCGTATGGAATTTTTTTACTTCAAAGTTTTGCCACAACAACTTCCTACAATATTATTCGAATATTTTTTGATTCTTTTGTTGTCTTGATTGTTTTATCCGATATCGAAAACGATTCTTTCGATTCTTAGTCTTTTTATTTACATTTTATAAAAATCCACATTTTATTCAACATTTTAAAAATTGTTTTCGACACAACCACCGTATTGCTGCTACAACATCTTCGACGACAATAGTCAAAAGTGTTCCAACAACAAAAGTTTTGATAAATATACAGTAATGATTTTTTTGTTTATTGTTATAATAAAAAAGTTGTAAAATAAATAATCTTTTGAATACTACGGAGTAATTAAAATTTTTTGTGTTCCTTTTTATCAGTAATAGAAACCACAAATGATTATGTAAATTTACGAAAGCTAATGGTACCCCATCATAGACCAAAATAATATTTTAGAGATTCCTGAATCTCTCTAATTTGGATGAAAAGGAATTTGAAAAATTAGCATTCATACGGAATTTGCAGAAACTTGTTTTTCAAGATGTCACCATCAAAAATTCCAATAACAAAAACAGCCAAAAATGGACATGGTTTGAAATTTACAAAAATCTACCATATCTAAAAAAGTTTTCACTTTTAGAACGAAGATGAAATTACTACGGTAGATACAATTCACAACTTCGTACTGTAGAGCATAAATCTAAAATTTGAATATTTAAACTGTGTTTAAAAATTTTTGCGCAGTTTTGCGATATCATATATTTATGGAAATTTATGAAAGTTAATGCTGCTTTCATGGATTTATGTGGACCAAAAATTTTTTCAGAGGATCTTGGGCGGCAAGATTTGAATTCAAATTTCAGAGATGCAAATTTGGGAACTAAAAATTTTATACGAAATGGTAAAACTTTTTCTTTTGGGTATTACAGAATTTCACTTGCTGCTTATCCGTTTATTATTCCACAGTATGAT